>JAFBJQ010001101.1:84196-224464 GCA_016785345.1 Trinectes maculatus
TTGATGAATGTTTTGATTTAGTCATTTCACTGAATGGACAAATTATTTGCTTTATCCAACTTTTAGCGAGATCCAAACATGTATATTTTTGGTTTATGATTTCTTTTACTCACTGTACAACTCATGTTTAACACCTTGCTCAGTGTTGTTACAAGTGGAACAGAATTAGTTTCTTCTTTCAAAACAAAAAAAGTTAGATGGATTTAAATCATTTGAGTTGTACAACTAAATAATTGGAGTCGTCAAAGGTCAAAAGGTCAAAGGTCATGGTTGCCATGACCTTTGACCACCACACCACACAGGACCACCACCACCACACAGCCCTGGTTTCAACAACCATTCAACCAAAACTGAAATCTGATTCTCAAGAATTTAAAAAAGTTGCTTTATTTGTATTAATAACAAAATCAAACAAAACTAATGTGACATTTTGAATCTACAGGGAAATTCATATTCTACAAACTGTATCAACTCTAACATGGAGTAATAGTTTTTCTTCCACTTGCAAGCAACTGAACCTTAACCACATTGTTTACTTACCAGTTTACAGTAAGTGCGGGCCTCATTCTGAACTCCATGCAAGACTTTTTGTTGGAAGATGACTTACAACATGATCCTGCGTGACATATATCACATTAACTAGGAGCACAAGGTCTTTTTCTGACCAGCTTCTGCTGCCTGCTGCTTTCACATCCTGAGAACAACAGAGATGAGTTAAATACCTGGAAGACAATATTTAACATTGTATTTAATGGCCAGTTGAACTCCAGGGTCACTGGGTCATCATATACGGACCATGAGAATGTACAAAATCAAAAGTGCCGACCTGTCCAGTCGATACTGACGTGAAGTCAGCGGCAGTATTTTTAAATCAATGTACCCAAAAATGTAATAACCCAAAAAGGGGAACGTAAGCATTCCAATAATGTATATTATATATGAATATGTAGTATGTAAATCAGGTGCTCATATAGAACAAAAGCTGATGAGATGTTTCTGTGCTGTGATTAGATTTCCATGAAAGGAATAGCAAAACATGATTGTCTTTTTACATGCCTACATCGTTTTGGACGTTGTCATAAAAAATACTATTATTACTTCACTCAAAAAGTCTATGAAAGATTCAAAGAATGTGTGAACTTCAGTTCGGCAGAGAAAATGAAAGCTCCTCGTAGGTATATTTAATGGTTTTTATTGTTTTGGTTTGATTTTTACATGTTGTTTTCCCTGCACAAATGTTCTTTTATGGCAGGCTCTTTTCCATCCTAATTTATCCATTCACAGGTGCATGTTTCCATAAACGCTAAGATGACATCAGATTCAAGAGAACTCATTTCTTCTTCTCAGCTTTCTGTGCAGACTTGGTGACTTTGCCACCGGCGGCGGTCTTCTTCTCGACGCACTTGATGACACCGACGGCCACCGTCTGCCTCATGTCGCGCACAGCAAAGCGACCTGCGAGGACAAGGAGGAAGCGACTGTGACGGCGGCTGAGCAGCAATCTAACCCTTGTTTTTGTTTTCTCATACTCAATACTCTGCCCCTGTGCACTTTAATCAAACTACCTCCACAGCCCAAAGAATCCACCATCCGTAAACAGGTCATAAATTAAACAGACGTCAATTATTTAAATCCTGCATTCAAACCAATCATTTAACATCCTGGAAAATGTGCTTATTTGAATTTCCTGCAAACAGGGTTAATGTCTTCATCTCATCACACGTGGATAATTGCACAGGCTCTTTTTCCTGCCTGCCACAAAAATCTATTGGCAGACTCCAAACTGTGCAGGACTCGGCACACTTTACACTGGCGTCCTCAACCTGAGAACAACTTCCATGAGACTTAACATGTGGGGGAGTCTGACCTGTTTGTTTCACAACAAAAATGGGTTGACTTACCCAGTGGGGGGTAATCGACGAAGCTCTCAACGCATAAGGGTTTATTAGGCACCAGCCTGATGATGGCTGCATCTCCTGACTTGAGACTTTTGGGGCTGTCTTCAAGCTTCTTACCAGAGCGACGGTCGATCTTCTCAACCAATTCGCTGAATTTACAGGCAATGTGAGCAGTGTGGCAATCCAGCACAGGGCTATAGCCCTCCTGGATCTGGCCTGGGTGGTTCAAGATGATGACCTAAAAAAATCATGTTTATCTTTAGAAAGAGTCGTCATAGTCACTTATCCATCTGTTAGCGTCCATATGAGGGAACGGTTGGCTGATTCAGACTGATTCAAACCTTCAATGAAATATTTCCCCCTTTGCTCATACTGACCTGAGCGGTGAAGTTGTCGGCCGCAATGGGAGGGTCGTTCTTGCTGTCGCCAGCCACATTTCCACGACGGATTTCTTTAATGGACACGTTCTTGACGTTGAAACCGACGTTGTCACCGGGGGCAGCTTCAGTCAGAGACTCGTGGTGCATCTCCACAGACTTGACCTCAGTGGTCAGGTTGGCGGGTGCGAAGGTGACAACCATACCAGGCTTCAGGATACCGGTCTCAACACGGCCGACAGGGACGGTTCCAATACCTGAGAGAGAGAGCAGAGGACCATGTGTCTGTACTGCGCTGCATGTATGTAGATACTGTACGAGTGGATGTGACGCACAGTGAGGTGACAGTATAGCTCTTATGGTTAAGCCTACCTCCGATTTTGTAGACGTCCTGCAGGGGCAGACGGAGAGGCTTGTCCGTGGGACGTTTAGGTGGCAGGATGGAATCAAGTGCTTCGAGCAGGGTCTTTCCACTGGCGTTGCCCTCCTTACGCTCAATGCTCCATCCCTTGAACCAGCTCATCTGCAGACAGATTCAAAATGAGAATTTAGTCCAAGTTAATGCTTTCTGATTCACACACAAGGTGAAATGTCCTCACCTTTTCACTGGGCTCCAGCATGTTGTCTCCGTGCCAACCAGAGATGGGGACAAAGGCAACAGTAGCTGGGTTGTAGCCGATCTTCTTGATGTAGGAGCTCACTTCCTTGGTGATCTCCTCAAAACGTTTCTGGCTGTAAGGGGGCTCGGTGGAGTCCATCTTGTTGATGCCGACGATGAGCTGCTTCACACCGAGTGTGTAGGCCAGCAGAGCGTGCTCTCTGGTCTGGCCGTTCTTGGAGATACCAGCCTCAAACTCACCAACACCAGCAGCAACGATCAGCACAGCGCAGTCAGCCTAAAGAGGGAGAACCTGGTTGAACCTTCACTGTCAAAATGCACTGATGAGTCAGTTCAGACAAAGATTAACAAGCGTTTTTACCTGAGAGGTACCAGTGATCATGTTCTTGATGAAGTCCCTGTGTCCAGGGGCATCGATGATGGTGACGTAGAATTTGGTGGTCTCAAACTTCCACAGAGCGATGTCGATGGTGATACCACGCTCACGCTCGGCCTTCAGTTTGTCCAGCACCCAGGCGTACTTGAAGGAGCCCTTGCCCATCTATAGGTGAATAAATAACAAATATGGAGCAGGGAAATAGGGATCATAATAATGTTAATGATGTTTGTTCAATCAAAGTTATTTTTTTAACGTCCATATTTAATTGCTTTCAGATTTGATTAATTCACTTTAAGTTTGCTTAAACATTTTCCAGACTTAATAAAACCAGACGACTGATTGTGTTTTCAAAATTACATTAGAATGAATGTATAATATAACGACCTTGGGTCCCTTGAAAGGTGCTATATAAATCTAAGTCATTATTATTATTAATAATAATAATAAAACTTCCTAATAATCTGTTATAAAATTCTAGAATTAGTTAGTGTAGAATTAGTAGAATTAGTGTCGCTCAGTCAGACCTCAGCAGCTTCTTTCTCGAACTTCTCGATGGTTCTCTTGTCGATGCCTCCACACTTGTAGATGAGGTGGCCGGTGGTGGTGGACTTCCCGGAGTCCACATGGCCAATGACCACGATGTTGATGTGGATCTTTTCCTTTCCCATTCTGGTTTACTGGTTATAAACTATATGAGGAAGTTATTTTGACCAAAAATAAATTACATATATAGGTGTGTGTGTGTGTGTGTGTGTGTGTGTGTGTGTGTGTGTGTGTGTGTGTGTGTGTGTATTTATGCGCAGAGGAGGCCTAATTGATTTTTTGTCCTAGGGCCCAAAATTCCAGGTGGCGCCCCTGAGGAAATGTTTTTTATTGTTGCAGGTTGGAGCTATTAATTTTAAAGTTTGAATTCTTTTGTTTAATGTGCAAAAACTTATTTAAGTACATGCACAGAACAGGAAGGCTACAGTATTTAATGTACTCCATGTTCCCATCACTGTTTGGTATTAGTACATTCCTGCAACCTGATATTTTCTATCACTACAACTAGGTGTCACACTAACACCAAACATCTCCGACCGGAAGGCGGCCTCACCTACCCCCTCACTTCCTCTTCTCAGGTGCCAACTTTAATGAGAGCAGTTCCTCAGCACACAGTGGGAAGTACAACAATCTTTTTTAGGTTGAGTACAAATATGACGTTGTTCATAACCTACATGGGGTTAAACCTCAAAGTGTTGCTTACTAAATGGAATGACATATAAAGCCAGACATATAATTAGTAAAAATACAATTCAGACGCTAATTCAGTGAAGGAGGAGTTTTGGGACCAGGCATTAGAATAAAAAGACGAGGTTATGTTTTTTTCAATAATAAAGTAAAAATGTCAAGAAGAATATATCAGATGACAGATTTTAGCAAATATGAGGATAAATAGTGCTTGAAATTAGTTTCCTGTAATCAATAAATGATTTCTCGGGATGTGCTGTGTCGGTGGTTACGCAATACACACAAAGGATGTAACACGTTGGCACTTGCATGGCAGTTAGTCTCTCCTCGAACTGGTTCCGAGACTCAATTTCATTAATTTTTTTGGCTTTGACTTTTTTTTTATTATTATTAAATTTGATTCTGTAAATCTTTTGACATAGTTTGACCTTATTCTCTACATACGCAAAAACTGAACCCACTTTTTTTTCCCTTTCTCTCTCACTGCTCGTTAAAAAGCAGTAGATCATCATCCTAATCCCCTCTTATCACACGTGCCCTCCACCTAATGTGACTTGTAATTGACGCAACCAAAGTTTAACATCAGAAGAGGTCTTGTGTCATATGTGAAAATATGATCGTGGTGTAACTCACCTGCTGAGCGGAGGTAATGGACGCCTGTCCTCTTCTGTTCCCTCTCTTCCTTCACCTTCTTCTTTTTATCCCTGCACGTCACATGAGGACGACGCCGCCTTCTCTCCTCCTCCTCCTCCTGATGCCTGTCTCTGGACTGACTTCATGCCTCCAGGTTGAAGAGGTGCGAGGCGCCTTCGTTCACCTATCTATCATTACAGTGTTGTCAGTTAGTGAAAAACACTGACAGAAAGTGAGACTGGACATGCAATGGCGACAACATGGCCGGTGGACCCTTCAGAACCAAACTCAGAGATCAATCAGCAAACAATAGTTTGACCTTTCCAGATGTTGTGTCCTGGCAGGCTGGACACCTCCGCTGCCCAGTCACAATGAAACAGACCAAAGCGCCAGGCGGATGGTGAACAGTTCGCCTTGCCAACTGCTGACAAACATATTCGTGTTCATACGACACACCTCAGAGGTGGTTTCACCTGTTGTACTGGTCCCTGTGGAAACAACTCTGCCCGGGATTTTTTATTAACTGTTTAATAACACACAGAAGCAGCCTGACTCGGGGATTCATTATCCTCCGTGTCATTCTCATTGGTAGAAAAACATGAATTACTGCTAATCAACCTGCATAAGCAGATGCTCGGGGATATGAATGTAAGTAGTATCGACTCTTACCTTTACAGCTGGTTATTTTTTTAAACGATGATAAACTCAAACGTGCTCTGTTGCTTTTCTCCAGGTAGTTAACACTTAATGAAACACAAAGAAACGTCATCATTTGGCAACGTTTATATTTTTATTGTTTTGGTTTGAACCTAATCGTGATCACAGTTTCTCCTAAAAGGCACATGCCTTCCTTTCCTGCGGAAGCTTTTACGATGGGTTTTAATCAGCATGAGCCAGTCTTTGAGTAGAGAGCTCTGCCTCAGAGAAGACGGCGCTGGGCGGCATGGAGGAAGGGATGGGGCGGTCCGCTGCTGCCGAGACGCGACACTTTGGACACCCGGAATGAGAATTCATTTCTTCTTCTCGGCCTTCTGTGCAGACTTGGTGACTTTGCCACCGGAGGCGGCCTTCTTGTCGACGGACTTGATGACACCGACGGCCACGGTCTGCCTCATGTCACGCACGGCAAAGCGACCTGCAAGGGAGCAATATATATATATATAAAAAAAAAAAAAAACAACGAGGCAGGAGTTATTGTAAAGTTCCTTTCCATTCAATCAACTGTGTGGAGTAGGTAAAAAAAAATTGAAAACCTGACATAATGAAGGTCTGTCCTGAACCTTAAATAATAATGTCACCATTCACCGGCCATGTGCACATTTAAGAGGATGCAACTTGAGTGCTAAATAGATAATCTGATGATTATTGGTTGTTAGCTGTTGCCTGTTCACTCACCCAGTGGAGGGTATTGGGAGAAGCTCTCCACACACATGGGTTTCCCAGGCACCATGGTGATGATGGCAGCATCTCCGGACTTGAGAGCCTTGGGGTTGTCCTCAAGCTTCTTGCCGGAACGACGGTCGATCTTCTCCTTGAGCTCGCTGAACTTGCATGCAATGTGAGCGGTGTGGCAATCCAGCACGGGGGCGTAACCCTGTGAGATCTGGCCGGGGTGGTTCAGGATGATGACCTGCGAGGGGGAAAGACAAGAAGGGACATGGAGGGAAATTAGAGGAGGCTACGGAGGCTCTTGTAACACTCCTGCAGGTAAAACCGGATGAGCCACACCCTGACGCTGTCATCCGGGTCAGGTTTTGGACTTGGCACAGCTGAGCTATTATTATAGACTATTACTACTCCTGATGAGCAAACTCAACTTCCATGTTCAAATTCATGTTGATTTTTTTAATCTGATGTGTTTCCTGTTGACAAACTTCGCAGCTTCCACCTGCATCATCACCGTTACATTTTTTACCAATAACACAATAATGTTGTGTTCTGGTTTCTGTACATACTCGCTCTACTTTAAATCAGTGGATGAAAAAAAGGATTACATTTATTACCTGGATAGAGACACTGAACGTGAGATTAAGAAAACCAAAGCAAGTTCCACCAAGTTACTCATTTGTTCACTGAATTAATACTCTTTTTTTTTTCTCTCTTGACACTCACCTGAGCGGTGAAGTTGTCGGCCGCCATGGGAGGGTCGTTCTTGCTGTCGCCAGCCACATTTCCACGACGGATTTCTTTGACGGACACGTTCTTGATGTTGAAACCGACGTTGTCACCGGGGAGAGCTTCAGGCAGAGACTCGTGGTGCATCTCCACAGACTTCACCTCAGTGGTCAGGTTGGGGGGAGCGAAGGTGACAACCATACCAGGCTTCAGGATACCGGTCTCAACACGGCCGACAGGGACGGTTCCAATACCTGAGAGACAGCAGAGGACCACATGTCTGTCTGTGTAATATGCTCTTCACTTAAAGAAACAACTGAAACATTTTGAACTTTCATGGGTGTGAAATCACATTGTTACCCACATAGGTTAAACATCTGGAAAAACATCAGACACAAGCTGCCTCGGGATTGATGATGGTACTTCATTCATACAGGTGTTTACAGAAAAGTCAAAGTGTCCATTTCTATTACTGTGTAGCTTTCTGTTTGCAGAAGACATGTAATGGGGTGGCACTCAAAGGACACTCCAACACACCACTTACCACCAATCTTGTAAACGTCCTGTAGGGGCAGGCGCAGGGGCTTGTCAGTGGGGCGGCTGGGGGGCAGGATGGAGTCGAGAGCCTCCAGCAGGGTAGTACCAGTGGCACCGCCCTCTTTACGCTCAACCTTCCAACCCTTAAACCAGGCCATCTACAGGGCAGGATTCAGATACAAACACAAAATGTGACGACAGGCAACATGGATTATAAACACAAAGGACAAATATGAATGGAGATCACAATCCTCTGAGTGGTTGTCAAAGGTGTTTACATTTAATGGATTCTGACCTGAGGTAAGGTGTAGGACTGTCAATCTATTTTACAGGCCTCAGCATGTCACAAGCCCCTCACCTTGTCACTGGCCTCCAGCATGTTGTCTCCATGCCAACCAGAGATGGGGACAAACGCAACAGTAGCTGGGTTGTAGCCGATCTTCTTGATGTAGGCGCTCACTTCCTTGGTGATCTCCTCAAAACGTTTCTGGCTGTAAGGGGGCTCGGTGGAGTCCATCTTGTTGATGCCGACGATGAGCTGCTTCACACCAAGTGTGTAGGCCAGCAGAGCGTGCTCTCGGGTCTGGCCGTTCTTGGAGATACCAGCCTCAAACTCACCAACACCAGCAGCAACGATCAGCACAGCGCAGTCAGCCTAAAGAGGGAGAACCTGGTTGAACCTTCACTGTCAAAATGCACTGATGAGTCAGTTCAGACAAAGATTAACAAGCGTTTTTACCTGAGAGGTACCAGTGATCATGTTTTTGATGAAGTCCCTGTGTCCAGGGGCATCGATGATGGTGACGTAGTACTTGCTGGTCTCAAACTTCCACAGAGCGATGTCGATGGTGATACCACGCTCGCGCTCGGCCTTCAGTTTGTCCAGCACCCAGGCGTACTTGAAGGAGCCCTTGCCCATCTATAGGTGGTTAAACAGGAAATAAAGAGGAAATGTAAGAAGAATAAAAGTATCACGCAGTCCTAGGCTGTGTCTGAAATCGCCCCCTAACCCCTATATAGTGCACTATATAGTGAGCACGCCATTTTGTAGTGGTGTCCGAAACCTTAGGGATCATAGCATGTCCACTATATAGTGCACTCAATGTATCCCACAATTCACCGCGAAATGTAGTGAACATCCGATGGTCACTAACCGGACCCAGATATCCCATCATGCATTGCCAGATATTCTCTGGGCTGCGCGGAAGTGAAAATAGCGGACGGACGCGAGGGAACCATACATAAATATTATAAAATATAACAAAATACGACAATAAAAAGTACAGGAAAGTAATCAAAAGCCTCTAATTTAATAAAAATGCAGTGATAAACAAACAAGTATTTTGTGAGACAATAATGTGGTACGTTTTAATTGTGCGACAGCGATGACGTAATTACCGGCGCCGAGAGTAGTGTCCGAAAGAGTTTTCTGTTGAGCTCACTACATAGTGCACTACATTTATTTCCCTATGTAGGGAGTAGGGAGTAGGGGTTAGGGGGCGATTTCGGACACAGCCCTAGTCTTCATACAGATCTCCTTTTACAAACATACACACAAAACCACCAATATGATGTGAATAAATTAATATTAAGCCTCTTGTTCAATTGCTTAGCTCAATGTGTCTTGGTTGCAACTGACAATGATTTGAATTCGAGATTGATCACTCAACGATTGGACAGGGCTGTTTAGTGTCTAACATGTTCTGCTTTGTGGAGAGCTTTGATCAAGAGAAGCAAGAAATTCTCTCATTACAGAAACCGGGATCAGGAAGTACAAAGCAAGGATTCACTGTTTTCCAGTGTGTCTGAACCAATGTGTCATTAATTCTCATATAGACAACGGTACAGACAATACAGATGGCTACATCATATCCTGATCTTTCTGTTGATTTGAATAATTGTAAATCTACGACATCAATTTTAATTTACATTTCCTGTTTCACTGATGGTGGCAGTGCTGCTCTTACAGTGGAGGTCAGTGCACAGTTCCAACTTTACAATGACCAGATACAGAGTGTAGCTCAATGGTTTCACTTTTGTATCGTCGAATGCGACTGTGAGTTATAAACAGACTTGTGTGTCCACTGGTGTCAGACCTCAGCAGCTTCTTTCTCGAACTTCTCGATGGTTCTCTTGTCGATGCCTCCACACTTGTAGATGAGGTGGCCGGTGGTGGTGGACTTCCCGGAGTCCACATGGCCAATGACCACGATGTTGATGTGGATCTTTTCCTTTCCCATTCTGGTTTACTGAGAACAAACCGCATGTATAAATATTATATTAGCGTTTAAACTTTAATATGTGAGGCTTCAATGGGGAAACACTTGATTTGTTAATTAAAGCCCTGATTAATGGGATCTGTTGACAACGTCACTGGTTAATCGGATTAATTTTATTAGTGGATTACATTGACTCCAACACGATGTCATCACGTTGACGTTCCTCTATCGTCAGACTTTGAACATAAGTCGACGTCATCTAACACATGACGTATTTCTACCGGCCTCAAAGCTGGCCCATTGCTGCATTCACAGACAGTTCGGAATTATTAATTACTGTGTGAGCATGGGAGGCATAGACTCTTCACTCACATTTCAAACGATATAGTTTTTTTTTTTTAAACTAACTATATAATATGTTGCTTTAAAACGTAGTAGCGTCAAACTATTTCCATATATTGATGTAATATAACTGCGGTCGACACAAGAACTAGCCACAGAATCGCTACATTCTGATATTACGTGAACGCATCAGTAAACCTCTCTAACTGCGTGTTTTACCCAACAGCCGTGTCTGGCTTCACTGTGACGTAGTAACCAGTAACGGATGTTAGTTACGTTATTGTGCCACCGTGACGCATCAGTCTCGTGGTCGCCGCCGGAAAGCGGCCATGCTGTAGTCACGTTTCCTGTGCTCGACACCGGCTGCTCTGCCTCCATGTTGGGCCGCAGCGCCGCCATGTTACCAACGGATACAAGCGCGCGCCCCGGCCGTCTTACAGACAGCGCTAGGGTGGAAGGACGCGCGTTCACGAGGCTAGCAAGGACTACAATGACTGGCAGAAACAGAAAAACACACTTCCTATTGCAGTTCAGTGTACTGCTGCGTAACAATACAGGAGTACTGGGCTTTAGACACAACACCACATTACAATATGGATAAGAATTGAAGGAGAGCAAGCACATTTACATTTCTAATAATAAAACTAGTTTAAATGGCCAGCAGGACGTCACCGTACACAGAAGTCAATTGTAACTGTGCTGCCCACCTCAAAACCTCACCCATGTGAACATGCACTTTATGCCACCATAAGCTTTGACAAAGAGAACCAACCTGTGTCCAACAGACAAGACGTCCCCTGTTTTGGAGTGAAGGGAAAAAAGGACAGAACGTGATGTGTCCAGAGTCTTTATACTAGAGCGGAGGGGAGGGAGGGCTGTGCGTGCCTGGTTGCTGTCAGCCTAAAAAATAAGTGGCGCTATTGGTTGGCGCTGCATAACCGGTGGGGAGGGGGACTGGATGCCAAGTGCATCACTGGACACAGATAGCATGGTCAGTGACAGCTGCAAGCGAGCTCGCCTGTGAGGCCCAGACAGCCAGCCCACTGCAGCACTGAAGGATCAGAACAAGCCAATTTCAATTTTTTCAAAGACATTTATTATTATTTCATTAGTTACCAGCAGCTTTCTTTCCAATCAATTGTGTGGCATTAAGATCAAGATACAGTTCTAAACCATTTCCAACTTAAACTTAACTGAAGGGAGGCACCGTCTTGTGATTCAGGTAAGTGACAATGCCACGTAGTTCTTTTTTCCTGCGGAAACTTTTGCGATGGGTTTTAATCAGCATAAGCCAGTCCTTTAGTAGAGAGCTATGCCTCAGAGAAGATGTTTCAGGGTGGGGGGAAGATAGAAAAGGAGTGGTCTGCTGCTGCAGGCACACATTTCGTTGCTGGATGTCCTGCACGACCATTCATTTCTTCTTCTGGGCCTTCTCTGCAGCCTTGGTTGTCTTTCCAGTGACTTCCTTGGTGTCGACAGCCTTGATGACACCGACAGCCACTGTCTGCCTCATGTCACGCACAGCAAAACGACCTGTGAACAAGAGGGGAGTCAATCAGCACGCTCTTCATACAGTGCTTTTTCCAAAGCACGATTATGTATTTTACTTGCACGCAGTAGACACTTGTGTTTATTTACCAAGGGGAGGATAGCTGGAGAAAGGCTCCACAACCATGGGTTTCGTTGGAATAAGTTTGACAATGGCAGCGTCACCAGACTTAACAAACTTGGGGTTGTCCTCAAGCTTCTTGCCGGAACGACGGTCAATTTTCTCAATGAGCTCCTTGAACTTGCAGGCAATGTGAGCAGTGTGGCAATCCAGCACAGGGGCGTAACCCTCACTGATCTGGCCAGGGTGGTTCAGGATAATGACCTGTGAACACATTTGGATCATTAGTTTGCCAAATTAACATCGACATAGCACAAGGTCCACATCTTATTTTTACAGTACACACCTGAGCGTTGAAGGTGTTAGCAGCCTTGGGTGGGTCGTTCTTGCTGTCACCAGCCACGAACCCACGACGGATTTCCTTGACGGACACGTTCTTGACGTTGAAACCAACATTGTCACCAGGAACAGCCTCAGGCAGAGACTCGTGGTGCATCTCCACAGACTTGACCTCAGTGGTCAGGTTGGGGGGAGCGAAGGTGACAACCATACCAGGCTTCAGGAGACCGGTCTCAACACGGCCGACGGGGACAGTTCCAATACCTGAGAAAAGTAATGTGGTTTGAGTATGTGAAGTAATTTACTGTACAATTGTTGATTTTAGCACTTCATGAAAACAAATGACTCCAAGTGTATCTATAGATAAGAGTTTGAGATGCACAGCGAAGTGACACTGTAGCTGTTTGATGTGGCACCTACCGCCGATTTTGTAGACGTCCTGCAGGGGCAGACGGAGGGGCTTGTCGGTGGGACGGGCAGGTGGCAAGATGGCATCAAGGGCATCGAGCAGGGTCTTTCCACTGGCGTTGGCCTCCTTGCGCTCAATGCTCCATCCCTTGAACCAGCTCATCTGCAGAATTCCATGGTAAGAAAAATTTAGTCCCCGCACACATTAAAATTACGTGAAAATAAGACTTCACTTTCCATCTACTGTACCTTGTCACTGGTCTCCAGCATGTTGTCTCCATGCCAACCAGAGATGGGGACAAAGGCAACAGCAGCTGGGTTGTAGCCGATCTTCTTGATGTAGGAGCTCACTTCCTTGGTGATCTCCTCAAAACGATCCTTGCTGTAAGGGGGCTCAGTGTTGTCCATCTTGTTGACGCCAACGATGAGCTGCTTCACACCAAGGGTGAAGGCCAGCAGAGCGTGCTCTCGGGTCTGGCCGTTCTTGGAGATACCAGCCTCAAACTCACCAACACCAGCAGCAACGATCAGCACAGCGCAGTCAGCCTAAAGAGGGAGAACCTGGTTGAACCTTCACTGCTAAAATGTACTGATGAGTCAGTTCAGACAAAGATTAACAAGCGTTTTTACCTGAGAGGTACCAGTGATCATGTTCTTGATGAAGTCCCTGTGTCCAGGGGCATCGATGATGGTGACGTAGTACTTGCTGGTCTCAAACTTCCACAGAGCGATGTCGATGGTGATACCACGCTCGCGCTCGGCCTTCAGTTTGTCCAGCACCCAGGCGTACTTGAAGGAGCCCTTGCCCATCTTTGTGATTAAACAACAAAATGGAGTAGTTATAAATTCAGTATGGTGTGCTTTCCAGTAAACTTCAGTTTACATTACCTAATACTGGGAGATAACAAACTAGTAGGACACAGATAACTAGACCGGCTGAAACATTAAACCGTTACAAAAAGACATTAAATTAAATCATTTAAGTTGCTTAAGACAAAAATATCCTAGTTTTATAACACAATCACACAGCTGCAGTTCGTTACACATGGTAAGAGACAATATTGGCTTAAACCATTTCCAGTATTCTGCAGCCCAGTCATTTATCAGTATAACGGTGCTTTGAGTGACAGTCAATAGTATTCATAAACAGAGAGTGGTATTTTGTCTCAGTAGTTTAAAGTAGTGCTCAGTGTAGTAAAATCTACACCCTGAGGCCTGAGTCACATTCACTGCGCCGTCGGCGCGGCAGCGTTACGCCCCACCCAGCGTGCGCGCTCACGACTGCTACACCCGCGCGCCGGGCAGCGCTCGGCTCAGGGAGTGCGCGCCGACGCCGCCATCTTGGACTCGATTATAAACGGTACCGCGGGCAAGCGTGTAAAACGTGTCATTCCTCACCTCAGCAGCTTCTTTCTCGAACTTCTCGATGGTTCTCTTGTCGATGCCTCCACACTTGTAGATGAGGTGGCCGGTGGAGGTGGACTTCCCGGAGTCGACATGGCCAATGACCACGATGTTGATGTGGATCTTTTCCTTTCCCATTGTTCTAGTTTCTGTCACAAAACACACAAATCCGTCAGCTCTCCGTCATTTCGACAAGTTATTTCATCATTCTAAAGAGTTTGACTCAGTTTCATGAGGGAACCGTAACGTCACAGACTTAACCCCGACACTATGAGACCGGTTACATTTCGACGCCAACTCAACAGAATCCCTTTTAAAAGTGGTCGAATTTAAGATAACACTTCCAATAACGCTGAAAGTGTCACAGACAGGCACCAGTGGTGTGTAATAACGGTAATAACGGTACAGGGTGAGGCCGAGGGAGGCACCGGCTGCTGCTAGGCCTCAGTCGGCCGCAGGCCAGCCGAGACACGTGTTCCCCCGTGGGCCACGTCGTGTTAAGTTACAAAGATCGCCAGATATTCGGAGACTCCTGCCCGGACCCCGGCACCTGTCACTGACACTACACCCTGCGGCTACACGGAGGAGAGACGAGGACAAAAATACCAGCCCAGCATCCTGGGATGTGCCTCATTAGCCCCCTCTTTGTTCCTGCTGCCTCTCATCCTCCTCCACCAAAACCCATTTTCATCCAACTACACACACACACACAGACACACACACACTGTCCTTAAATTCACATGAATTACCAATGAAGCCTGGCGGACGTCAAACTAGCAAACGACAAGCGATAAATGTTTTGGCTATCAAGCTAATTCCATTGAATACAAAGCCACAGGTTAGAGAGAAGTTATATAACCACGAGGATAAAGTTTACCGTTTGACAAATAAAACACATATCGAAACAGAAAAGACACAAAGTGGTCTAAATTAATGAGAAATAAAGTTTCCGGCCTGACCCCCACGGCGCTAACCCGCTAATCAACCCGAGCTAAACTCACCGGTGTTAGTGGGTTTTCACCAGAGCTGCTGCCCCTTTGCCAGGTAACAGAAAGAGGAAGACGGCGCCGGAGCGGGGGTTTTTATACGGAATGGGCGGCGGCCTCAGTGCCCGTCGCCCTCCCCGGTCCAAACCCCGCAAATCACACACATTCCTGCCCAAAACGTCACCACGTCACCGGGCGAACCGTCCGGAAACACGCAGGACCCGAGACGTGAACGCATCACCCGCACACACGCACAAACTTTCATGATAATGATGATGATGATGATTCAGAAAAACACCAAGTTACTGCTTGGTGTTGTTGCTACATTATATAAAAAAAACAATATTATTAATTGAATCAAACTGCAGCTGATCGAAACCGAAACTTTATTCGGAAACGCCTTTAAAAGCCTGTAGTAACGAAGCACATCCATCCAGTTAGAGACAGCAGCTACAATGATCCAGGAATCACGAAACATTATTTACACACTGTAGGTGAAACACAATCTGTCGTGTTTTATTCACGGAAAAGTTGAAAAGCGCACACAACGACAAAAGTTCTTTACAACATATTCAACAAGTAAATCCTCCTAGTTTAAAACATACACAACTTCCTGCCTCTGCAGACAGATGGTGTGTTTATGCCGGATGATATAATCAATACTGGGAGAAAAATATTGATTGATTAATCAAGAAAATACTCATGTAGGTGCATTTCTACGCATCGAGATTTCCTTACAATGTTTCTGATACAGTACAAAGCACAAAGCTCCCCCCCACACACACACAGCTGCGACGACCCCTCACCCCCACAAGATTATTTAAATCTGTGTGAGATTTACATTCAAACAGATGCCACCTCCCCGAGAAGATGAACTCATGCTGGTTGCCTGATACCTTATCAGCCAGGCATTTACATTCCCCAGCAGACGCAAACACACGAGCTGATCTTTATTTCCTGATCTGAAGGGATTATTCCAGGCGTCGCTTATCACCTGGGTCTGAATGTTTACTTCTTAACAAACAAAAAAAAATCACCTTATTGTCCTCTGGCCAAGTAAAAAAAAAATTATCCATGAGACCCACCAACATCTACATCCTATAGCTATTAAGATAAGAATTATTAATTGGGGCGTTTGAAAAGCAAAACAAAGCATTGAATATGGGGAATACAGGCATATTTGTAACTAGGATGCTGTTTAGGGGTCAGGAGGTCATATTCTGCCTCTTCCTGCATCACTCTGGCAGGTTTCCCAGGATAGAACCAAACTGGCATCCCTTGGCATCTCACACACACACACACACACCAACACAACCATTTGCTGTTCCTACCCTTCAGTTCAGGTATCAGCCTGTTTGACTTGGCAGCTGCTGCTTTCACTCAGCAGAGCGAAGGGCCTGGCGAGGTGGGGGTGGGGGGGTGGGGGGCAGAGTCAGGCTGACGGAGATATGGGATGTGGTGCGAGGAGGGCGGCGATAAGGAGAGAAAGACAGTGGCAACTCCCTGAAAGAGGCATAAATACAGGAGTGATATAAGCAGATGCATGTTTCCCTGAACTTGTAGAGGGAGAAATGTAAAAGTTCTGAAAACTCCAGTAAACTTCAGATGACCTCCGTAAATGTGACACACAAACAGGTTCTGCTGCATTTCACTTCACGTTCGGACTGTAAAGCGTCTGACAACGGCGAGGATTACAGCTGCGCGTACACGGACAGAACCACACCTGTCAGCGTCACACCACGCACAATCTGCATCAGTCAACACCACAGGGCCGCCGCATTGCTGAGGAGCTGCCATTCATAACCAGAGGCTGACAACATGTGGTCAGAGCCAGTTTAAAGTGATCAAGAGTGTGACACTTTACAACACAATGAAATTAACAGAAAGATAAAAAACAATCACAATCTCTTCTCATCTTTATAGTGACAAATAAAAGAAGTCACAGGGCGTCATGGTCTGGCAACAATGAGGATCTGTGTCAGAGGTCGTTTTAGTTCCGTGATGCAGATAACAATTAGACGCTGTCGACAGTGAGTTCAGACTCTGAGCAGTGAAGATGTCTGAGCTGCAGTTGAGCTCAGGACGATGTGGCCTCCAGTGATCTGCTGACTGATCGGAGCAAAGTACAGCCAGGGGCTGTGCTCTGACTGCAGGCACTCACAGGAACAAGGCAGGGGAGGAGGAGCGGAGGAGAGGCGAGGGGGAAGAAGTGTGAAGGAGAATATGATTCAACAGGCAGACAGGCAGCACGTCACCGATGAGTCATGGAGTATGAGGAGTCATGGTGGTTATAGCAACGACAAAGATCTGGCTGAGAAAACACGGTGTGTGTGTGTGTGTGTGTGTGTGTGTTATGTATCAACCAGTTATACTTCAGATTCATCTTTGCCAGTGTTTAGAAACACAACTTCTGTGTGGGTGCAGAGAAAACAACAACTCTGATTCGTATTCTTATTAACACCAGTGGTTCAGGAACTCTCACAGTACTGACATTCATGTGCATACACATCTAAATTGCAGTGTCAGCAGGATGTGTATGCAAGGACACTCTGGGCCTGGGGGGGACAGTTAATGCAAATAAAGCACATTTACAACACACAGGCAGACCCCCCCCCCTCCCTCCCCCCACTGATCCACACTTGCAAAGAGAGGATAAACAAAGTGGTGCCTTTTGTTGCCCAGGCCATTGTCTGCATTTGCTTCGCACCCTGTTTTTCACAGCCTCCAGGAAGGAAAGTCTCTGGATGACACCTTAGGCCTCCGCTGTGGGGGCTGATGGTGGCATTGACTGAAGTCTCAGCCTGTCCCAGTTTGTTACTGTGTCTTCCAGAGTGTCTCTCGTTATTTCACCCATATACGTCTTCTCCACTGATCTGTTACAGATCTGTTGCATGGTATCTTGGGTGATACAAATAAATAATAATAATAAGTTTTATATAAATAAACAAAGAAAAGCTTAGAAATAACAATAAAGCCAAGACTGAAGTTTATTCAATTTAAATAAATGGTTTGATAAATGAAAAAATATGAGTGTTTTCTGCGTATCAATTCTTTAATCGTCCTTTACATTGTAAAGGACGATTAAAGAATGTATAATATATGTACCTGTAGAGTTTACAGGAACATATATCATACATATTGCTCTTCTCCTACATCGGATAAGTTAACTACTCTGTCGATTTCTAATTTATTGTATAAAGATAGTACAGAAATATATTAAGGTCCAATATTATGATCAAATAGGGGAGACATTCACAGAAAGTTTTACAGAAGAATTTTAAGGAATTAAGATTAATTCATTATTTTGTACTTTAACCTGATAAAATACAAAATCACGGAGCACTTTGTCTTGTTGTGTCGACAAATTCATTTATTGTGTTGTGTCGCATGTGTCTTTCACTCGAATAAAACCACGTGTATAAATAAACGCAGAAGGAACGTGTCGTTGCGGACGATAAATGCCGCCGCACCACAGCGGTTTCGTCAGGAGAACTTCCGGGTCATTCATTAAAAAATCTGACGCAAACTTCTGTTCGGTAAGGAAATCAAAGCAACACCCTGTGAGATCACTCACATATAAACCAACATGGAGGAAAAAGACAACACATGTCGCTAATGAGAATCCAGAAATATTTGATCAAATAAGAAATCAAGTTTATATTAAAACAATTAAACACATTGTCAACGCTGATCATTATTCAAGGCCACGTTGTGGGCCACAAATCGAGTCATATAAACACATGTATCTAAACAGCATGGATTATTTTATATTATATCCACACCGTAAAAAAATTATCATTGAAGGAGAGAAAATCATCTTAAATTTAGTTTCATGCCCCACCTGGTGGTCAAAGGGGGAGTTGTGTGGTAAAGCCAAATGAAATGAGAGATGATGTTTGACCAGTGTCACATTTAACATGGTAAAATCTGAAAGTACACAAAGAAACATTGATCTGATAATAAAACATTTATATGTATTTCAATTCTTATCAAGTAAAACGACCATTAATTCAGAAAAACAATTGTAATTCACAACAATTCACAACAGCCATATATAAAAATTAGTTGATGCACAACCAAATCCTCTTTGCATAGTTACTCACATCTTTTGATGCTTATGTGCTGGAAGAAGGAAACCAACATTTTTCTGAAGCGGATAAAATTGTCGGGAAAATATGAAGAGGACAGAAGGGATCATTTGGTGGCTGGTCAGAAAAGCTGATCTCCAGGTCACTTTGGCACAATTTATAGTGAAGATAAAACACACACACACACACACACACACACACACACACACACACACACACACGTCCACTCAGGTGCCACAGATTTAAGTTCTTGAATGAACCTGAATTGTTTCACAGTAAAATACAATAAACATAAACATCCTGTAAACAAATTATTGCATCAGTTCAGAATTTCCCAATGTCCTAGTAATAGTCCATCAGACAAGTTCTTATTGCATTAGCAAAATACACAAAGCATCTTGATGCGAATATGAACTCGGACATCCAGTTGCTCCTTGAGAAGTTAAACACAAAAATTGACCTGATAAATCTGTGAGTGAAACGTGTTCACATCGTGGCAAGAGGGCGGTGTTTTGATTATTATGAATAAAACAGAGGCACAATAGCTTTCTAAAAAGTAATTACAAAATCTAAAAAGTTTCAAACCTCTTATCGGTAAATAACAGAAGGCTTTGGACGTCTTTTTGTATGTTACCAGTGCTTCTGTTGGTCCTGTTGTAGAAGTGGTCAGAAACAACCAGCTGCTTGAAAAGTTCCATTTTCATCACTGTCTGAGGAAAGCTAAAAAAATCAGCGAGAAAACACATTCACATTCACTTTGATTTGGTTCACGTTCTGACCTGATTCAGACCAAAACATTGGACTGGTTTCAAGTGTTTTACCTATATGTTGCTCTTTTCCATAAAATAAATAAATTCTTGTTTGGCTGCAGGCAGTGAATATCCAGCAATAGTGCAAATGATCATTTGATCTTTGATACACACAAAACATCCACGTGCTTGTCTCGTACCACTGTAATGATGACGCTGATATTTGTATTAATTTAACTAAAATGTAGAAACCAGCACAACCTGATCAAGAGAATCCAGCCATCTCTTTGTTCTATCTAATGTGGAGATAAACCTCTCATCCCAGTCTTCATGCCGTCTTAATTTTCCTGTAATTTCTTAATTTACAGAGGTAGAACTGTAACTCTCTTTCTCTGCGTTCGTTACCCTGAATGAAATCGATCTTTTGACTGTAGATCTGATGCTGGGTGTGTTGTATTTCAGTTTATGTGGTGATGGACCTGCTCCTTGTCTTTTCAGCCTCTGCTCTCTCCTCCTCTGTAACGGCCCACGGCTGAATCTCCCCACTGCCGAACACTGTGTAGACCAGAGCGCCGCCGATGTTTGTCCCGGCTGCGATGCAGAACACCGTCCTCCAGCCGGCGAGTGAGTGCTGACGACCAGAGAAGAAGAAACATCAGTGACGTGTTATTGGAATGACTCTGTAGGTACTTAACAGTGTTTGAGCCATTAACAACAATGCAACTCTTCACAAAACAATGATCACACAGCAGCTCCAAAGGAGTCAGATGGTTAGAGTTAGAGTTGGCCTTAAATCAACCTACATCCTCTGTAAAGTATCCTGTGGCAATTGGTGCCACAACACCAGGAATGGTCCCAAACGTGTTGGTGATGCCCAGAAGAAATCCTGCGTAACTACCAGAGAGGGAAAAAACAAACAGGTCGTCATTACACAGTGACAGGAAGGCGCATCTTAATCAGACTAGTTCTGACGTCCTGATAACACCCACCGGGGAGCGATGTCTATCTGGTTGATGAAGACTCCGGATGCACTGACGCCACCTGTGGTTGAGGAGAGTGTGAGGAAGGTGACGGCGAGGACATGGCTGCAGCCGGCGTAGCCCACAGCCACGAGGAAAGCAGCAGGTAACAAGAGACCTGCAGAGAGGGGAGGGGCTGTTTACATGCTGTTTACATGCTGTTTACATGGCACCACATTCAACGTGAGAGCGTCTATTCCGGTCTCAGTAAATGTGGACATCTGTCATTGTTTCAACAGTTCACAGACAGAGAACCAGCAGCTACACCACAAGGGGGCAGCATTATCCCACTCAAAACCTGTTTCTGAAGTTTTTGCACAAGGGTAGGGTCCATACGCCCCAAAGTATTAATACACAAAGTACTGCTACGGTCAAAAGTAACGGTACAGGATGTATTATAATATTTTGTGATACAAAGCGTCTCCTGGCAGGAAGTGTGGAAATAAGGACTGGCCTCTGGACTGATCCAGGATCAGTCAAAAGCAAACCTGAGTAATCGAGCCTGTACATGTCTATCTGACATAGACAGGATCAGGATCAGAGAGGACGTCATTCACTTGCCTATGAGTGTAAAGAGTTTGCGCACCACAGTGACACTGAACACCCTCCTCTCGATGAGGCTGTCGGCTACGACACCTGACAGGACGGAGAACAACAGGCCACCGAGGTACGGCAGAGCGGACAGGAAACCATTCTGAGCACAGAGAGACAGACTCAGTCAGATATTTGTTAATAGAGGGCGTAAACGTTATAATCTATCAATCAATCTAAAAAATTATGGTCCAACGGACCAAGTCCCTAAACATCTGGAGTAAAGAAACGTGAAAGAATTCATTGAAACGTCACCGATTTCAGGTCAAAGTGCAGGATGTTGTCCATGTAGGTGGGCAGAGAGGTGAGCAGTGTGTAGTAGGACCAGTTTGAACACATCTGGGTGATGATGATCGCCCAGAGAGGGACAGACATCATCATGGACAACACGGGTACACACCAGCCATGACCTGTGCCCTGATTAGATTAGACCAAAAAATGTGTTAACATACCGCACCTACTATACAAAACCAAACAATCTAATTATACGAGTTCATTTGCCACAGTTTTGGTTTGAACACCAACAAACATAAAGTTCTGATGCTCTCTGAATTGGAAAAAAAGGCTAAACAACAACTGAGAGCAGAGGGGAAGAGAAAGTAGAACACACTGAGGGAAATGGAAACAGGAAGTTTGAGATGGACACTAACAACGATGCAGAATAAAAATGTTGTCTTTTTCCTTCAGAAACTGAGAAATGTGCAGAATTACACATCCGTTAATGTTTGACATGCACCTGAGTTCCAATCGTGTTTATGATGTAGTCCCTCTCCTCTTGGCTGATTCGACGATGGGTGCGAGGGTCATCTGACACACAAACAAACCAGAAGAAGGCCCAGAGGCAACCGGCACCTCCTGACAGACACAGGATAAATAACTAAAGGAGTATGTCACGACGAACAGCCGCTCATATGATATTTACTGCAGGTGCCATCTATACACGAGGGAGTGGCTGTGTCTGCTTCCTGTACTCACCACAGATGTAGAACACAGCGGGCCAGCCCAGCGTCTGGCAGATGACGCCCGTAAGCGGCAGAGCAACGAAGGCTCCGAAACTGCTCCCGGATCCTGACAGGGTCATCAGGCGAGACCGCTCCAGAGGGGGAGCCCACCGAGCCCACATCGCCATCATGGCTGGGAACGTCACACCCTCAAGAAAAATGGACACAAACGGTGAAACAGGAAGCACAAAGACAAAAAAAAATAACAAAACGAAACACAAGTTTGTAGTGACTGCTGCTTCCACTGCCCAGCATCCCCTTACCTCGCCAAAGCCTTCCAGTGCTCGCAGAGCAAAGAGCCAGTACGAGCCCCACTGGGCAGCCACAGGGGTGAGGAGGGTGAGGATAGCAGTTCCCAGCACACCTAAACCCAAGAAGATACTCCCCCCATAGTGACCGGCCAGGTACCCACCCACGATCTGTGTGCACAGGTAGCCGAAGAAGAAGGCCCCCAGCAGCCAGCCCTGGGTCTCCGAGTCCCACAGGTACCGCGGGACCTGTGGGGAGAGGACGGTGGGAGGCAGGACGACAGGGGGGAGACGGAGCCTGTGTTTTTATCTCTTTGACTCAAACGTATAGTTTATAGATCGAGCCCAACGTCTCCGAACCACAGACAGTCAGAACAACTGCAGGCCAGGCAAATATTCAAGACCTTTGTATGTGACATTTCCAGGGTTTTTATATGCTGTGTAAGGACTTTTTACATTTTAAGAGTTTTGAGGATTGTGAGATTTAAAAAAAAAAAACGACAGAGAGAGAAAATTACCCCATCAGGTTGTGTAAAAGCGTCACTGGTGTTTTCCGTCCCCGGCGACAATCGACACGTGTGGACGATAGAGCTGTTCGGAGCTGTGCTTGGGTCAGTGTTGTTCACCATGGCGACCATGGCAACACTGAGGTTGACGCGCAGACCGTAGACGACGCTGAACCCAAAGAACATGAGGATGGCGAGGTTGAGGCGAGCTGAGCAGCACTGAGGAGGAACGGCTTACATACAGGACAGTGATGTTAGTCTGGAACTGAACTGTGGACTGAAGTGGTCATTTTACATTTTACACATATTTACTTTTAACAAAAACAAACACACGTTTACTTGTTATCTATACCTTCCCTGACATAAACAAAAGCTGACACATCATGGCTGCTCTGCTGTGCCTCACTGACGCGTGCTTCAGATCTGACAGAGAATAAAAGTGAAGTGCTGATATGACACAAATGCAAAGAAGCTATTGAGGAACCAGAGTGAAGACCAGTTCACTGAGCCTTTACACTTCTACAACACCAGAAAGCACACTGTACTCTGCAGCGTCGCCATGACTACCGATACCTTTTCTGTGTCAGTAGCAGGAGAAGTGATCGGTTTCGCACATCACACTCAGTGTTTGTTTTTGGACACATCACGTAACACACGTCACCAGCAGTTGCAAGAAAGGAAGTCATTATTGAGAGAACCAATAATTAGCATATTGTTTTAACGACTGACGAATCAGTTAATTGAGGATAAAGTGGTCAGGAAGTATGTCTGAGAGTTTAATGAGGGATCATATGCTAAAACTTTCTCATATAAACAACAAACCTGCATCCGACTCGATGAGGGGTTCGCTGTCCTCATCTGCAGGGGCTGAGTTGATGGAGCAGCCCTTTGGTCGTGACATGGCAGATGACGGACACGCCGAATGTTATGTCGAATGTAAGATGATGTCAGTGAGCCATGGTGTCCAAGAGATCTGCAGGACAGGACAGGACAGGACACGCACACACAGTGATACTTCCTGCGTTCACAAGTTGTTCATAAAGTTTCAGTAAACTTACAACAGGTTACAACAGGTTGAAGAAAGACTTCAACTCAGAACCAGGAACTGGAACCGGTTGTCAAGAAAAAAAGAACTGGTTTTGTTGATGTTGTTGTTGTTGTGTTCCAACATCCTTACAAATGGCAACTTTTCAGGAACCAAGAAAACCACCAGCATCCTGGCTTTGACACACATCTCTTCAAACTCATCAGGGCTACGACTCTTGACTGTCGTGTTATCATTGCAGTCTCACAGAGTGAACTGACGCGTTCTGCTCAGTCAATATGAGGAAGTAATATGTGTCACTTCAATATACGTTTTCTTAGGAAATCGCAAATGCAGTAAAAAAAAAAAAATCAAAACATTTCTCTACTAAAATGAGGCTGAATAAATGTACTTCAAAAGCCAAGTGTTGATGATCACTAACATTCTTACTAATGATTAATCTGCCAATTTCTATCTTAAGTGAAAAGCAAAAATAATCACAGACATACTCAGCATTTTTTAAAGTGCAAAGTGACTCTACAGTGTGCACATTTTGTCTGAGAAGACTGCGACTGGGTAATGTGGGCATAATTGTTTCCTCATTTGTTTGGACAGTAGAATAATGGCATCAGTGTGTTCAAGAGAAGGTGACAAACGAGAAAAACTGGCTGTGTGTCTGTGTGAAACTTACAAAACGTGTGCAGGATCTGTCATGTTATCATTTATCTTGTTTCCTTCAGTCACAGTGTTGGAAGTTGTTTATTCCAGGAACATAAGAAAAACAAAGTGCTGGGCGTGCAGATATCTGCAATGTCTGTATTGACTTTTAGTTTATTATCTGATCATGTGTTTTTTTCAAGAAAAACTGAAATTGATTTTACCTGCCACCACGTTTTCACCAATGAGTCCAACTGCTCCTGATAACTGTTAACAACATGAATTATGAAAACAATCATGAAAAATGTCAGTGGTGGTATTCTTAAATGTGTGGCAATGTCATCAGATTATTTATCTCAGAATAAAATGAAAAATAAGAATAGTTTCATTAAAAAGTATTACATTATTATTAACAAATGACCATCAACATGATTGATTACTGTTTCAATTTCAAATATAACAAATATTTCATAGTTTCAGTTTCTCAAAGCAATTTTTTTTAAATCATTGGTTCAATTTCTACGATTGTGACAACGTTCATGACAACATTTCACAAATATCTGAAAATCATAAAGACACAGTCAGGGTCCCATAAAGTATGCTTCAAATACACGCGGCTGCCGCCAAGGATGTCCACTATCACCATTGCTGTTTGCTATTGCGATTGAACCGCTTTCCATTGCCCTTAGGAGTTCGCCACTTTTTACTGGTGTCTATAGGAATGGGACTGAGCACAGAGTATCACTTTATGCTGATGACCTTTTACTCTATGTCTCAAATCCCACTATCTGCACCGAAAAGATTGTGGACATTCTACGCACGTTTGGCTCCTTTTCCGGTTATAAATTGAATATTAATAAAAGTGAATGCTTTCCTCTTAATAATGCAGCAAAACAGATCCCGGCTCAAGCACTACCATTCCGCTTAGCCTCTTCTAGCTTTCAATATTTAGGTATTAATATCTTGGATAGTCTCCCTTTGTTGTATGAACATAACATTGCGAAACTGGTTAAAAAGGTTAAATCGGATTTTCAACGCTGGAATGTACTCCCATTGTCGCTCATAGGTAGAATTAATTCGGTTAAAATGAACGTCCTACCTAAATTCTTATTTCTTTTTCAGTGTTTACCTATATACCTGCCTAAAGCATTTTTCAAAGAATTGGATAAGATTATTTCACATTTCATATGGGCAGGAAAGAACCCAAGGGCAAAATACTCAATTTTGCAAAGAACTAAGGACGAAGGTGGTCTTGCCCTGCCAGATTTTAGGACATACTATTGGGCAGCCAATTTGCAAAAAATCCATACCTGGTATAACTCCCCTAGCACAGATTGGTGTCAGATGGAAGCCTACTCATGCAACTCCATCTCTTTATCAGCCTTAATATGTGCTCCTAGTAATGTAAATTTATCTAAAGTCACCTCCAACCCAATTGTTTTGTCTACTATTAAAATCCTGAAGCAGTTTAAACAGCACTTCAAAATCACCTCCCTTTCTACATTAATGCCCATCTGTGAAAACCATTTATTTACACCCCCGTCACTTGACTCAACATACACTCTGTGGAAAGAGAAAGGGCTGGTGAATTTTGATCAACTTTTTGATAAGGACTTCTTTTTTTCTTTTGCTGACTTACAAACTAAATTTGCCCTTCCACAAGCTCATTTATTTAGATACTTTCAAACCAGAGACTTTGTTCGCTGTAATTTTCCTAACTTTCCACAAAAACCACCTCATACTCTGCTTGATGCAATTTTGTCTCTTTCTGCAGTTCGTGGATTTATTGCAATTCTGGTAAAATTAATTCTGTCTTCACTATCATCTCCTCTGGCAACTAGGAACTCATGGGAAAAGGAGCTAGGTGGTACCTTGTCGGACGACTGGTGGCAAGTTTCATTAAAAAGTATTACATTATTATTAACAAATGACCATCAACATGATTGATTACTGTTTCAATTTCAAATATAACAAATATTTCATAGTTTCAGGTTCTCAAAGCAATTTTTTTTACTCATTGGTTCAATTTCTACGATTGTGACAACATTTCACAAATATCTGAAAATCATAAAGACACAGTCAGGGTCCCATAAAGTATGCTTCAAATATTTCTGCATGACAACTGGTTGACTTCCTCAAACAAGTACCAATAAGGAAAAATCCCCCTCAATCATTCAAAATGACTACTACTAATATAATATACAATACAAACCGTACTGTATGAAAATAGTATTTAAACAGATTTATTATCGTCTCTCCGGGGCAGTTTCCTTGTTTTTATTCATCCTTTAGGAACCTTTTAAATAATTTTTCATCATCATATTTGAATGTACTGTTAAGATACTTGTGTTCTCTCACAGTGTGTGTGTGTGTATAAACTCTATCTACACGGTTCACTTCTGTCGGTTAAACAGCTGTATAGCCTACAGACAAACTGTGTGGAGGACAACTTACCTGTCCGGTGGTTTCGAAGCAGAGACACCTGGTGAAGACAGACCGGTCCGTGCTGCTGGACACAAAACAACACAAAACGCTAAAAGCGGATGAATTATCGCATTTTACTGCCGGTGAAACAACAACTGTTGTTTTTCACTGCTACAAAAACATGTCACATGAGCGGGGCGTCGAAACGTCCCTTCACAAAAACGCCGATCTACAAACACCCTGGAAAGGCCGTGCCCCCTCTGTTAGCTCGCCTGCTAACGAAAGCACGTTTGTTTACAAATCAGCGCTACGGGAGTGACGTTTTAGCATGTGACAAACAGTTGCCAGATTAGACTTTTCATGCTTTTTACGGAAACATAACGTTTGCTCTTGTCTCATATAATATTGACAATGATAATAATAATTATAATGATGGTAACGTAATATCTACAGAAAAAGACATAAAGAGACTTTATAAAGCAGCTAAGCGGATGTAAATATGGTGAATTTCCTTTCACTAGTTGGAACCTGGCAACACGAGCTCCGACTTCCTGGGTTTGGCAAGTAAAAAGTTTAAAAACGATAATGTTTTTTTTCAGTGCTGTTACGTGGCTCTTCCTCATCTAAACATTTTATTTGCTAGGCTAAAAAAGAAAGTAAAAGAGCACTTGTCCCACGTCTTTTGTTTTTACTCGTTGTTATGGCAACACCCCTGCGTCCGTGGTGCGTTGAAGCAAACAAACGAGCAGCTGCAGCTCGTTCCTGTTAATTAACCTGACATTGTTTTCTCTCTGGCGGCTGTTGTGGCTACAATGGCGCATTACAGAGTGAGTGTGTCTTTCTGGGACTGTTCATCTTTTATTTACACAGGGAAAAATTAGTTTGGTCCTACAGAGCACGTGCTAACTGTGTAGCATTGTGGCTAAGTGGCGCTGGGCCGTGAACGCACCGCAGCGGTGAGTGTGGGTTGCGTTGCTCATGTTTGTGTTGTGTTCCAGGCCTCGGAGTCGAAACGGGAGCAGTTCAGAAGATACCTGGAGAAATCCGGGGTCCTGGACACTTTAACAAGCGGTAGGTCACAATACAGCACGCTGCTCAATGACGTCACTGAGCGTCAACAATTTGTGACCTTCGCCCCTGTTGTGTTGTTTCATTTGTGTTTTTCAGTGTTAGTGGTACTTTATGAAGAGACCGACAAACCCAACAATGCACTGGAGTATCCTTTAGCTGCTGGTCCCAAACCAGTAAACAGTAAACAGAGTGAAACATGTCAGATACATGGGGTGAAACACATGGAAAGCCACACAGTGATGTTCAGAACGGGTCCAGAATAAAGGCCCATTATTCAGTATCACCACAGACGCCTCGTCCACATCAGGTTTAATCTGCACACGCGCCACGCCTTCATGACGTCATCAGAAGATGTGACCAAGTTACCAGACACTTAACATCTCTCTTTCTTTTCCCTCTGAGATATTGTACTACAAATTCCTCCCATACCCACGACGCTGACCCTTTTTCCCACTGTGTCACTGCAAACCACAGGAGCAGATATCAGCCAGCGGCTGTAACACACAGTGCTTTCACTTCATCCCTCACATTCCTGGCATATTTAACATGTCAGCGGTTCAACCGGAGGCGTTTCAGCTGCACAATACTTTTCCAGCTCCGGTACGTCAGAGGCCTGTGTATTAACGTTGTGGTCAGAGATAAAGTCTGGACACACAATCCCCAAACAGAGTGTGGCTTCGTGCTTCATAACTTCTTCAGTGTGTTTTCAGCTTTTCCTGTTAATTTAAATACGGAGAGCACACGCTGACCTTAACTCACATGCACAGCTTCATAAAGCTCCACCTCGGGGCAGCTGGTCCGGAGCCTGCAGACACTGAGGCTCTTCGCATGGAGCTGGCTGATCTTCAGCAGAAGTGCAACCTGCTCACAGAGGAGAACAAAGAGCTAAAAAACAGGGTGAGAAGATGAAAACTTGCATCTCGATTTACATGTAAGCAGAGGTTGTAATCTAACATCACCTGCTATATCATATTCCAGCTGCTGCAATATGAACCTTCGCCTGAGGAGGGAGCTGCACAATAACAACATGGAGTTTTGTCATTAGAAATGGAAAAGAAATGATATCTTACACTTGCCTTTTTGTAGAGTATGTAAATGTTTATTACACAGTAATGGGTGTATAGTGAACAGTCACTTATTTTTGTTGTTATTCACAAAGAAAGTTTTGTTTTCTCTGAATAAAAATGTTTTTTTCCAGCATTTAGTCTCTGTCATTCTGTAAGAGTCCTGTTTGCAAATGAAGTTCTACTTTGACAGTCATCAGAAATACAGACATACTGTGACTGAGGTTTTAGTGTGTGATGTTCTATCAGAGAACAGCACTTAAATTAAATCTGTGTTACTGATGTTACATAACCACATTAAACAGCATTATAGATCTGTGGTTGAGTTTTCCGTTCCCTCAGCTGCTTTCAGACAACCAAATCATTACAGTGCATCCATCTGGACGCATGTATGACCTGGAAACGTGGAAAATAAAGTACTGTGGTCTGACCACCATTTCAAATGCTACTATGCATTTTTTCTCTCTGTAAATATGATTTTTTTTAAAAAGGCAGACTTTTGGTTCCATTGGCTGAATCACAGTTTACATTTGAACTGTGAGAGTCTGATGTCAGAGGTCACGGGGTGAGCAGTTCAGATCTGCAGGTCAGTCGGGGCTCGTCTGCTGCTGCCACTGCTCGCCGCTGACACTCTGCGGTTTGGAGAGGAGACGGTGGGGCTGTTGCTCTCGCGGCTGTGTCGGGACACTGAGCTCAGCTCTCCTGCAGAGTCCGGGCTCTGAGACCTGCTCGGCCTCTTGATGTTTGACTTTGAGAGGATCCTCGGCCTGGGGCCGACGCAGCTGCCCCGCGCCTTCATGCTGGTGACCCCATGGCAGGAGTCTCCGCTGTCCGAGCCGTTCCCCTCCACCACTGTGGAGCAGTTCCACGGTGGACTCGCCCTCCGCAACTTCCTCACAGTCCCTGACAGAGCAGTGCAGGACGAGGCGTCTGCCACAGGGAGGGTCGGATACACCGAGCTCACACGCTCCTGGTCCTCGTGACGGGGCGAGGTCGGTTCCTCTGGTTCTTCCTGCTTGTCAGCAGGAGGCGAGTGCGTCTCGCTGCTTGTGTTGTTGGAGTTGCTGTTGTGCTCCGTGGGGCTTGGCAGCGTCTCTTTGCCGTCCTTGTGGCTGTCTGATTTTGCCCCGGGACCCCCTTGTATTGGCATGAAGGCTGTGGAGGCACTGAGCAGGGGGTAGTTCGGTCCGTTGCCCTGCTTCTCTAACAGTAATGTGTATCCACTGGGTGCTGTGGGGATTGTTGTCTTGCGGCCCACTGAGGTGCCTGTGCAAACCTGATGAACAACTGAATTCTTCTGCGACTTGTTGACATAATACTCATCGAGGTCGTCCTTCAGATGGGGGTAGAAGTCCAGGATGCCCTTCTTCAGCTTCTTGAAGCCCAGGTGCATGATCTCCAGGAGGCTGAGAGAGAGGGAGATGCAGGCGATCACTTGCATGAACATCATGAACACTGTTTTCTCTGTGGGCCTGGAGACAAAGCAGTCCACCACGTTCGGACACGGCTCCCTCTCACACTTGTAAAGCGGGCTCAGGCGGTGTCCATAGAGGATGTACTGACCCATCATGAAGCTGACCTCCACCACCGAGCGAGTAACAATGTGGGCCACGTAGGTACACAACAGAGATCCTCTCAGCGGGGCCTTGTTGAGCTTCCCCTGCTCCAGCTGCCTCATCTCCTTTTCAATCCTCCTCCTCACCTCTGTCAGCTCCACGTCCACCGCCTCCAGCTCCCGACGGAGCGCCACCTTCTTGCAGTGGCGCTCCTTCTCCAGGGCCCGCAGCTGGTAGATGGCATGACCCATGTACACCAGAGAGGGCGAGGACACAAAAATCACCTGCAGCACCCAGTACCTGATGAGGGAGATGGGGAAGGCCTGGTCGTAGCAGACGTTCCTGCAGCCCGGCTGGTCCGTGTTGCAGATGAAGTCAGACTGCTCGTCGTTCCACACGTCCTCAGCGGCAACACCCAGGACCAGCATTCGGAATATGAAGAGGATGGTCAGCCAGATCTTTCCAACCATGGTGGAGTGGATATGTACCTCCTCCAAAATCCCTCCAAGGAAGTTCCAGTCCCCCATTATTTTTACTATAGCAGAGCTGTAATGAATTAGCTCCGACTCAGCAATTACTGCTCTTATTATCAGGTGTTAAGGCATCGTCTGTAGATGAAGGGAAATGGTGATAAACATGATCAATACATGTGAACAATCAAATCAATACCTGATATTTATTATTCACAAATTCTCTTTATCAAACAACTTTACAACACAGTGGAAAACAGAGCTAAACCTAAATGTTTAGGATTTTCAGAATAAGTCACTCGTTTTAAATAAATGAACTTACCATTCATTTTGGACAGGAAGCAGGACGACAAAGGCTTTCCTCTGCTCAACTGCGTCCAACAAAAACGTCTTCAAATGTCCTTTTAATAAAGAATCATTTTGTCTCCGGGGGATTTTTTTAGTCTGCTGCTGAAAGTGGAAGAACTCAAATGCCAACCAGCTCCAGCGGTTGACAACTTATATCCTGTGAAAGACAAGGCAATCAATACTGTTGCTGCTGCAATGCTCTGTTGCCATTAACCATGCAGCAGTATGAATACACTGACTGCCAGTCACCAGGGGTGAAATGAGTTACAGCCTATTCAATCGTTTGCTGCAACTTCTGGTTGAACCCAAAGGACCCTGACGTGGTTTGATCCTTTAAGTTCACACTGGACACGAGTGATGCACTGGGTCGTTCCCCTTCACTGTGAACATACAGTAGATTGTGATGATGAGTTCCTTTGACATGGAGTATAAACTGTCAAGGTCAAGCAGTGAGTTTAACATTTAAGGTGTCAAAAACATCAGCATAAAAATTGTCTTCAAAAGTAGTATTGATTTTTTTTAACCGAGTTACAAGTTCATTTAGGAAGCACACAAGCTCTCAGGACATTTTGTTTTTCTTGTAATTAAAACCTAAATTTAATTAAAAACAGACCAATGTCGTATCTATCAGCCCTGAATAATAACATGCCGGTGATCAAACAATCTGATTGGAGGTGGTCTGACCCCTGACCCTCGTTGACTTACAAACTCATACTTCCTGTTCTTGATCATGTAACTGGCATCAGGGCTCCATGCTACTGTTGTACTTGTTTAATGGAATCGATGCAGTGTCTGATCAATGGGGCATGTCCGATTTCATACATGGCTGCACCTTCTGCATGAATCTCATTTCAGTTATTCCTCTTGGCTACTGTTCCATTAAAAGGAAATCAATGGATCAGGCTGGAGTGACATGTGGGCTGGTCTGGTTTCCAAGCCGACTGTGGTTTCACTTATTCATCATTCTGAAACAACGGAGTGTCGGAGGACAAAGGAGAAACATTTTAATTGCAGCTAACTTTTCCACCTTTAAGTCACCTTAAATTAAGCATTTCAACAAAAATCACAGTTATCGATTAATCTACAAACAAAGCGTTTACAAACTGAAACCATACACAGTGTCCTCATAGTGAATGTTATCCATTTATTACTGAAAAATAACAGCGTCTCTCTACTAATGATAGAAGACAGAGGATTTCAAACATGCTGTGACAAAACATTCAGAAAAACTATCAACACAGATGGGTAAGCACCAATTAGAACCTTCTGTTCCCTCGTCCTGGACCGATTCTTTTTAGGAAATGTTCAAATATGAAAACGCTTTAGAAAATTCATCTACATTTTAAACAGATTCTGGTAAAAGTCACAGACTGACTTTTAAAAGAATTCATATGCCGAAGGTGCTCCAATGTTTTGATTCCTTCAGGCTCGTGTGTCTGCTCTTGGACGTTCGTCTTGAGGAATAAAGTGACTGACTGAAAGATTTAAACCACTGATAATCAGTGACGTTAAAAGTTGGTTCTTTGTTGTTATGATACAACAAAAAAACACTGGTCTGATTTGTCGACAGACTGGGAGCTGTTAAAATACCAAATCTCTTTTTTGCAAAAATGAGTGCATAGGGTTCAGGAAACAAAATGATCAGTAACTCTATATCAAAAACACTACATATTACTGCTGAACATAGAATAGAAACGTTCCTAACAGGAAATATTAGCCAAATAAAACTTTTATAAAAAAACAAGCCAAAGACCAAAACTGTTCTAATAATTAAGCTCCAAAAAACAGGCATTCTACAAATGGTTCAGTGGATGTTACATTCATGTCACACATCTTTTCATGACATTATCAACTCTGGTGCGCCTGACCGAAGGAGGGTTAGAGAGAGAGCAGATACTTTCTAGCGTCCTCTTGACTTACGTCCAGCCCAGGATCGAGAACGAGAACGCGAACGAGAGCAGGATCTCGACAGTGACCGGGATCTCGAGTGGGACGGGGAGTGTGTACGTCTCACTTCTTCTTCCGTGTAATGGGAAGTTGAGGCTGGGTTGACTTTTTCTCGTGGGGATGCAGATCTGGAGCGTGATCGGGATCTCCCCCTGGACTCTTTCCGAGGTCTCTGCCTGTATCTGAGGACACACACCAAGTTGAAGTTCAACTTCATTGAAGTCTTCATTTCGTGGAAAACTTCATTAGATTAGAAAATTAAGACAATACTGCCTGAGCACAGTTGACACTGATTTTGCATCAAATTACCTGTCGTCCTCACGGCTCCTGCTCCTGCCTCTTCCACGCATATGTCCACGAGAGCTGAGGAAACAAATTTAGAGGTTTTACAAAGAGATTTCAGTAAAATGTAAGACTTACGACAGATAAACTCACTCATGAGGGCTCTCAGAACGCCTGCGCCTGCGATCACACGAAGGGCTGTGGGACCTGTATCTGTCGTAACTGCGGCTGCGTGAGCGTCTACGCCGGCTGTCTCGATCATAGTCGTCATATCGAGAGGACCTCCCTGGAGAATGCCGTTCTTTTGCTTTCATCTGATTGGGTGCTGTTGTGAAGAAACATTGAGGAGAAAGTCATTTAGTATAGACTTCAAAACATTTCCATGGGTTCATTGTTAGATGTTTCATTCATTTTGCCATAAACATTTTTCTGTCCCATTTCCCTTTATGTATTAATACAGGCTGTTCCTACGCGAGTTCATTGCAGATGTTATTAAAGGAAGAATCAGTGTGTTAAAATTGAGTAAAAAAAACAAAACAAAAAAACTTACTTTTTCTGTCACCCTGAGCAAACTGGATTTCAATCTGCCGGCCACAAACCCACTTCCTGTCCAGGCTGTAAAGAGCATCTTCTGCATCCCGAACATCTTCAAACATGCTGAGTGGTTAAGGGTTCTATTTGCACTAATGTTTTTGGGTATGGCCACACAAATGTCAATTAACGTTTCTGTCTTGAATGTAGAAAAACTATTTCTCCTCATAAGTTCCATTGTATTTTTGTAATTATCACTTTTAACATTACATCCCTTGTGTCAAGTCATTCACACACTCCTCATTAGCAGTGGTAAGAGGGAAAGAAGGAAATTAAGCATTCTCTTTAATTTGTGTGGCCTGATGAGATTTTATGAGCTAAAACTGTTGAAATTAACGACAGGGAATGGGACACACACAAGAATTCATACTGTAAAACAAGTGCGACAACAAAAACAGCAGAGAATCTGTGAATTTTTGTGGAGGTATAAGATGAAGCAGTATCTTTCCAAACACATCAAGTCACTGTCTGAGATCAGGACAGTTGATATGTAAACAAATCAAACACACTGACAGGTGCTTAAGTAGGCATTGATATCAGAGGGACAGCTGATTTTGGTGTCATGTCAAATTCTTGGATTTGTCTTGGGAGGATACAAAATAATTCAGACTTGTTACCTTTGCCCATGCTTGACTTTGAACTTCATCTTGATCTTTACACTCTTTAATCGACTCCCAGAGAGACTCGGGTTTCCTGCTTGCCTTTTAAACCTCTTTTCTTTTCCCCATTCTTTGCCGCCATATCCAAGCTTTGTCTCCATTCCCTTTTCCTCTTCATGCTTTACTTTCTCTTTTCAACCTTTTCCCTCCCTCTGATCCTGAAGGTCTGTGTGTGACTTGTCTTTACAGCTACTCTACACAGGTCTTTGTTACTCTTTGTGGCCGGTTCCACAACTGGATGCTTTTACATTTTCTGAAGCAATAACAGAGAAATATTTGGGTTAGATATTCAATCAAATTATGTGCAAGAATCAAACAAATCATAAAATATTGTCTTCTGTGCTGAAAGAAACTTTCAATAGTTCGTTAGCGAGAAAACATAACACTGGGAAAGGATATTGAATGTATGCAAATCCTCTTGGTAGCCGTGTATAGAAGTCAAGTGGGATGTAGACATCTACTATCGGCCCATAGCGGCCAAACTCACGCCGCAAATCCTCAGGCCTGAACACCGTAAATACAAGTATGACTCAACTGACCAGCAGTGGCAACTCTACCGACATCATCAACCAGTAACAACAGACGAGACAGCAGCTGACGAGTGAGCTAAAGGGACATTTCATCCAAAAACACAAGAAGACGCGTATTGTTCTGCCTTACCAGGAGAGTGATCCACCTGTTTACTTACTACTTACTAGTTTATGCAATTTAGTATTAGATATGAGCTGATACCAAATATAGCTGGTAATTTATATTTAATTTTTTTGGTCATGTGGAGCAATGTTATGCAGCTGGTGTAACTGAGATCAGAGGTGATATCGAGCCCCTTTTATAAAACTAAAGAGGCTCAGACCATGTGTGTTTCAACAGTGATGTTCAATTGCGTTTTGATGAATTGTCCCTTTAAAAACTTGTTGTTGACATGAAATTCAATGCAAAGTGACATAATACATCGAAGCTTGGTTTAATACACGACTAATTATCAGGGTTTTCATACTGATTTAACATTTCCTGACACTTATTTTCCACATTATTTGAGCTGCTATACATCTACTCCACCATAGCTCATACTCACATACTCAACATTTAGTCCACAACTTTACAGATACAGATTGAACATTTAATAAACAAGAGATTTAAAGTATAGTATTTAAGGACTTTAAAGGTCTAACCTGTAGCTGCTGAAAGTGATGCGCACATTAAATCATGTGAATATCATCCAAAAATGCATATAATTTAAATGTGTAATCCTTCACAATAAATATTTACAATTCATTCGCGTTTATCTCTGCCAACTGACGCTGCGTGTACAGTTTATACTTTACAGTCACAACATTTAACTACTATTTTAAAAAGTAATATCCTGTTGTATGTCCTGCTTTCAAATATTTTAAACGTATTTTACCTCAAAATCGCAAGCTATCCGCTACATTAAGTCCCAGTTTGGGAGCTAAGGGCCCCGCTAGCTAACAAACCTGAAAACATGCAACAAAATCTCACCGTAAACAAAGAAAACATCTCGAATACATGCAAAGTCTTACTAAAGACGTGTTACGAAGACAACTTCTGCTTCAGTGTTTATGTAGACAGATGAGAAATGTGAGAATCACGCTGCACGACGGGTTAAATGCAGGCTAACCGTAGATGCTGGGCTAACACAGCTAGCCGCCATTCACACGAACAAGCGGGTTGATAGTGAGCGATGAACTCACCTGGACTCATCGGAGATGTTCCTGACAAACAGAGACGCGTTTGGAGGCCTCATGTATCTGCTACAGTCAGACACACTCAGCAGGAGAAGAACACGAGAAGAAAGACGAGAAAACAGCAGCAGAAGACAGGAAACACAGCGCCTCAGCAACAGCTAGCAAACATACTGCGCATGCGCATTTAAAAGGCGCCCTCTTCTTCCTCTTCTTCTTTCTTTCGTTTTTTAAAATTTTGGTGCATTACTGTGGAGTATTAATAAAATAAAATAAAATAAAATAAAATAAAATAAAATAAAATAAAATAAAATAAAATAAAATGTTTTGACAACTATAATTTCTGAAGGTGAAAAGCAACCACAAAGAAAAGCATGTAAAATGTTGTTTGTGTTTGTGGGGTCCACTAAATCTTTGGGATTTTACAGGTCTGTGTACATGAGTCTGTATTCAGGCTGAAAAACAACACACATATCACTTCACTATATGAATATAATTATTATTTATTTCCAGAGGGCTTCTTGCTTGATGCTGAGAAGGTCCGTGTGTGATGTGCAAAAGGCCAGATGCTGGTCACACTCGTCTGCTCCTGCTGATGAACGTTACAGGTCCAGCGGTGATAGTCTGGGAGCGTGAAGAAGCAGAAACAGAAATAAACAGGATTCACACACAGTCTGACACAGAATCCTTCTTCTTCTTCTTCTTCACGTCAGTTTTTTATAGGAACCAACCTCGACCATGTCGTCTCCTTGGATCTCTCGCACGGAGGTGAACTTGGCCGTCTCAGCGACCAGCTTCCCGTTCTCCTCTCTGACAGTACACTGAGACAAGGCCAAAGACACAAGGAAAATCAACTGTTGTTTCCCTTGAAGCCAATATGCACATTTATAAATCCCATACAATAAATATTTTCCTTAAATATAAAAAAAAATGCAAACATGTACATAATACACAATACAAAACAGAATGTTGCTATGGGTAACAGGGGATGGGAGGGACCGTTTTTTTTGTCAGTGTTTATATTGTTTATTAGAAAAAACGTATTTAAAAAGTAAAATCTCGATGTTAGCTAATTCTTCTTTGAAAACATGTTTGGCTGTTGTTTCATCATGATTTTGATTCTTTGCAGGGAAAACACAGATTTCTGCACGACGATGACCATCACTGACAACACAAACAAAAACAGTCTTCACTTCACTTCCATTCACATCATACTTGTTGGTCTGAGCCTTGTCCTACCTTAAACTTCCTGCCGTCCACAGCCGTTATCTCAGTCTCTCGTCCGATGCTGAATGAGTGGACCTTTGTGCAGATGGGAGTTTTTATTGTGTAGGTAAAGTCTTTGCCTTTCTGCTCGATCACCAACACGGGTTTGATTTCCTTGCGCATCTTCACAACCATCTGAGGAGCACCTGGAATGCATGGTGGAGGAAAAGAGCAAAAATGTCTGATTAAAATTACAAAAGCAAATGGATCTTTCAAGCACGAGAAACCATTCTTACCAACTTCCTTTAAGAAGCCCTCAAGATTCTCCTCAGAATAAACCTGCCAGGTGCCGTTAAAGTCCATAACTGATTGTGTTGCTTGCCTGAGGTTATTTGTTGTTTCTTGTCATAATCACATCACATATTGCTGGTTGTCATGTTGGGGACTGTAACTCCCTGTTATTTAGACTGCAATTTCCAGTGACACCCACAACAGGTGGAACTGCTCTGTGGTGTCACGTCTTTCATTCGCCTATTTTACAATATCCAACAAAATCAATGCATTTTACTCATGAACAGTGACAAAGACAAACCTTTATTTCAGGTGGGAATTAAAGCTTTTCATCATTTGACAAGAAATTATACTTCAACACGTCTCATAATGTCCGATATAATATTAATATAAAAATACTTCAGCTGGTAAACACAGAAAGCAAAAAGATTGTAAGGCAAACGTGCAGGCAGCAGACGCTCAGATATGATCTTTGCAGATATGATCTGAGCAGATATGATCTGAGCAGATATGATCTTTGCAGATATGATCTGTGCAGATGTGATCTATGCAGATGTGATCTATGCACATAGATCTGTGCAGATAGATCTGAGCAGATATGATCTGTGCAGATATGATCTGTGGAGATAGATCTGAGCAGATATGATCTTTGCAGATATGATCTGTGCAGATGTGATCTGTGCAGATGTGATCTATGCACATAGATCTGTGCAGATAGATCTGAGCAGATATGATCTGAGCAGATACGATCTGTGCAGATATGATGTGCTGATTGAAGCAGGTACACACACACACACAGACGTGTAGAGCTTTGTCTCAAAGACACAACATCACTGTGGGAACATGAGTGAAAGTGTTCACAGTGCAAGGCTGCAGCTTATCGACAGTCACGTTACACATGGTTCACTGTGGAGCACATTAAAACTCTGTTAAGACCGAGCCAGGCCGCAGTCCCTGAGAAAAACGCTGATCCATCATCGTCAATTTAACTTTGCCACTTCCTCATTCATTTTCAAAGTTTAACATTCTTCAATTGTTTTTTTTCTCCTTCATCAACCAGTCTTGAGCTAATAGGAAGCTTCATCCTCCTCATCTATTCTTTCCATATATATTTGAGATTTTTTTTTTAGAAACATAAACACATTAAGTCATTTAAAAGATCTGTTCAAGCTGCTTTTGTTTATGATATGTAAACGTGCAGAGCAGCACATAGAGTTAGCAGCCATGTTTGAGGCTGTGCTTTGAGCTAAATGCTAATGTCAGGATGCTCATGTTGCCATGGTGATGCTAGCTTAGCACGCTAGCCAGTTACCATGCTAACGTAAATGAGAGCTGAGCCTGACGGGAATGTGTTTGGTTGACATGCATGTTACAACCATGTGATTTTACTGTCCACACAAACAAACAAACAAACAAACAAACAAACAAACAAACAAACAGATAGACAGGGAGGAAGACGCCATAAAGGGGCTTTGCCTAAATGACCATAAACATAAACATATCTTAATAATCTGTATTTACATCTTCATATATCTGCCATAAAATAATACTGGCATGTACGCTGTGCTTTGACCCCACCCATCTTGTACTTCAAGTTTGTTAAAACAAGTGCACTCTCTCTTTTTTTTTTGATATCTTGTGTATGTGCATGTCTGGACACAAGATGTGGATATGTGGCTCCTGTCAGACATATCAACAAATGTCTGGCAGTGGGTGGTTTGGCAGTAAGTCTGGTAAAAATCAAAACTTCATGACAGAGAAACAATTTACATGATCCCATAATACAGGAAAAAAAAAAAAAAAAAAACGTAACCTGAAAATGAAGTATAAATATCGAGCTTCAGTACGACTCCCCTTCATTCAGTCACTCACTCGATGCTACAGATGAAATGAGAATGTGAAAGGGAGAAAACATCCTCTGCCTTTCAGTCCTGTAAATACGAGCAGCATCATGAGAGGAAGGAATCCGCCGCCGCCTCCCGCTCCTCTTCATCCTTGTTTGGACCCGGGTCGCTCAGGCAGCGGGACAGTTTCTGTTGGTCCTGCTCCTCCTGATCTGCTGCTGCTGCTTTCGGCCCCGTGCTGCTCTGATTGGGCCCCTGGGGTGATTCCCTCAACAGGGTGACGCCATCAGGTGGGCTGGGATGTTGCTGAGCCGCGTGGCCCCAGGGGCCCCCACTGTCAGTGTCATAGTTGAAAACCTGGTGTTCTAGACAACAGATACAAAGCATTGATTTATTCGTGTCTGAATGATGACTGCAAGCAGCTGCAACACCATAAGCAAATACTGTGATACGAGTGCCATCACCACAAAGAGAAAAGAATGAGTTACAACATTAAATTCTGCTGTATGTTCATTATGATTTGTATATTATTCATCATCATTCAGATTCTGACTGATGTGTCTGACGGACCTGACTCAAAGCAGACTTTTCTCACTGCCGGTGTTTCCTGTCGGTTTGCAGGAACCGTGAGGTAGTGACTCATCTGTGTAGGAAACGAGCAAAATCATGTAAAATCTATGTGTGAAATCATAACGTCATCGCAGTAATGAACGTATGAATACAAAAACGTGACATATCAGAGAGATGATGTGACGCTTCTGTGTCCTGCACTCACCCTCCTCTCCATCTCCACTCTCTGCTTCCTGAAGCGGACCTCGCTCAGGTTGTCCTCGAAGGGATCAATCAGCAGGTCGTGTCTGCTGTAGGAGCGCAGCTGAGGAGACACAAACACACAGCAGCTGTCAGTCAGTAAACATCCACTGGTTTGGCTGTTGTACGTCACAGTACATAACGTATAAACTCGTGCCGACCCTCTGTCTGGTCTTCTGCAGGTTTGAGCGCAGGATCTTCCTGATCTCCTCCTCGCGGCTCTTGGAGATGCTGGGTATCGCCCGGCGTTTCACCGGGTCTTTCTGCTGGATGTTCCTGCAGGGACGAACACAACACGAGGGTCATTTCCGAGAAGTCTGAGATCTGCAGACTTCTGACTCCGACTTACTGCATGGCGACGGCCGACACGATCGAGGGCATCTTGGCGGTGCTCCCGCTCTCCACCAGCATCATGGCCTGCTTCAGCTCCATCTTGTTGTAGAAGGAGATGAGCTGAGGCTCAGTGGAGCGTTCGCCCGCAATCAGCCACCTCTTCACGTAGGCCTTGTTGAAGCGGTTCAGCCTGAGCACAGCAGAGGAGCCGTTCTAAACGTTACTGTTCCCACTGGCACAGCTGAATATCAATAATATTCATCATTCTGTTTGCTCCATTAACAAACATATACAACACCAGTCTGTGTGCAGACATCACCCTGACATCCTGACTGCAGTGAGAGGTAGCAGCAGACAGAGGACATGTTGGCAACATCTTACTTGTCTTTCCAGTGATGGTGTCCATAGTGACCACAGATGCCTTCGATTCCCGTGAGGAGATGATCCAGGAACTGAAGACAGAACGAGTTTTTAAAGGAAAGTCAGTTTCACAGGCAGGAATCACACGTTTGACCCAGAAGGTGCAGAAGCTGCTCAGGATGAAGTGACAGAGGAAATCTGTATATAAACATTACAGCAAATATATAAACAGACGTCACCTGTGTGTGAATTTCCTCGTTTATCGATCTTTTGCTCTCCTTCTTCTTCTTCACGGCCAGAAGCTCCACCAGAGGCCTGATGGTCATTCCCTGAAGACACAAAGGCCAGGTCTTGTCTCACATTATGTGTGAGGACACGAACACTAACATAGCCTTTCATGACTTTATCTCACCTGCACAAAGACAGTAAAGAAGATGACTGTGATGATGGCGGTGAGGAACATGTTCTTCATTTCACTGTTGGTGAGCAGGAACCCCAGCGAGAAGGCGATGGCACCTCGCAGGCCACCATAGGCCACGATGAACTGGTCCTTTTTGGTCAACTTGACAATGCGAAATTTATTGATGATGTACGTGAGACCAATGACTCCTGAAACGCAGAAAACACCATGAGTAAACAACATAGTTCTTATGAACTATGACACTATGACATCTTTGCACTGACCCAGGACTCTCGACACCAAACAGAGGATGACAGTGACAATGACGAAGGTCCAGTTCCAGGCGTGAGGACCTGCCACCGTGGAAACACCGAGGAAGATGAAGATGAGCGTCTCGCTCACGCTGCTCCACATCTTCAGGAAGTATTTGATGGTGGTGTAGGACTTGTGGGAGATGTTGGCCTCCACGTATGGTCGCATGGTCACGCCACACGCGATCAAACTTGTTTGGGAAGGAGAGACAGAAAATCCAAGTTCTCAGTGAGAAGTGAGGAAGGGTTGTGCAGTTTAAAGCATGAGATGGCGTGGTACAGAGGTGACCCATCAGATAATCAGACGCACTGATCTATCAGTAAGCACACAGGAGGTCGACACCAACATCTACTCACGACATGATCCCTGACAGGTGGAAGACCTCTGCTGAGAGATAAGCCATGTAGCTGTAGAGGAAGACAAACAGGGGCTCGATGACACGAGTGTGGGAGGTGAAGCGGGAGGTGAAGGCTCCCAGGAAGCCGTAGATGGCACCGACCATGATGCCTCCCAGAGAGACCACGAAGAAACAGACGACGCCGAGGAGGGCGTCACCCACTGTTACAGATCCCGCGTGGGAAAACTCCTCAAACAGGTGATACAGGACCTGCACAGAGGGAGGGAGAGAGAGAGAGAGAGAGAGAGAGAGAGAGAGGCAGCTCCATTTCACATCTTCAGTTTTTCTGATGAGTCAAAGACTGCAAAAAAACAGAAGAAGGAAACACTCCCATTTACTCACCACGGTGACGGCGTCGTTGAGGAGCGACTCCCCGAACACCAGGATGTACAGCAGCTCGTTGATGTGGATCTCCTCGAACACGGCGAGCACGGCCACAGGGTCCACGGCTGAGATGATGGAGCCGAACAGCAGGCAGGACAGCAGGTCCACCCTGCCCAGCTGGGCTCCTTCTATCTGACACACGCCGTACATCATCCCGCCGATGAAGAACACATTCCACAGCGTTCCCACCACTGCAAACACCAGGATGGAGCCCATGTTCTCCGTGAAGGGCCGGATGGGCAGGAAGTAGCCGGCATCGAGGATGATGGGAGGCAGCAGGTAGAGGAAGAAGAGCTTGGAGTCGAGGACTGGGGCCTCCTCTCCGATGGCCTTGATGATGCCACCAACAAGCAGACCGACGACAATGAGCAGACAGCTCTCTGGAACGACGTTAGAGACTCTGGGAATAATGTGAAAACCTGCAGAGGAAGAACCATATTGGATTTTTACTTATTTACTTCCTGCATGAAACCTCCAGATTAAACGACTGAAACTGACTCTTTATTGTCGGTTGTTTGCCTCAAATAGTTGTTTTGTTTGTTGAAAAATGCTGAATAAATACAGGACTTTTGTCATGTTATTCTTTCTTCTGGTTTTGAACGGCGGCGAAGGTGGAGGTGAAGTGTGAAATGGAGAGAACATCACCCTGCGCTCGAGTCGACTGATGACGCACAGTAAGTGAAGATAGAAACAACAGAGCCATTAGGCCTTAGACCTATTCCCTTCACCCGAGTCTGCTGTCAGTGCCACATCTCTATGTGCATTAGAGCAGCAGATGGAAACAATAAAAACAGCTCAGTCATTTGTGCTTCACTGCAACATCACAAGAGATATAAAAGAAGAATCGTGGAAAATACTGTATCTGATGTACTTCACCAAATCGTTTTTATTCTGCACTGATTTTTAATTGACTATATTATTAAAGAGAAACGTGCTGTGTCATCCTAAAGCCATTCTGGAACTTCTTTCAGCTTACATTTATAATAATCTTCTGTCACATGGGAAAAGTGAGTTTATTGTTAAGATCTTTGAAACGATCCTGTGAACTCCTGACAGAGTATATTTATAGCCTGTTATTATTCCTATTATGGCTTCAGTGAAGTCTCTGAATACTTTATCCACCTCGCTCAGTCTGTGTCATGTGACTGGCTGCGTTTTCACTGTATTGTCCAGTCAGTGTATTTGTGTGCCCCCCCCAAAAGACGACTGTGCACCACACACTGACATCTTTGTTATCGAGCAGTGCATTTGGACAGGAAGTGGGAACGGCCCTCGGAGACACCGGCTGCATGAACAGATAACATACCAGAGAGCTTCACTCTGCTAATTCAACCAATGACAAACCACATGAGAGATTTCTGCACCTGCTGTTTCCATAGTCAACATGATGGAGTGTATATTTACATTTATTTACATATGTACATTTAAAAATCGTTATAGTTTGAACACGACGAATAAATGAAATATTGAACAGAGTTCGGTTTGTGTCCCTGCTCCAGTTTTACTAAAACACAGAACAGAACACAACTTTAGTGTCCAGTGTGTATGTCTCATCTCGCAGTTCAGTGTCACAAAAAACCAAAACAAACAAAAAAACACACACACAGCACATAGCTGCGCCATTCCCAATAAAATAATGCAGTTCCCAGAATTGGGGGGGGGGGTTAATGGCCTTGTAGTCGGAGCTTCTGAGAAGCTGGATCAAAGCTGAAGGTCAGTGACAAAGGATGAAGTATTATAAATCCCACAGAGATCCATTTTAATCGCTTAATTATCTGAACAACTGCTCGTCAAAGCCACTACACGAACACTAATCCTTCAACATGTACCTTGATTACATGAAGACAAACGTTCCCAGGCCTGAACTAAAATAAGCTTAAGTGGACTGACGAGGGAAAAAACGGTCTATTCCCAGTGTAACTGTCAAATATGGACCTAAAGGTCAACAGCTGACCTTTGTCGTTATAGGCGAAACTGAATCTGCATCACTGAGTCTGAATCCTTTCATATCTCTAATCAGATCCCGTGTCTGACTGTAACAACAGGTCTGTGTCTTTATGGTGGCAGCAAATCAAAGTTTTACTAGTTTTTATTCATGATGATTAACTGATTGTCATAATTGCCGTTGATACATTTTCTGTCAACTGACTGGTTAATGATTACTCTTCTAATAGTTGATTAGTCATGATTTTCATTGAATCAGTGTGATTTCATTTACACAGACACAAGTTGTGTTTACTGTTTATAACGCGTCTGCTCCTTCACGTTACAATATTTCAAAATAAAAGTCACCCGCAATGAGGTCGTCTCATATTGACCCTGCAGGAGTCTGGATCAATGCCCTCTCACTAATGAGACGCAGGAACAGTGATGCTGATCAAGGCTCCGTGTGTCTCTCACCCAGTTTCATGAGCAGGGCCAGCAGGATCCAGAGGGAGATCTCAAACGGCTTCCTCACGTGCTCGTAGTTGAAGGAGAGGACGGGGAACGGCTTCCTGTGCTCCTGCGTGGAGTTGGGGTGGTGATGGGGGTCCGTCTCCTCCGGCGGCGCCGGGGCCGGGGCCGGGTCCGGTTCCCTCCGCGTCCCGTTGTTTCCCCACGCGGCGTCACGGCCGGCGGCCACGGCGGAGACGAGCAGCAGCAGGGCGACGCAGGCTCGCGGCGTGGCACGCGCAGCGGAGCCGCTGCTCCTCCGGCTCCGGGGGGGACGAGGAGCCGCCATGTTTCCACACGGACACGCTGACTGCTGCTCCTGCTCCGGGTCTACAGCCGCGGGTGACGGTGATGAAGAGGAGGAGGAGGAGGAGGAGGGGGACGAGGAGCGCCGCGCGCCGCGGAGAGGAGCGCACTGTCACGCGCAAACTGCGCGGGCATTTTAAAATTACGCACCGCCGGAGAAGAAAAACACGTCGTTTGTGTTTCAACTGTCAAAGCTGGCGTTATCAGTGTTTGGTGAGTTCCACGTGACGTCGAGCCTTTTGTGTTGTTTTTGTTTTTACCAGAAATGAGACACTGAAGTTACATCAAGTCCAATCACATCCATCTGCCTCAGCTGAGTCCCGGCGACAGCGACACCTGCTGGACGGGAGGAGCACAGCGTCCACCACAGCTCTTTCACTTTATCACGTCCGTTTTACTTATTAAATTAATTAACTCGCGTATTTCTTTCACTATTTGCGCACGTTTTATGAATGAATTATAGATAAAGGTACTGATCAAGTTAATCAATATTAAAAACAAACAACTCTACCGACATAAAACATATTTATTCGGTGGTGCAGGAGAATATTCAGTTACATCAGCACATGTGAAACAATTTGAATGTTTTCGTGACATTTTAAGTGATTCTGCTTCAGCATTTACAACTCAAGACATTAAGCTGCTCCAGTCCAGCAGTGGTGTGAATGTGAATGATAATAAATACAATAAACATTATGAGAATGTTCGTTTTTTTTTTAATTAGACATTATAAAATGCAGGTAATATTAACAACTAAGAGCCTAACTCTAAAACTGAGATGCTGACTAATGAGTGATATGCTCTACAAACATATGCCCTGTGATCAAACTGCAGGCTTCCTTTGTACTGAATTACAAATGTAGTGACTTAAAGAAAAAAAAATTAATTGTTTTAACGAATGACAATGACTCTTCCTGTGGACACACACTTCCCTTGGACACTTACATTTTCCTTCCAGCAAAACCACAAACACATTCTTTCAGCCTCCTCCATCAAACAATCGTTTGTGCTACTTTCACAGACACTCAGTCAAACAGACAGTGGGTTCAGGGAGGTTTGTTATCGATCTCAGGCCTTCAGGTGCTTCAGTTGGACCCGCTCCGCCATCTGTGTGGTGCCGTACAGACACACTCCCGTCCCCACCGTGGCCATCATCATGGCGATGGGCTCGATGATGCTGCCCTGAGGCTGCACCTGGATCTCACCTGACACCTGCCGCTAAACACAAGGCCGGGCGCACAAGTCAGACATGATGACGTTAAACGCATCAAACTCTATGTTCATGATTCTTCTAATCATATTAGGTTCCATGTGAACAGCATGTACTGTATTGTCTTGGAGGTGGAGGTGGTGACCTCTGCATCAGTGTAATTTTCCATTCGACCACTGGGTGGCTCAAATTTAAAATCAAACGAGAAATGTGACTTTAAAATGAGATTAAACTTGGTAAAAGCCTGGTAGCTGGTTGCATCAGTTTGATGCAGCCTGTTTCTGCTCATACAACATGAGCTGTGAGGTGGAGTCTGAACATGTTACATAACACAACCTCCTGAGAGGAGCTCAGCCAGCTCTCTGTAAAATATTCATTTCAGTTCTTTATGCCACTGTTCCCAGTCAGTCTACAGTATTTCTCTTAAAAAATATTTATCATTTGAGCAATAATTCAGCAATTTTATCTGATGCAATGCTTTGTGAGGCTCTGATAAGTCCAACCCTAACCCAGCTCAACTCAAGGACACAAACCTGGAGGAGACGGAAGTAACCTGGTGTCAGTCGTCCAAGTCTGATGATCATTTCTGCTGCTGGAGCTTCTCTGATGAGTCAACAAACATTTATCACCTCTACAAATGAACTGAGATTGGTATAAATCAAATTAATGATTACTAATTAGGACACTTATTCCAGTGTTGTTTAAAGTTTGCAATTACCTGTACATAAAAATAAGCTGTGGTGAGTTGCACATTAGTTCTTCATCTAACAGATATGGAATAATCTCACATTTGTCAGCTTAACTATGTTAATTCATAAACACATTTATTCCTAAAACTCCATTACTGTGTCACTGATGTATGATTAAATGCTGTCACGCTGTTGAATGATGCTGCACAGGAGGATGTTAAGTTTTATCTTCCAGCGAACCAGAGTCTCTAATCCATCACCAGTCTTAACAAGTAAAATGCAAGTCTGTCTCACAGTTTGAAGTTGACGGGTTCCTGGGAAAGTGATGAGCAGCCAGTGAGGATCCACAAGCAGCAGCCACACTCGCCCTCGGCTTCATCGATGGCTGCAGCAGCTCAGAGACTGACACCATGTGAAGCCCCGCACCAGCCTGAACAAACAGTGGCAGCCTGTCGAACTGAAGAGGCACCTGTGTGTCCCTGCTCTTTTGTCAAGTCCCAGTCTGATGGCTCAACACAAACGCACACTCACAAGCCTGCATGAAAAGCCCCGGCCTGTCAGAGACGATTTGGTCATCCAGCCAGTAAAGTGGGAGAGAGGAGGAGAGGCGGCTCTGTGCAGCGTGTTGCACGCTTGAGGGAACATTTGTGTTAATGCACTGCACTAACTTATGTAACACAAAAAACAGTGAAGAGACAATATTTTAATAACTGTACAAAATAAACGTCCTGGACTAAAAAACTGCCAATTACACAGATCTGCCACCGTGAGAGAGAGCGGTGAACTCCACTGGACATAATCAGAGACTATATGTCTGTACTACTGAACGTTATGTAGTGTGGTTGTTATTTTGATGTTACATAAGGCCTGTTTCCATGATGCCACACTGATTGTTCAGTGTCCCCCAGTTCATGTTTCTTCACTGCATGCTGGATACATAAATACATGGAAACATACTGGGTGTGTGTGTGTGTGTGTGTGTGTGTGTGTGTGTGTGTAATGGGTTAGCAGCTGGATGGAACTACAAGGTGCTGATTGTGCTCAACAAGTGAATTCATGTTGGTATATGCTGCTAATTCACTCCAGTATCTGTTTGTTATGTAGGAGAATTATAAACAGTCACTGAAATGTATACATGTCTTCTTTTTATCTCCTTTTGGTCTGTTGCAGATGTAAATAAAAGAAATGGAAAGGTCCTGTCTGTTAATCTAGCGTCCGTCTTTGACCGAGACAGTGCTGAAATAATCTGGATCTTGTGCTGATGCCACCACGTGGTCCTGACCTGGACCTCTGATCGGAGCTCTGGCCAGAGTCAGCTTCACTCCTGCGGGTCCCTGATCATCTGTGGCCTCCACTGCTAAGATCTGCCCGATTAAATGCTGAAACACAGAGAAAGACAAGTTGAGAGGTTTAGAGTTTAAAAGGTGCAAAAGGGAATGACCTCAGTAATGGTGATGACTGCCTCACTGATGGCATCTTCAAATGTAAAAACTCAAATGACATAGCAGCAGTGTGCATGTGGTTATTGTTACGCAACCTGAAAAAATAGTTAAGCACAGGATCCTGTGGGAAATCTGTGCAGAAACGACTGTTCAGCTCCAGAAGCTAAAAGCTTAGTCTTCCACAGCCTAATTATTGAGGTTCAGAAAGTCTGAAAATCATGGAAATGTCTTGGAGAAGAGTCAGGGACCTCTGCAGGACGAACAGCAGCATCCTCGTCCTTTGGTTTGTGTCCGGGTGATTCCATGTGTTTCTTCCTCTGCGCTTTCAATTCCTGCACAAAATTAAAAACAAATACAGACAGACAACTTGGTTCATACTGATAAGGACAGAAACACAGCTCTTGAAATATTCTTTCGTGGTCGTGCTGCTGATTTATTTCAGGTTGGAGCGGCAGATACCTGGAGGATTTCATAGTTTGAAGTTTTGGAAACATAATTGTCCCATGACTTTGCTGCAAGCTCTTGTTGCTTCCAATGAGACTTTGTCTGTGACCAAAATAAAAAGACACAAAAATTTAATTTTATGAAATCAGGATGTCGGGATGAGAATCTGAAGACATCAAAGCCTTTAAATTTAAATGTTTATATGAGACATTGCTGAGACCTTTTTGAGGTCTGTGAATAAGTCTCATCACCTCTGTGTACATGAGCTCCTCTTTGATGATGTTCTCCTTCTCCTGCTGCTCCCGGATGCTGTTTTGTTCAGCCATCACCTTCCTCGCGGTGTCCTCTGCAGTCTTACGGACGGTGCTGAGAGTCTGCTCATCTGGGCTGACGGGCCTCACCCCATCTGTAATCAGTTCCCTGATGATCTCCTCCCACACCTCACTGACCTACAGCACCACAAGCGTGTTCGTGATTTTTAGTCTTTAAAAACTGTATTTAAGCACTGACGTGGTCTTTCCCGCACCTTAAAGTCCAGATATCTCCTGATGATGCTCAGAGTCACGTAGTCATTTCTTGACAAACCGGGAAGTTCTTGAAAACCTGAGGATGCAAAAGTTAAAATATGAATATTTCACAATTTAATTTAGCAAATTCAGGATGTCACTTGAGGAGCAAGCGACGTTTGTTTGGATTAATCTCGTGTGATGCTGGTATTTTCTGTTACATATCACTGTATTTGTAATATATCATTTTCTGTTTTACCGAGTTTGCAGAAGATGGAGTAAATCTTTGACCGCAGGTTCTCAGATATCTCCAGCACTGCTAGACTTGGTGTGTTCACAGGAAAATACAGCTGATTGTCCTGCTGGTACTGACTGAGGACGGGCCTCTGGGGATCTTATCATAAAAAAAAGAGACACAGGAAAAAAAAAATTATCCAACAGAAAATCAGTGGTGACTGAACTACCATATTTCTGGTCTTCTGAATACAAGTTACCTGCAATCCCTCCATGTTTGTCTCTGGTGACTCCCAGCTCCTCCTCCTCCTGCCTCCACAGCTGCAGCAGGAGTTTTGGAGCAGTCTGACCATCGTTATCCCTCCAACTCAGAACGTGAGACAGAGTGTTTGGATTTTCACATAATTCCAGCAGGGTGCCGAGGACGATGCCGTGCACACATCTGGGACTTGACTGAGAGAGAGGGACAACGCCCCAAAAAAATGTAATTGCAGGAGTTTAGTGTGTACAGACTCTTCCTGACAAGGACAACCTTCCATACAAGAAGTAGCTTCTTCTATCACACTGTAACAGAAAACAGAACTGGATACTTACTGCGAGTAAGTCAATAAGAAGAGACACCCCCTCTCTGGCCAGGAAGTAATCTTCTGTAGTGTAGCAGCCAACAATACAGGACCTGACGAGATACAAAACACACTGACTGAAACTGTCTCAGCTTTGAGGATGTGTTTCTGTCTGAATGTTTGCAACATTCATCAATACCAACAGGAACATTTCCCCGCACGGACACACTTCCTGTGTCAAGTTTGCGTGTATTATTGTAATGAGACGTTGGCGGAGGATTAGCTGAACTTACCAAACACATTCGACTGTGGAGAGGATGAGCTTGTTGTGTCCCAGACCGCTGTAGAAGTTCTCCGAGCCTTTTCTCAGGAAATGAACAGTGATTTCCACTCCCTCTGACCCAAACAGTTCCTGCGAGAGAAAATGACAGGACTGTCAACACCTCGGCACAGAATGAATCAGGAATGTTCAGGTGCTGCTCTGAACATGAGACGACATCGGGCTGACTAATACGAGTCAAAAAAAAGTTGGAAAAGCATAACTCACATTTAAGGTTTAAATATTGATTATTAATATTTATTTTTTGTACGTTTTCTCTCGAATAAAAACAAATGATCAGAATAAACAACATAACCAGTTATTTCTTGCTGTTTTAAAGAAGCGCTTTTACCTTTCTGTGCATGTCCGACTCACACAGTGCTGAAAGTATGAGCTGAATGTCTGACTTTATCTCCAGATTAACTATGTCATCTTCATCAGAACTTGCTTCCATCTGCATCAAAATCCCTGGGAAAATACAAGAACCATTACCGACCCTGACAAAATTTCCCCACTGTGGGACTAATAAAGGAATATCTTATCTTATGATGTGAAAGTCAAGATTGAATTTATTTACTCATGAGCTGATTGATGATTCCTTGATCACAAAGGTTCTGGTTGACGGACTCATCACCAGAAAACGTCACTGATCTGAGCAACCTGATGCAGTACCGCATTTGAGCCTTCTTACTGCCTCTGCCTCCGGTGGAATGGAAACTGTGACCCTGACCAAAATACGCATCTGGAATAAAAGAGGAACCATAATACATTTTCTTGCGGACTGGGGGAAATGACTGCAACATTATCAAAATATAGAAACATGTTTCACACAATACAATGTCTTAAAATTATGATTTTTTGGGGGGATGGAAGAGTTTCATTTCCAATGATTAAATGCTTAAACTAAAACACTATTAAAAATCCTACACATGTTGTTGTGATTGTGGGCTTGTGCTTCATGCTATGATGCATGTTGCGGTGAGACCTCTGACATTTCAAACACAGGAGGATACAGCTGTTTCTCTTCTTTCCTACCTTGTCCCACACACCAGTCCAACAGGAGCAGCAGGCGGGCGTTTCCCTGACATGACGTATAGTCGTCCAGCATGAGTGGGGCGATGGTGGTGAGGGTGGCCAGCGCCTGCAGCTGGAGCTCCTCCTGCTGGACGGTGGACCATTGATGACGCGAGCCTGACCGACGGACAGGTTTGGGAACAAGTGGCTTAACAAGCATCAGCAGAGCCAGCATCACTTGTGCTTCTTTGTAAAGCTAAGCGAGGAAAGCATGCAGAGTGTCAGATTCAATACTCAAAATATTCTGGTAGTCACCAAATGACTGATTTGAGTCTGGAACTGACCTGCAAGGCAGCGAGGTCCTTTGACATTAAAACCAACAGATTCAACAGCAGCTTTTTCATTTTTAAATCTTCTCCGCAGTAGCTGAGCTTCAGGTTTTGAAGCAAAGGATTGTGAGTTTTCACTATAATAGAAATGAAGAAAAGATGTTGTCAAGACAGACGCTACCGACATACTCGTCAATAATCAATCTAAATTAAAATTGACACATATTTACAGGATTAATGGGTAAAATGTTGACTCACACTCAGGAAACGTGACGAGAAGCACGAGCTGTTTGGCAAAAAAACTTTCCTGAAAATAAGAAACAACATGTCAGTCGATTGCAGTTTATCAGATTGCAGACACATCAAATAACTGACCTCAGTGACTAAAGTGCCTTTCCATCCTGCATTTCTTAACACATCTCAATGCTTCATTCTTTATTTTAATACCTGCTCTGTACTCACAATGAGGTAAGAGTTGGGGTTTTCAGCAATAAGACTTATAATCACAAGCAGATCATTTCTGAGTTGGAGGTCAGAATGTTGACAACTTTTCATCAGCTGGTGAAAAAACGCTTCTTTCAGAGACCTAAGGTGAGATAAAAATGTATTTGGACAAAGTCAAAGCAGAAACATTTAAAACATGTTTGAGGATGGATGAAGAAATGTGATGTGGAATAAAAAAAAAAATCCCACTGAAGCCGAAAACAAAGGTTGCCTGAGATTCGTTCACTTTTAAAAACTCAATGTGAACCACTGGAGACACCTACACAACACACTCCATGCTGCTGAGCTGAGCAGTGACCTGCTCCTTCCTGCCTCTCTCCAGCAGGTTCCAGAGGATTTCTGAGGAGTAGAAAAGAACCTGACCGGACGGGTCGGGCTCGTTCATGTGAAGACAGATCGTCTCTGCTCCCTGTGCGTTCAGTATTAAAGCACAGTTCATATCTGCGGTCGTAAAACGATATGAGATGAAGTAAACGTCATGTGATTAAAGACAGAACAGCATATTGACCTTCTGACATTGACACAAGGACACTTAAAATCACTGTTTTGATTATTTGCCTGATTGTTTTTTGGCAATGAGATGATTTATGCTCTTGAGGGCTGGTTAATGAGGGAGGACATCTGTTGAACTGACATGTCTGACAGATCCCCTCCTCCACTACCTCAATAAGACCAGTTACTGACCCGAGGAGCCTGAGAGGATCTGAAGTGTCTTCAGGAGCTGCAGCTTGATGTCTGGCTGGTTCTGCAGAGTGACCGTGGAGAGGAGCAGCGTCTGTGCCAGGTCACTGTGCTCCAGCAGCTGCAGCCTGTAGCCTGGTGAGGTTGGCTGGAGTTCTGCAGAAAAAGAGTAGAAAGATATATTACATGCTTTTTGATTAAAAAACAACGAGGAGAGGAGAGGAATAACAAATAGTAAAATAGAAATAAAACTGAATAAGTACGATATTGAAAGTTACAAATAAGTTTTAATAGGATACCGAAAACAAGAAAAAGAACAATAAGACATACAATAAAAAAACATTTATAATTAGACACAAGGTAGGAAGATTAACAGTTACCAATTAGAAACAGTTGAAAGAGTTGAGTGATTCTATTCAGAGTCCAATAAAATATCGACTATATTAAGAGGAAAAATAGAAAAAGAAAAAATAAAAGTAAGCACAAGCATGCCACCCGAGAAGCCAAGAGAGAGCCTCACTTAGTGATAGTCTAGAAAATCTGTGTGAGTGTACAGTCCGAGGCTTTGGCTTGGTGGCACGGTCCATACCGTCGGGCTGCTGTCCAGCTACATTGCTGTAGAAGGATTTCACAGATTCAACTATCTGCTGTCTCACTTCAGCATCTGACACCCTCATCAGACACCCTGTCAACAGAGACACACCTGTCAGCACACTCCCATCAGAGAAACTCAATGTCCTTTTCTTTTCTTTTCAAACAGTGCAAACCAAAGAACAATCTATAAATTCAGATTCCAGGGGAAACCCCCCCCCCCCGAACTTATATAATGTGTTCATTTAAAAAAAGGGGATGCTCAGTAACTGTATTGAGTCCCACAGAAAAAATTACAAATGACGCTGCAGCAAATATGCTGGTTTTAGTAAAATATTATCCACAATAAATACAGTCCTCTATAAAAGCAGTGTTTTAATTTTTGTTTGCAGTTTTATGTATGTTTGAAGGGCAATATGTGGGAGGTGTCATGTAAAAGTATGAAATAACTTAGCTGTGTACCCATGTGGGAGATGAAGTCAATGACGTCCTGAGCGTAGTTCAGCTCATCAGATGCTTTCTCCTTCAGAAAGGGAAGCCTGAGATGAAGGGAAGGAACACTGTGATGTTAAAATGATCACACGAATAAATAAAAAAAGAGCTGTTTCGGTGTGAGTTTAAAATAGCTGAGTTTCATACCGACAAATTTGAAGGGCCTGACACAAAATGGGCACGTACTCGGGGTGATCCTTCACTTTCTCGGCACAGATGTTGAGTACCTTGGTGATGTCTTTCAGCTCCCTCAGCAGCTTTGATAAGGGGTTAGGAAACGTAAACATCAGGGATTTGCTCACGCACCTTGAGATGAATCTCAACACGGACGGGGATGTGATGGTGTAAAGAGTAATGATCATAGCTGTGGGTTATTTCTGAACGGGGAAAATGCTGACAGACAGTGACGCTGTGTAAACTGTAAATTGGAGCCCTGGGAACAATGTTTGGTTCTGTGTTCACGTTGCATGAAAGCAAATCTATTTTCATCAGGGCACCAGGGAGCATTAATAAGGAACATTTGGCCTTCTGCTGCAGCGCCTGTCCCCTAAGACGTGTTAGATATTTCAAGAAATGGACTTCTTTTAAAAGACAAGGGTGCGTTATCAGGTTGTGTGTGAGAAAAGGATACAAGGCCGATTTGGTTCCTCTTCAGCAGTTTCCTCAGGACAAAAAGATGCCTCTCCTTCAAGTTAGCCTTTAACAACAACAACACAATTCACAGTTACACAACACATACTGTATGACATCACTTACAACCGATGACAGTTGAATGAGTTGAACTTACTGTCAGGGGATCTTCAAGAAGACGCAGCACCTTCGCGAGATCAAGACTTTTAGCGCTGGTCTGTTGACAAAATACATGTTTAGGTCTGTTGTCCCCCACCCCCCTTTGTACAAGTATCAACAAGGAACTCATAATTTGTCCCCAGGGACATGTCCCCATGTTGTGTGTAGAAGACAGAGGACATGGAGGACAGCTCCATCTTCTCAGTGCCTGTTCTTTACACCTGTTGATCACTCACCTTGTTGTGCGCCATCACGCCTGCATCCGCGGTGTCAACCTGCGCGCGTGCGACGTGCCCCGCGCTTCCCCGCGAGTCCACTTACTGTGGATGTCTCAAAGAGGAAACCTCCTTTGATCTCGCTGTAAACACGCTTGACTTAATAGTGTCTCATAATAATGTTTCATGAAATGGCGTCACGCGCAGTGCCTGGGAAGAAAAAGAAGGAGAAAAAGAAGAAGAGGAGTGGGAGGGTGAGACAGTCTTCGCCACACGGTGAGACGCAGTGGGAGAAGCCGAGTCAGACGCTGCCTCCAGCAGACACACTCCCTGACCGGACCCGTCTCCTGGAGTCATAGCGACAGCTGCTGTTTCCACGGAGCATGGTGCATGTTGTTCGCCGACATGTCATGTCACTGAGCAGTAAATAAACACTGTTTAAAGTCCAGAGTAAAAACAGGAAGTCTTTCCGTCCATGTTCTGGTCCGATTCCGCGATTCACTTTAGCAGCAAACACAAACACAGTCTCCTCATGTCGCTCTGTGTTTGCTACCTTACGACTTCATGCGTCGAAAAGTCCCTTAAATCGCCTTTAAACCTTTAAAAACGCCTCTTCTTTGCCTCTATCCGCTGCTCGTTACAACAACACAAAACCCCGACTCAGACATGACATGTTTTCTAGTCGCACGAGTTTAAATAAAGGCAATAAAATGACACGAATCGTCCTCCAGCTGCTGAGTTTGGCGGCGTACCGCCGTTGCTATGGTGACCGTGTAGTACGGAAAGCAGCGCGGTTCATGACTACTCCTAAACGAAACGCCCATTTCCTCTTTAAAACAGGAAGTGGTGGCGATCTGGTAACAACAACAGCGCGTTGACCGCATCCTCCACTTCCTGCGACAATAAAAGGGGTTAAACACTTTTACAAAGCGTCTCACAAGCCCGCATGAACGTTAATACATCCCGGGGGTGTTGAGGTTACACCGCAGGCAGCCATGCTGTCGGACGCAGGTCAGTGTTTACAGCGCGCTGCTGCCGAATGCTACATGCTAAGTGTGACAGATTGACACTGATTGTTTGGTTTATGGGCTGGACGATGGGGACAGTGATTTAATCGCCTGTCAGAGGCCTCTTCGTTTAACCTGATCTGTATGAGATATTAGCGTTGTCGTTATTGTGTAGATTACTCTGGGAATGCCTCTGGGGCTCGGCGGGCCAAGAAGAGGAGCTCCGGGGAGTCACCGGGGGACAGCCAGTCCCTGCGCTCCTCTGGCAGGCAGATCAACGTCCGGGTGAAGCGAACCAACAACCCCCCACCTGGACAGGTACAGCCGCATCATGCAACCTCTGTTCAACCCCTGTTTTCCCTGCTGTGCACCTTCATCAGGTCTCATGATGGTTTATAGATATTTACCAGCAGTATCTTATCTTTAGCAGTATCTTCACTGGCTGTCATTCATACTGATAGAGATGATGAATTTTAATACTGACATCTGCAACCTTATCTGTTATTTCTTGTGGACTGGACAGGTGATGTTTGATACTTGATTATACATTGTACATTAGTGTATAAATGATGATGTAGTTTGGTAATAACACTCTAATAACGCTCTCCTTCAGAGTAAAAGAAAAGCCACGGACACGGAGGAAGAGGACGATCAGTCTGAGAAGAAGTACAGAAAGTGCGAGAAGGCGGGATGCTCTGCCACGTACCCTGTTTGCTTTGCGAGTGCATCTGAAAGGTAGCAGGAAGAAGGGCTCAGGTGACTCTCTACATCCCCATGCATACTGAGTTTCATTCGTCTCTCTCCTCTCAGGTGTGCAAAGAATGGATACACGTCTCGATGGTATCATCTGTCATGTGGCGAACACTTCTGCAACGAATGCTTCGATCACTACTACAGGAGGTAATGATAAACATATAATCCAGATAATTCATCCACAGTGATAGTTATTAAAGTACTGCTGCTTCAAGAGTATAAGGCAGATATATAAATCTGGGTGTGTCATCACTGTTTGTTATAATATTTTATAATTTTATAATTAACAAGTATTTTCTTTTTCCCCCATTTCAGTCACAAAGATGGTTATGAAACCTTTGCATCATGGAAGAAGGTGTGGACAAGTAATGGGAAAAGTGAGCCCAGTCTTAAAGCTTTCATGGCTGATCAGCAGCTACCGTTCTGGGTACGTGAGTTCCTGTTAAACAACTGAATGTGGTTGTTCTAAGTTCTTCTTTTCATTAATATGTATACTCTGTTTTACATGCTCTCACCAGGTTCAGTGCACCAAACCAGAATGTAGGAAATGGCGCCAGCTGACCAAGGACATCCAACTCACTGCCTCCCTAGCAGCAACGTATCGCTGTGGAATGAAATGCAACAACATTAAGGTGAACAAAGAATTGAAAAACAAACCATTCATTCACTAACTGACATTTTTGTTATAGTTACCTTATAGTTTGTTTCCCTACAGAATGAGGGGCCGGACCACTGCTCCCAGCCAGAGGACTTGGTAAGCTACTGATATCTGGTATGATCTGAATTGGCCTGAGCTGTATTACCTCAAGATGATCCATTACAAAATTAAATAAAATTCTGAACATGTTTGTGTCATTATGATTTGCATCCTCCATAACTCTAAGCTCTTTTACTCTTGCAGAGAGTGGCCGAGGTGACTGAAAGCTGGTGGCATTCGATGCTGATTTTGCCACCATTGTTTAAGGACAGTCCAGCCAGCCCCTTCCTTTCCGCCTACTACCCTGACTGTGTGGGAATGACTCCATCAGGCTCTGCCAGCAGTATGTCTCAGACTGAGCTCAGGGCAGATCACTGCAGAGCTGTACAGCCACAAAGTAAGTCTGTGAGTACCGGAGAAATGGCACAGTTCATTGTGTATGGTTTTGTGACAGAAGACAGATACTGTGTTAACTCTTTGTGCAGAGAGGCGAGTGGCACTAACGAAGCAGTGAAATGTTTGCCCCCCCCATTTTACAAATAATGACAAAATAAAAGAAATGGGGTTTAGTAAACAGAACTGTTCACCTCAGTTTCAGGTCTGTGTCCATACTTCCAGCCTTTCTACCAGCCTAATGAGTGTGGCAAGGCTCTGTGTGTGCGACCGGACATGATGGAGCTGGATGAGCTGTATGAGTTTCCAGAGTTTTCTCGTGATCCCACCATGTATTTGGCTTTGCGTAACCTTATTCTGGCTTCCTGGCACAAGAACTGCAAGGTATTCTGCTGACTTTTTCCAACAGTAATATTACAGTTCCTTTTAAAATAGCAAGCAGTTAAAATAATCTGGGTTTTTTTTTCTCTAAAGGAGGTGCTGACTTCTCAGAAATGTGCCCAGCATATCATTGTGCGGGGGTTGGTGCGTGTATGTTGCGTGCAAGAGATGGACCGCGTGCTCAACTTCATGACCAGGAAGGGTCTGATTAACACGGGTGTGCTTGCAGTCAAACAGCCTCTCCTCCCTGAGAGATATTGCTCTGTGAGTGTCCTCATCGTCATGTGACCGCAACAAAAAGTCACATATTTAAATCTAATTGTGTGTTTGGTTTAAAGTTAGTCCTCCAACACTGTGATTTTTTTTTTTTTTTTTTTACAGAAGAACGTGATAATCATAGGTGCGGGAGCTTCTGGGCTGGCTGCTGCACGGCAGCTGCAAAACTTTGGCACTCAGGTTAACATACTGCACTTATGACCTTAAAGGTCATACTGCACATTCCCCCTCATATTTCCCCCTTTTTACTGGTGACATAGTAACTTAATTTTCATTGGTTTACAGGTGGTTGTGCTTGAGGCAAGGGATAGGATTGGAGGTCGAGTGTGGGATGACACGTCTCTGGGCCTGACTGTAGGTCGTGGAGCTCAAGTTGTTAATGGCTGTGTAAATAACCCTATTGGCCTGATGTGTGAACAGGTAAGACTTAATGTACTCATATAGTGAAATACTGTACATTGCTTTACCTTGAACATGACGGCATTAGAAATTTCTCGTCCTTCCTCACTCTCATGTTGCAGATGGGCATCAAGATGCACAAGCTGGGAGAGCGATGTGACCTCTTTCAGGAGGGAGGACAGGTTACCGACCCAGCCATTGACAAGCGCATGGACTTCCACTTTAACGCCATCCTGGATGTGGTGTCAGAATGGAGGAAGGACAAGTCACAGAACCAGGACACGCCACTGGGAGGTGCAGGGCTGTTATCATCTGTTATGTCTTGACTATAACCATACTGTTGACCTACAGTATTTGTATGAATTTTAAACATCCACAGAAAAAGTCCAGGAAGTGAAGAAGAATTTTCTGCAAGAGTCTGGGATCCAGTTTAGTGAGCTGGAGGAGAAAGTGCTTCAGTTTCATCTCAGCAACTTGGAGTTTGCCTGTGGAAGCACATTAGACCAGGTCTGGACATCCTTAAACTTTTGGGCTACAGATTTCTCTGATGGTAGAAACAGGACTGTCTTAATGCAAATTATACTTTTTAAATTCTCACAGTCTTTGTACGTGTGGTTTTAATAAATGCATATGATGAAAATACCCTCAAGTACTGGTATATTTGTTTGTGTGCAGGTATCAGCAAGATCCTGGGACCACAATGAGTTTTTTGCCCAGTTCTCAGGAGACCACACATTACTAACCAAGGGCTACTCGGTTTTACTTCACAAACTGGCCGAAGGGCTGGACATCCGCACAAAGTGTCCAGTCAGTTTTTTTTTTCCATTTCAGATTTTTCCTTGCCATTACCTTTGTTGCTTTATGTATACTACATAACAATAATAGATCTAACTTTCTTATCTTTTTTATTTTAGGTTCAGGCTGTTGACTACTCAGGAGACATTCTCAGAGTTACCTCCACCAGTGGGTCCCAGTGGACAGCACAGAAGGTAAAAATTTGAAATCATCAAGATGCTCCATGATGCTTCATTATACACATAGTCTTTATCCTGGAAAGTACAACATTTCAACTGTTATTTCTTGTTAATGACTTTAAGTTAGGATATTTCATTTAATTGTAATTTACTCTCTTAGGTTCTTGTTACAGTCCCATTGACTTTACTTCAGAAGAACTTGATTCAGTTTAACCCCCCACTGCCTGACAGGAAACTGAAAGCAATCCACAGTCTGGGAACTGGTATAATAGAAAAGGTAATAATATACGTAAGAGCAACTTTTATGACAATGTCAGATATGTTCAAAGGTAAATGATATCGTTAATACCTGTATGTCCATCTGCAGATCGGTCTTCAGTTTCCGTACAGATTCTGGGACAGCAAAATCCAAGGGGCCGACTACTTTGGTCACATCCCACCAAGTCCTGACAAGAGAGGCATGTTCAGTGTCTTCTATGACATCGATCCGCAGGTTTGTTTCTGTCCTTTCACCCACAAGACAAAAACATCATCTTAGTATGTAACAGTTCTGCTCCTATAATAAATACACTCAGTCACTCCATGGTATGGTAAATAATTATTGACTTGTTTGTGTTTGACTAAAAACAAGATATAAAGATCCAATTTATGCGTGTTTATTCCTGTTCTTTCACTTTGACCTGTGTCATGATTACGTCATGCTTTACTGCTGTCTTTGTGTGGTTGTGTTTATAGGGAAAGCAGGCTGTCCTGATGTCAGTCATTACTGGTGCTGCTGTAGCTACAGTGCGGGACATGGAGGACAAGGATGTGATAGACGAGTGCATGAAGGTTCTGCGTGAACTTTTCAAAGAACAGGTAACACCGTCACATTCTACTGTGACTCGTCACACTGTCACTGACATCTCTGAGGTGTTGCTGACAATGTAATTAGCTTGTGAGCTCATTGGCAGCAAACACCAAATCGGTTCATTGTTTTAATCTTCATTTTCAGGAGGTCCCAGAGCCACTGCACTACTTTGTCACACATTGGTGCAAAGACATGTGGTCCCAGATGTCCTACAGCTTCGTGAAGACAGGGGGCAGCGGAGAGGCCTATGACATCCTCGCTGAAGACATTCAGGGCAAAGTGTTCTTCGCTGGAGAGGTAAAACTCCTTTCTTTTTATAAAACATGTTCAGATTAAAAATCAGTCAATCGTGGTTAACACTGTTTGTCATTCTTAGAAGTGGCAATTATTGCCAGTTGACCAAATTATTTTGTTTATTCCTACAATAGCTTGTCTGCTCCCAAAGAATACACAAATGACGCATTTATGGTCAAAATTCTTATTTAAGAAGTCTGAATTCTGGACTGTTACTATGTTACCAGGCCACAAACAGACACTTTCCGCAGACTGTGACTGGAGCCTACCTCAGCGGGGTCCGAGAGGCCAGCAAGATGGCTGCTATGTAAACTGTCAGTACCAGAACACTCAAACAACACCAGCATGGACACACGGGTCACACTGAGAAACAGACCGTTCATCAGCTTTTTGTTACCTTAGTTGTTCCACTTGTTTACGTTTCACCATTCTGTGACGTGTCTGTTCAACAAGATGCTGTGAGCTGGGGTCAGGTAGAGCTCTCCACAACCTGGCGCCACAAATTCAACACAAGGGAGGTTACATTGTTTATTTATATGAAGAAATCTGTCAAAATTGTGTAGTAACGAGATGAGGAAAAAAAATTGCAAGGAAATGAGAAAGAATTATCCCCATGTAGCTTTGCCCTGTTCCTCTGTGTTGGAAAGCAGGATGATATTATTTTGAATTATTTCAGAGTTTAATAGGTAGTATACTTAGCACTTCTGTGATTAATTGGTAAGAAATTTTCATTTGAGGAGATTTGGCTGCACGAAACATTGGTTAACTCTCAGTTGTCCATTCATAAACTGAATACGATTTAATCAACGGGGATCAGGTTTTAAGAGAAGATGTGGTTATAAAAATCTTTGAGAGTTACTTACAAATGTTTTGTACAACTCTAACAAATTTGCATTGTTTGCATGTGATAAGTGTGTTTGTACAAATGGAGTAGTGAATGGAAGAAAGGTTAGCTCTTTACCATTAGTCCCTTTGGTAGCACTTTTGATTTTGAGCATCTGTGTGTAAAAGAAAAATAGAAATGAATAGTTCATGTGACAAGTTGAATTGGTCCTGTGGTTCAGAATGATCAGAAGACACCAGATCTTCCCTTTACATTCTCAGGGATTTGATCAGGATTACACCACCTAGCAGATAGACAGATCAGACATTAATGTAGTTGAACAATTAAAAAAAAGAGAGATCACTGTCAAAAAAGTAACACAACCAAACATCCTGAAATTAAACAAAACTTTGGCTCTTTTGTGTTTGGTGTGGGTATCAGCACCTCAGCATCTTCACTGTCTCAGATAATTACAGACTAATGATGCTTTATATGTCGATTCATATCTGTATGCATATCAGGACGTCTATCTGATCATGTCCTGTGTCTCTGACATGTCAGTGCTTGAGTATTTATCTTGTGTGTGTGTAATAAACTGAGCTATTAACTGCCACAATTGGCTAATCCCTTTCACTTGTGGGTGGATATGTCATGTCTTGTTTTTCTTATCAATTCAATAATTAATTTTAATGTACTGTAACGGATAAAGATTCAGGCTTTTCATTTTACCATTAAAATACATTTTTGCAGAATGTTTAATTTAAATTTAAACTCTGCTTGGTTACTGTTTGGGTGTAGGATCAGTTGCGACGTTATTTTTTTTTCTTCAGTCTTGTTGCTAGGCGATTTCCGTTAACGAATGACATAATGAGACGTCATCAACACTCGCCCCAGCGTCTCCCTCCAAATGCGAAACGGAAGACAACAAAGTAAACATGAACTGGGACCATTCATTTTAGCACCAGGACTGGAGAAACAGGTTTTTTAATGAGTTCACTGACACACTGTGGCATCGTGACTGTGAATGAAAGTTGATGGACCAGCGCAATCTGTGGTGACGCTCCGAGATAACCATCTGTAAAATACGAACTTAGCTAACATTAACCCATGTCAGAAAAATAAGCTAACACAGTAGAGTAAGTGGGTTTTGGATGAAGAGCGTATATAACTCACACCGATCATTCATCGAAATGGATAACAGCACGGCCGACCTGCCCACTGCTGTGGTACATCACCCTCCAGGTAGTCAGATTATCAGTGTTATTGTTTGAACTGCGTTGTAGTTGAAGTTAAGTTGATAAACCATCAATGGGAGAGTTTCATTATAGTTTGTTAGTGCTAAAGCACAAAAATGTAAACACCATCCTCACTGCTAGAGTTAGTGGTAGATATTAGCTTGACTAAAATACATTCATAGCTGTACGTGAATGATCTGCTTTTTACTGCAAGTCAGCCACATTTCATATGTTGTACTCCTACTTTACAATCTCCTGCTGTAGCTTCTGATCACTCCTCAGACGACGAGCCGCTGATCAAAATGATGAACTCTGCGGCTGCTAAGAAACCAGAGAAAAGAGAAAACACAGCCAGATCTAATGGCACAAAAGAGAAAGCAGGTGGTGATCGCATCTCATTATGTTAATAATTTTACTGCAGATGTTGCTGATTGATCTTTGGAGTAAATAGCTTACATGCATCTTTTTCAGACGAGATCGCAAGTGACAGCTCTGACAATGAACCTCTGATAAAGATGGCCAAAGTGTCTTCAAATGGAGCCAAGGCGACTCTCTCAGTGCCTTTGAAAAATTCTGTTGATACAAATAAAATGGGTAAAATAGTTTACTTTTGTATTAACCTGCAGCATCAACAGTAGTTGATAATTCCTAATTCTACAATTCTGTAGCTAGTTTAATAAAATATTGGCAACTTGACATGTTTTGAAAGCAAAAAGTTTTAATTTTGTATATTTATACCTTTTCCTGTTGTAGCATCAGATGACACTTCAGATGATGAGCCACTGGTAAAATTGAAAACAAAGTGTGCATCTGCAAAGAAACCAGAGACAAAAGAAAACAAGTTATCCAGATCTAATATATCAAATAACAACAACACAGGTAGTCACATCACCACATGATCAGCAATGTATTTTATCATGTTTAGCTTTACATTTCCCACTGTAACTACTTTTATATTTGAACAGATGACAGTTCTGACAATGAGCCTCTGATAAAGATCGCCAAAGTGTCTTCCAAAGCCGCAAGGAAGCCCCTCTCAGTGCCTTCAAAACAATCTGTCGGTAGAAAGAGAAAAGGTAAAAGATTCAGCAGCAACAGAAAGCGGGTTTTCTTGATAACAAATACTTAAACTCCATTTTGGTATTACACAGAATCATTGGCTGATGACGACAGTCTGGATGATGAGCCCCTCAGGGAAATTGCCAAGAAACTGAAATCCAAGCATCAGACAAAAAAACCTGTGCCACCTAGGAAAACAAGCCCAGTTATGAAATCCAAAAGGGGTGCAGCAAAGAAAAATGGTAGGTGTGAAATATGGAAAGCTGAAGGTGTCTAAAATCTATTTTCACTTGTACCAAAAGTAGCTTTTGTTTGTTGTAGTTAACTATGCGGAGTCTTCCAGCGACGACTCGGATGATGAACCACTGGCAACAATAAAGCCAAAGAGGACAAAGGCTGCAAATGAGAAAAAGGCCTCAGCGAACAACAAGAAAACAAAAACAAAGCTGGCAAACAAATCATTACACGGTGGGCATTAAACTTTTATCACGCTGACCAATCGGAATTAGTAGTATGTTACTAGTCTATTAATTACTTAACGTTTTGTTTTTAAAAGACAATTCATCCTCAGACAGCAGCTCAGATGATGATAAACCCTTGGTAAACCTCATTGCCAAAAAGAAGAAAAACACAAAGACAGCTGTAACAAAAGGTGGCACATCAAAAAAGAGACAAGGTACTTCTTCTGTATTAATCACACAAACAAAACATACATTTCTCCCCCAAATGGGAAAAAGAAGTATTATGAATCACTGCTGCTGAGACTGTTGTTTGGCTTGGCAGGACTGACTGATGAAAGCTCAGATGATGAACCCTTGATTAACCTTGTGAAAAAGAACCAGACAAACAGAAGGGCTGCAGCTGAGAAGAAGAGGGACACAACTCCCAGGAAACAAAGAAAGACGCTTGTGTCAGGTAAAGACAACATTTTAGAAAAGTTTGTATTATGTAATAGGTTTGTCCAGCAACTTTCGCTCAGGAAAACACACTTGTGTTTTGAAGAATTTGGATTATATCTTTGTTTTATTGATTCTTTTTTGTTTTGATGATTAACCCCTTAGCTAGACATCCTCAAGTGACCAAAATGGTGAGAATAGTGCTGGAGAGGTGTGACAGGGAAGAAACTGGGCCAACAGGGAGCCAGAACAAAAACAGAACAGGTACTGAATACAAAATGAGCTGAAAACTATATTCTCAGAATGAGGAGTAACTTTATTTTTGTTCTCCAAAGCAGAAACACAGATCGACAAAGAGCCCACGAAGGAAAGATCTGAGGGTTTGAGGGAATCATCATCAGAAGAAGAGTCATAAAGCTTTAACAGTATGAAGAGGTTCATTGTCACCTTCCAGCCTCTGGACTAGGAGGTTAAAACCAGTCAAGTTTGAATAATTTACCAAATGGAGAGACATCTCCTAAACATCAGTGTAAAACTTCAGTGTTTTTAATCCAGTTTTTAGGCTTGGAACCAAGTTTTGCAAGTTCCCGAAAGATGAAATGCACAGTCTTTAATGTGGTATTTTACTGTTTGTGTCTGTTGTTTACATGAGCTGTCATTAATGTGAGCTACATTTTGGCTTTTACATTACGTATGCAGCAGTGAAATCTCCTGTGCTGGATTAAACTGCTCTCACTGTTAAATCCATATCACGTCTGTCTCCTTTTCATTCGGCTTCTACACAAACACAGTCCGAGGGATTATTTAGTATAAAGTATAGGAAAATGCACAACACTAAATTATAGTCCCCTTATACAGAAATGTAAGCGTCACAGTTTATGTAACGTTAAAGAGCAAACAATTTTATAAAACTTTTTAATTACTTTTCCCAAATCACATTAGTTTGTAGCTAAATTTGGTCGATAATCGCCTCGTGTAAAAACTTTACATTAAAGTATTCATTTAAAATAAGACGCGCGTTTGTATGTGCTAGTTCTGTAATTCGATATGGGTTTGGAGACGCCAGGTCACATGACATGGAAGCGACTGTGAAATGATATAATTGTCTGATTAGTTTCTATACATTTATCGCACGTTAGCAATTCATTGTACATTAGCTGCAGCGCAACTTTCACTGATACTGGCAAGACAGAACCAAGGTATTAAAAATAAAAACAGTATCGATAAACTCCGGTGTTTAAGAGCGAGGGACTGCCAACTGCCAACGCTCGGTGAAACGGAGCGCGGAGAAGCCGCTGAGTCCCGAGCGAAAACTAATTTCACCCCGGTTCCACAAGGCAACTTCCGCCATGTCCCGGGCACAGCCCCCTGAAGCGCTAAGTTCACGCCTCTGTTGCAATCGACAACACTAGTATCGCATCTGTGTTAGTCTGCTGCCCCGGTAAAGTGAAGTCCACCCGGCGGGGAGAGGAAGCTCCTAACCCGGCCTGCCTTCACCTGCCTGACGAACCGCAACAACAAGCACCGACTGGGATCTGCGGTTAGCTAACTGTCGTTAGCTAGCATGCTGCAGTCTCAGCACACCAGACAAGACCTGTCGGATTAATTGTTTTCTCGTCATGACTGAGTTAAGACATCGGAAAGCGGAGACGCTGGTGGGAGACGGGGGAGGAGAGGAGCGTCACACGGAGCCTGAGCCGCACAACGAACGTAAGTGGAGCTAACTTAGCGGTTTGCTAACAGAACACTGGTTAGCCTCCTGAGCAGACACATACAGTAAGTTCACATAACTTCTCCAGAGAAACACAGTGTGAAGTGTGGTGGGTGTGAATGATCACTGTACCGACACTGTCACAGCCAGTTTGTCTGTTGTGACGCCTGAGCAGATATGAAGGAGTCCAGAAATGGAGCAAGTGAGAAGACACGAATGGAAAATGAAGGAGAAGAAGCTGATGGACACCAGGAACAAGAGGAAACAAAGAAAAATGGAACATATGGGAAAAGAGCCAAGAGTTCTCCTACATGTAAGTTTATCTCATGTGTAAAGTTTGAAGGCGTATTGTTGTCACTCAACCTCAAACACGCAGCATACAGTCCTACAGAACTACAATAACCTCAGACACACAGCATACAGTCCTACAGAACTACAATAACCTCAGACACACAGCATACAGTCCTACAGAACTACAATAACCTCAAACACACAGCATACAGTCCTACAGAACTACAATAACCTCAAACACACAGCATACAGTCCTACAGAACTACAAGAACCTCAAACACACAGCATACAGTCCTACAGAACTACAAGAACCTCAAACACACAGCATACAGTCCTACAGAACTACAATAACCTCAAACACACAGCATACAGTCCTACAGAACTACAAGAGCCTCAAACACGCAGCATACAGTTCTACAGAACTACAAGAACCTCAAACACACAGCATACAGTCCTACAGAACTACAAGAACCTCAAACACACAGCATACAGTCCTACAGAACTACTGTCATACAAGAATCACATATTAATTTACATCATCATTAGCAGAAGGCTTTTTGTTTATTGTTGCATTTTATTTTCCAATAGAATTCTACATTTTGCAGTGTAAAGCTATTGGAAGTGTTTTTTTTACTTGTGTGTCTAACAAACTTATTCTAATTGACAAATATTGTTGTGCTTTGTGTGGACGACGAATCATGCTGCACCGCAGCAGCGTTTCTTCAGCGTCTGGTGAGGGTGTTCTTCGGTTGTTTAGCAGCAGTTGCCTGCTGCATGCTTTACGGCGTCTATCTGTCTACATATCATGACAGGAAGTACTGGTTTTCAACTCGACAGGTGGGTGACCTCTGTATTTGATGTGTATGCTCCATAACACTTGTAAAAGAAAAATACATAAAATAAAATGTAATATGTCTCAGGAGCTGGAACGTGAAATCACCTTCCACGAAGGCAGTGGGGTCTATTACTACTACTATAAGCACATGGTAGCAGCTCCATCCTTTGAGAGAGGTACGTACAATTCAACCACATCCTCCACAACAGACTCTTGAATAAAATAGCTATAATCATCTTTCTCTTCCACTCTGTATAACTCTGTTCTTGCCACCTTTGTGTTCTCCAGGGTTTTATGAACTGATGGTCGATAACAGGACAGTTTCAGGTCAAACCATCAATGCACTGGAGCGCTTGACTCTGTATCCAGAGCTCATCACGAGCTTTATATACAGAGTTATAGGGAGCCAGGTCAGTCATCTATAAAACTTTACTTCGGCTCAAGGTAAAGCTAATTAGAATTTGGAGATCAAATGTCAAGGTCATCTTGATCTGATAAAACAGGTCTTTGTCTGTAGCTCAAAAAATAACAAGTCTAATACTATTCATCAAATTCCTCAGAAGTCTGCACCACAGATGTTTTGAAAATCTACACTGACATTGATGCACGATGTAACTCGACTGTTTGAGTTACATCTTGATCTGAGCTGGTAGATCTTGTGCCTTCAGCTCTTAAATAAGTAATGTTTGTCCTCTGCGCCTTCAGGACTTTGTGGAGCCAATCTACTTCTATGTCGGAGTGGTTTTCAGCCTGCAGGCAGTCTACGTCACTGCCCTGTTTGTGTGCAGCTGGGTAATGAGTGGCACTTGGGTGGCAGGCATGTTGGCTGTAGCCTGGTATGTGATCAACAGGTGAGTTTTTTTTTATTGTGCTCTTCCTCATACTTCAGTTTGAGGTTTTCCCTGTGTGCCTCATTGACTTTATTATTTTCCATTAAGGTGAATTAGTTAAAGAAAGCAAATAACAAGAAATTTCCACAATTTCTCCTACAGAACAGACACAACCAAAGTGGACCTTGCAGTTCCTCTGCGAGAAAACTGGGCCCTGCCTTACTTTTCTTGCCAGGTGGCGGCTTTGACCGGATTCCTGAGCCACAGTATCTCCTCTGCCACTGAGGTTATAAAATAATAAAATAAACTACGCAGTCGGTTTGACAGAACTGTGCATTGACACATAACTAATAAACTGTATGTCTCTGTAGATGTTTTGCTATCTTACCATGAATGCCACCACCTTCACTTTCCTCCTGGTCTGGGAATACAGCCATTATGTGCTCTTCATCCAAGGCCTCTGTCTTTTCCTGCTCGACTCCTTTGACCTGGTGCCATCACGGAAGGTAACTGAGTCCTGGTAAAACAAAGGACCAGAGCCTTTAGGGACTACTGAATCACAATTAGCCATTCCACAGCATGAAAACACTGCTGCCTGTGGCATAGTTGTCCTGCGAAAGGCAGTGAACTCTTACAAACATCAAAAACTGCAGCAAGTCACAGAGCTAAGCCAAGATAAACTAAGCCAAGATAAACTAAGATAAGATAGCTAAGCTGTAGCTTCATATTTGAAAAGCTAGCATGAGTAATATTCTTATTAACTTAATCTCAGTAAATAAAAAAGCAAAGTACATTTCTCAACATACTGAACAGCTTCTTTGACCACAAAACAACCGAGTTAACTTTGGTTTTGTTGTTCACAAAGCTAAACTGATAAACACACCTGTTCAGATCCTGCCATGGGCTCATGGTGGTCTTGTCTGTTTCTCCTCTCTCTTGCTGTCTCAGATGGCCGACATCCACAAAGTGTACCTCAGCTCCTTGTTTCTGGCCTACTTGTTCCAGTTTCAGAACACAGCCCTGCTCAGCTCGCCGCTGCTCAGCCTCCTGATTGGCTCAGTGCTCGCGAGGTACTTCCAGGTAGAGATAGATGCTCCCTCAACAGAGTCTAGTCAAACAGCAGGCAGTAGATGTGACTCCTCTTTGGTTACAGCCTTTCAGACATGCAGAACTTTAGTTCTGATGTTATTTCATTGAAAATGTTTTCTATATTTCCATCCCAGCAAAAGATGAAAATGGGTCCTCTGGTGGCCAGAGTAATGAAGCTCTTCCTACATTTCCACCTGGTCTTTTCCATAGGCATCACTTTCAGTTATTTGGTCAAGGTAAAGCCACAAGAACACATTAGCATCATTAAACAATTTGCATCATTCAGTGGTTGCTGTCAGGGGTTTTGATAATAACTGGTGGTTTCCATTTGCAGAAACTAATACCTGCAAGTGAAGGCGACTTCATATTGAAGTTCCTTGAAGTAAAATTTGGACTCAACACAACAACGTGAGTTACACCACTTATTTTAAATTTTCTGTTACAATAAAGGGTGAACTTGGCCTTGTGTATTTTCGTCTGTGGTGCAGAACAGTATCTATTTCAATATCCTGTTTTCAGTCTGCGTTTATGTTATCTAAGGTAATCTAATAACCGTGTTTGATCTTTCTGGGTCAGTGACTTCATCACCAACTTCCTCCTGTGCCAAGAGAGTTTCCAGAGACCCAGTCAGGACTTATTTCTGCGACTGACACAGGCCTCAGTCCTTCCCTTTTACGTCCTGGTGCTCACTGTCTGTCTGCTGTCCACCCTGCAGACCATGTACAGAAGACTCAGGTTGGAGTCTTGTGCCACAACATTCTTTCAAAACAGCATGGTTGTGCTTTTGGCTGGGGGTCTGATGCTAAAGTCTTTTTCATTTCTTTTCAGCGGTCAGCCAATGAAAACCAACAACCGACTTGAAGATGGACGAATAGGAGAGCAGCCTGAGGTTATCTATCATGTTTTTCACACGTTGTTTTTTGGAGGCCTCACCCTGATCTTTGATGGGTAAGTGTGTCAACATTAAAACGAAAAAACTGGATTTTGAACATGTGTTTCTTATCAGTAAATATTTGTCTATGAGACAGACACTGATGTCGTTCTTTTTTAACAAAGGATGAAGTATCTATGGACGCCATATGTCTGCATGTTCACGGCATTTGGCGTGTGTTCTCCAGACCTCTGGATGACTGTGTTTAAGTGGCTCAAACTGAAATCCATTCAACCTGTGGTATTGGTGAGTATTAAAGTAAAGTACAGTTGCAGAAGAATTTAATCACTCTAATGCATGCATTTAACAACTTAAATCATTTTGTTAAATCTGTAGTCTCTGATCTTGAGCACAGCTGTTCCTACCATCATTTGTTTCAGTTTATGGAGGGAGGTGAGTTTTTCCAGCTCTTCACATTTCAGAGCCCAGGCACTGCACAAATTATAACTTCTCCTGTACTGCTCTCCTCTGCCTAACAGTACTGCCCTCGAGTCTTAGTGGAGCTGTCTGATCTGCAGGAGTTCTATGACCCAGATACAGTGGAGCTGATCAGTTGGATCAGGTGAGGGAGTGTGTAGCTCGGGAATTAGGCACAAATGTATGTGAAGTCTTACTTTGTCTATCTTATCTTCTCCCAGGTCGTTGGCTCCAGTGGCGGCTGTATTTGCTGGAAGTCCTCAGTTATTAGGAACCGTGAAGTTGTGTTCAGGTTCAGCCGTGACCAGTTTGCCACTGTACTCTGACATCAACCTGCTGAGGAGGAGTGAAGATGTGAGTAACTGGGACACAACTATTGGAGGCTTTAATGAGAACAAGATTTATTTCTAAAAAGACATATTAAGTCAGGAGAACAAGCACTTAGTCTTAGAAAATGTTAAAAATAATATTATATTCTGTAAGGAACATTACAGAAAAATTGCTGCAAAGTTTGTCATTCAGGATTCCAAAACTCTTGTAGTCTGAACCCAGGTTGTGGTTGAGTTTATGATAAATTATTGGACTTCAACATTAATTTATTTTTCCCTTCTCCTGTAGACTTATCAGGTTTATGCAATGAAATCTGCAGAGGAAGTCTATAAGATCCTGATGTCTCAAAAGACAAACTACGTAATCATTGAGGAGTCAATATGTACTGAACTGAAGGGCTGTAGTGTCAAAGACCTGCTTGACATCGCCAATGGACATGTGAGTCTACTCATACCAAACTGAAGACGATCCTTTCCTGATTGTTCTACTACGAAAATTCTCCACATTGTAGTTTTCATACTTCAGCTGCATATATGAAACAGACATGTAAGCATCTATCCCCCATTCCCCTCAGGTTGTCAATGACAAAGGAGAGATATACTCCTTCTCCAAGCACGGACGATTCTGCCACGAAATAAAGATGAACTATTCACCGTACACTAACTACTTCACTAGAGTTTTCTGGAACCGTTCGTACCATGTGTACAAAGTCAACGCCGTCATTTCTTTTCAGTACTGACAGCAGCTCCTCGCCCCCTGTTGAAACCTGACTGAGCCAGACTCCACCCTTTCACCAGGTTTCACATCATTTACACCATGTAACACTGAGGACTGCAGTGTGTCTCTGCTGCTGTGTGGTCAGAAAAATCACTGATCACCGTTGTGTGTAGATGGTGGGGGGATTCAAAACACAGGTGGACCATGTTTAAGTTGGAATGTGCCATTTTAATTCCTGTACTGTGTTCTTTTAAAACCATACATTTGTTAACTGCAGTTGATTTAATGAAAGTGGAAGCTGCTTACAGACTTTTTTTTTTTAAAGATTCTCAGTCTGTGCTGATGATTTGATTAGACTTGGTTTACTTGTGAAAGCTAACTTGTCGCCCAAAGAGGTTGTAGACGTTTAGATAATTAGCCATTATAACACCGCCATGAACATGTACTGATGTTAAGTTTACAAACACGTTATTAAAAGCTAACCCGATGGCTAAGAGTTAATTGGGACGTAAACAACGTTATCTGCAAACACAGCTGTTTTTCTTCACTCTGCAGAGCATGGGTATTTTCTATGAAAACACAGATGCTTCTCATAATCTTTGTATGCTGCTTATGATGTGTTTTGTAACAAGGGTAACTGGAAAGTAAGAGCAGAAATTTGTTGTCGGAGTTCATAAATATTATTCCTGAGGTCTACCTTTCAACCACTGAAAATATTTAAAAGAACAAGGCTTTTGAAACTGTAAAATGTTGAACAAACTTGAGATGTCAGAGCCATGCTTAAAACATAATAACACATGGTGCCTGGCATGTTTCTATTTTTAAACATTGGTTGAATTATTCAGTACAATAACAATATCTGTGAACTTTGAAACTGAGCTTAGACTGGTTCTGTAGCTGCTCATGTGCTCTTCGTCTGGACGCCCTCTGGTCACACGAGGGAACTGGCAGGTCACTTTAGTGCTGGTGCTATCATGTCTCACCAAAAGGCCAAGAAACCAATGTTAAGTTTTACTGAATTACTGATTAAATCAAGGGTGTGTAAGAGTTGACAAATACAAAACGTCTCTCTGTGGTATTGATATTTCTACATATTTTTTAATGTTATCAAACATAATTTTTGTCTATATTTAGATACAATTTGAGGAGATATAATTTAAGTAGCATGTGCAGTATATGCCACATTGATGCTGAATGGTTTTTTAAAGGACAGTGTAGGAGCCATATTGGCCAAGTTGATAGGTTTCTGTGGAAGATGACACGTTCCTGTAATGTGGCTTTTATAATGCTTAAATGGATGACACTTTCCTATGGGGTTGTGACGACCTCATACATTTCACAGCCACATAGATATATACTGTATATGTAGAGCAAGAAGAGGTAGAACACACAACAACCCTGACCACATGATTGAAGGGAATCGGTGACAACAGGAATTGTCAGCCTACAGAGAAGACAGTTCCTGATGTGATCTACCAGAGCGATTCACTTACAACGGACATCAGCAGAATCAATAGGTTCTTGTCATTGTCAAACTTATTCCTAGGAAGGCTGTACAAATGTAGTAGTAATGGTTGTAATTGATGAATCTGACAATTGGATAAATAAAATTGGATTGAACAAACATTGCTGCTACAGACAATTAACAGTCTCTACAACAGCATCCTTTTCCCCTGAGGTTATCGTTACTATTTAAAGTTCATTGTTCTTCCATTTTACATAAATGCAACACAGTCTTTATTTTTAAGTCTTGCTGCTCATTGCTCTTTTTTTATTTAACACAATTTAAGTCCATGTTAAATAGAAAATAGTCTTCATAAATCAAATAAGTTATTTATCATTTAGTCATATTTGATTTGACGCGGCATATAAATGCGCAAATGTGGCGCAGTTTGTGTCTCCCTGACGACGCAGAGGAACCGGAATTACGGTGGAGAGATGGCGAAGCGCAGAATGAATTATGTGAGAAACCAAGCAGACAGCCTAGCCATTTCTCTTAGGATCTTTGTTCAGATTTAGCACTTATATCCTCTGCTTGTTCATTTCTGCCTGTTCAGGTAAGCTAATCCGTCCCTGTGTGCGCGGGTCAGGTTGTGCAGTTTAGCTAGTTAGCTGGAACATTAGCCCAAACAGTTAGCTTCAGACACAACAGAGAACGAATGCAAGGGTGCGCTTGATTTAATCGCACTGGCAGCTCCAACCACATTCATTGAGTAATGCTCCTTCATTCCCCCCCTGGCAAAGATGAAACCCCGCCCATTCGGGACGACACGTAACAAACACCAGATCGCCATTACAGCCCAAACAGAAAACTAAACATTGATGTACGATCCACGATTATTTTCACAATGCAGTTATGTAGAAAAAATATCCGGCTCTATTTTAAGCAAGGGACACATGTCTTGATTGTATATAATGTATTCTTACATCTTTGGGTAGAATAGTAGTAGTAGTAAAGAAAAAGTAAAAGTCTAAAAAGACATTTAAACTGTACATCATCATCCATCATTACAGTGGATCCAGTCATCTAGAAAATCTTTTATATAAATAGATACCATTGCAAGATATAATCCTATATTCTAAACCGATTACTAAAAAGTACTGACTGCACAATGAAAACATCAGGATTTAAAGCAGTCTAAGGAAAAATAAAACAACTTGTCATGTGTGTGTGAATATTTACCAGGGGAGGATGAGTGCTGAGGCAGCAGATCGGGTGGCTGCTGTGACCAGCAGTCGGCCCAGCACGCCTCTTCAGACTTCATGGTTCGAGTTCCTTCTGGATGGCAGCCTTCTCGAAAAACACCTGCAGAAATCGAACCCAGGTCAGTTCAGATGTACAGTGACTATAGGTACTAATATTAACTGCCCTATGACTTTTCTGACAGGTTAGACAGATGAGTGTTCTGTGATATAAATATACAGTATATAGATGTATGACACTGCAAATGGTCTGAGATTGGAGGCTAGTCTACAGTGAACACTTCTGTGTGTGTTGGTGCATAAGTACATCTGGTTCCACAGACCCCTTACCAGTGCAGCTGATCATCCAGTTCCTGGAACAGGCATCAAAGCCCTCAGTGAATGAGCAGAATCAAGTGCAGCCTCCAGCAGACAATCGCAGGAATCGCACCCTGAAGCTGCTGGCACTGAAAGTTGCTGCCCACATGAAGTGGGATCTGGAAGTACTTGAGAAAGGGTGAGAGAGGGTGAAGCTGTTTATACATCAACCATACAGTATTGCTGAAAATGTCTCTGACATTATTGTTTTTAAATAATAATGTTGAATGTGAGTATTGGCGTTGGCATTATGTACTGATCTCTCCTCGTTTCCTGCAGTTTGACCATTCCAGTGTTAAATATGTTGCTGAACGAGCTCCTGTGTGTGAGCAAAGTGCCGCCAGGGGTGAAACATGTGGACCTGGACCTCTCCACTCTGCCTCCTACCACTGCCATGGCTGTCATTATCTACAACCGCTGGTGAGAGAGAAAAGACTTTAAACAAACTGGAACTGGATGCACAGGACAACATTTGGCATCTGACACGTACGCTTCCTCTTGTACCTTTTTCAAAGGGCCATCAGAACCATTGTGTTGAGCAGCTTTCCAGAGAAACAGACCAAACCTGGACCTCACCAGATGAATATGTAGGTTCTGCTCCTTTTGATGCAACTGTGAACAAGTTACGTGCAAAAATAACGTCACTCACACCAAAGCTCAGTGTCAATGTAACAGCATCTACATCAAGTTTTACTTGAAGATATATGACGTTTTGTCCTCTGGTTTGTACTAGGTTAAGTATTGTGCAGCAGGAGAAAGAAATGACTGAAAACATCCTCACTGTGGTGAGTTACATAATGGAAATCCTCCAAAACACAGTCCTGACATATACATTAAGAAACCTTTGCTGATAGTATTGAACCTATATACACACACATTAAGTGAAATGTATTTTCTTGCCTGCAGCTGAAAGAGCAGGCAATTGATTCAATCAGCGTCCTGGAAGGGGCTCTGCGGCTGAAGAAAGACTTCTATGTTCACACCCTGAGGACTCTGGACCTGTTGGCTGCAGATGCTGCCACCAACGGAGAGACAGAGTCCTCAACGGCAGGACTTTGCATCAGAGCAGATGAACTGCACTGTCAGGTTGGATGACCACAGAGTTTTGTCTTGTTGGGATATAAATTAGATCTGGGTCACATTCAAAAGTCAGTGTCAGAATACATCCAGTAATTCCACATCTTAAATGGAGGTTAGAATAATTAATTTTCAGAGATACTGATCTGTATTTTGTGTTTCAGGTGCATTATGATTTGGGTGGCATTTTCTTTCAACAAGGCTACACAGACCAACCAGCCTTTGAGAAAGCGAGGGATCATTTCAGACAGACTAAGGAACTGTTAAATAAGGTAGAGTTACTTCTTAATTGTGACATTTATTTTGGTTTGGTTTGTTTTAATTCAAAAATTAAACTTGCTTAATTAAGAATTAAGCAAGTTATTATTTTCTAATCAAATAGAGCCTGATCGATTTATTGGTTAATGAAAATTTATTAACCTCATCGCTCCATTAATAGTAGTAATGCTGCCTCTCATTATTTCCTATATATATTTATGTTTTAGCTGGACTCCACTGTTCACGTTCACTTGGATGAGAAGCGACTGGCTGGCTACTGGAATGCCTGCAAAGCTCTGACTGGCGACAGTGACCCCTCTGACTCCCTAACAACACCCTACGATCAGATCAACAGTCTGATCAGGGCTTGCAACTATCAGGTCAGAGCACACGCATGATGTCATGTCAGGTCATGTGATAGGTTGTAATAGTGAAGGTAAGTGAGCAATACCAAAATGATCATGTGTAGTACTTCCACATCCTCTCTCTCAGGCTGTGATTGACATCTTCATCAGAGACAACGTGATGCGCAGTTTGCCAAACCACTTCAGAAGGTCTGTTCTCCGGGAGTTTCTGTACAATGTCCAGCAGGGGTAAGACCAGACATCAATGCAATCCTGAAAGAGTTTTTGTGTATAATTTGTAAACAAAGACATGATGGCCAGTTTTTCTCTAATGGCAAAGCATTCAGGCCACTGTATGCAAATTAAAACATATGATAATTTAATATCCAACTGTTTAATAACTTTGCCAAAGACAGAGATCATCCATGTTGCATCGTAAGCTCATTTTGACTTTGTGCAGGGAAACTGGCCTGGACGAGATTTGCCACAAGCTGTGCATCTGCAATGCTATCCGAGATGCTCTGGAAGGAGAAGTCCTCAGTGTGAGATTCCAACAGCTGCTCCTCAAGCCCAGTAAACGAATGGTGGACTTCATTTTAGAGGTAATCAAGCTATAAAAGTGAAAACAGTGAAACATTATTGCAATAAACATACAAATCATTTAAAATGATATAGATTGGATTGAGGCTTGAGCATTTAAATAATTGTTATTAAGACCAACTTGAAACATGTCCATGGTGGTGTGATTGGAATCTATCACACATTTGAGTCTTTTTTTTTTTGTCCTTCAGGTGTCCACACGTTCACTGGAAAAGGACCGTCCATCTGAGACATCCAGAAGAAACATGGCCAATTTCATGAAGTGAGTGATGCACAGCAGACATTGCTGACAGTCCACTAGAGGCTAAAACAGACTCTGGCCACAGATCACTGATCTCTGATCTCTACATAATAAACACACAACAATAAACACAACCCAGCCGTTTTTAAATGGGAGATAACAAAAGCATAACTGTTGCCGTATGTCAGGACTCTGTGTGAAAGCCTGGAGGAGCTGTCTCTGGTGTTTGTGGTGTCATCTCATAAGCTCTTCATGGAGCTGCTGAGGGAAGAGGAAAGGAAGGTCCTGGTGGAGCAGATGAGGAAGAGGTCGGCCACCATCAACCTTAGTGCCAAACCTCTTCCTTCCTTCTACGACATTCCAGGTGCAGGAGTGAACCTTTCATCCGCATGTTTCCTTTTAAGATGTGTTACCGCTCAGTGGTCAGTTTTGCATCAGCGTTGTTATATATATTTATCTTTGTCCTTATACAGCTACGGCTAGTGTGAACATAGGGCAGCTGGAGCAGCAGCTTATCCTCTCGCTGGAGCCACGTCGGATCAGACAAATTCTTATTGAACTCCACGGCATGGCTGAACGACCGTTCTGGAGGGTCAACAGCAAGGTCAGATGTCAAAATAAGACACTAAAGAAAGAAAAAAAAAAACAAGCGCTAGTATACGATATTATGGATTGGTTTTACAAACATAAAATCTAGAGAAAGGTAATAAACAAACTGTAAAGGCATCACTTTAAAAAAATAGTTCTGCTTTTTGTACATGTACAGTGGGAGGTTCCTCCAGACTACATCAACGTGATCCTCAGTATTAAAGACAACCTGACTAAGGACCTTGTGTACATCCTAATGGCCAAAGGACTACACTGCATATCAATAAAGGTGTCACAGTATCAACAGTGCGAATACCTATTTTGAAATATAATTCATGGTGTCACTTCAGAGGAGAAACATTAAAAGACCTTTTGTCATGTTTTCATGTTTTCTCAGGACTTCATCCATGCGCGGCAGCTTTTCTCAGCATGTCTGGAGCTGGTTACTGAGTTCTCCCCGAAGCTGCGGCAGGTGATGCTGAATGAGATGCTGCTGCTGGAGGTTCGAGCTCACGAGGCGATGGCGGCAGAGGGCAGCAAGGAGCGCCCGCCCCCTGACCTGGTCAGCAGAGTCAGAGGTTACCTGGAAATGAGGATTCATGGTGAGTGGTCTTATGTGAGCTGACATTCTCCAGTGTAGAAAACATCATTCACTGTCTGGACATTAAAAATACATGAGACAATCGCACATGTCATAACACTACATTAACCACTAACACTGTATCTCCAGACCTGCCTTTGCGTCAGGTGGTAGGAGAAGAGTGTGTCGCCTTCATGTTGAACTGGAGGGAGAACGACTACCTGACTCTGCAGGTTCCACCATCTCTTGTCATGAACAACCCATACATCAAGGTAAAACGTCCAAATACATTTAGGAAAATTCACTATTCAGTTAAATCAGTTTTTACGCCATGGGAACATCAGTATCAAACCTAGAATTCAGCAGGGGTTAAAAACAGAGTCAGTATTATTGGACCCAGAGGACCGAGTTGTTGGTCCATCACACTGAGACTGCTTTACTGCCCATTTCCTGTCAATAGCTCGGTCAGCTCCTGGCATCCACGTGCAAAGAGCTCCCAGGTCCTAAAGAAAGTCGACGCACGGCCAAAGAGCTGTGGGATGTGGTGATTCAGATCTGCAGCGTCTCCATCCAACACAAGAGGAACAACGATGGCCGAGTGGGTCTTATTAAACAGAGGGACTTGTCTATGGGCATTTTGCACAGGTACAGACCTGCTTACAAATACCTGGTCTCAATTCTTTCTAAATTTCACTCATGCCTGATTTTGGTATTTTTTCATTTTTCAGGAGCAAATTTATCTCTTTCATCAAGAAACTTCGAGTAAGTTTAAAGTTAATCTGAAGTTTAACATTTCAATCATGTGAGGAGGCAAAGTTGCAGCGATAACAGGTTTTTATCTCATCTCTTATAGGAGCCTTTGGTGCTGACAACCCTCATTTCACTGTTTGTGAGGCTCCACAGCATTGTGCGGGTACGTCTCAGTTTCTTTTTTTTAAACAGAAACTGACCGAGGAAAACCAATAGTGCTCACACACTAACCAAATTTCCTCCTCTTTAGGATGACATTGTCAATGAGGTGACAGCGGAACACCTCTCCATCTGGCCATCGACTCTTCCAAAGTAAGACCACATCCCAATACAATAATCAGTATTAAATCAATCTAACTAAAACGACTAATTATGATGTATGTGTTGTGAACAGCATCCAGGCAGTAGACGTGGAGGCTGTGGCTGTGACAGTCAAAGAGCTGGTGTCCTATGCTCTCACCCTTAACCCCAACAACCAGTCGTGGCTCATCACACAGGCCGACATCTACTTTGGTAGGAAGAAACAAAGTAGCTGCAAAGTCAGAAGAGAAACTCAAGGGACCAGATGTGTAAAACTACACATACATAGTTGTACATACATAAATTCAACGATGGAGGAGACGTGAAAGCACAAGTTATTCAGATCAGACTGACTGTCGTCCTTGTCTCTGCAGTGACCAATCAATACTCTGCTGCACTGAACTTCTACCTCCAGGCTGGAGCTGTGTGCTCTGACTTCTTCACCAAAGCCGTGCCCCCTGACGTCTACACTGACCAGGTGACATAATATAATGGAACTAATACAACACAACAATGACCTGATGGACACAGAGAAATTTAAAATACACAGGTCAAATCAAATCCAGTGTCTCTGTAGGCATATAATGATTAGATTATAAAGGGATTTAAGGACATGCAAGGTGTGTGTATTTATGCTACACCTGGTTGAATTATATCAAAGCCACTATTATAAAATTTTTTAATTCTTTCTTTCTGCAGGTTCTGAAAAGGATGATCAAGTGCTGTTCTATGATGAACTGTCACACACAGGTAGGAGTTGGAACCACACAATATCCTCACTGACATCAACAGATTACAGCATCAGTTTCACAGTCCCACATTAAGACTGTAGATCAGGTTTTAAAAGCTTTTAAACCTAAGACTTACTTCTGTGAACCCTTTTCTTGTGTTTACTGGTTTTCTGTGTGAATTAAGGCCATGTCTCATTCTCAGGTTGCTGTCCTCTGCCAGTTTCTGAGGGAGGTTGACTACATGACTGCCTTCAAAGCTCTTCAAGAACAGACGAGGTAGAAGCACAGTGTCTCGACACACACCTTACAAACAACACATATAACTGCTTTGAGCATCTGTAACATTGTCCTGTATCACCACAGTCATGATGCCATGGACTCTTTCTATGAGTACATCTGGGACGTCACCATCTTGGAATATCTAATACGTATCCTTTACTAATGTATTGATTCATGAGTTCCAGCCATCATCTGCAAAATGATAAAGGATCTAAACTTTGTTGTCTCCACTTAAATATACTTCTTCTCTTAACGTGCGTTCAGATATTCACCACAAACGGGGCGAGACCGAGAAGAGACAAATAGCAGTAAGTTGTTCACAACCACAAATAATGTCTTTTTACACAGTTAGTAAATTCTAATAGAAATCTATCAACATTCTTTATGTGGCCCATGTCTGTGTGGGTATGGGACTAAGGTTAAAAAAAATAGACAAGAATTGAGGGACAGAGTTAATTAATTTGAGATGCACCCAAGTTTTCATAAGCCTTCTCTTTCTCCTCAGATAAAAGCAATTGGACAGACAGAGCTGAACGCCAGTAACCCAGAGGAAGTGCTGCAGCTGGCTGCTCAGAAGAGGAAGAAGAGATTCCTGCAGGCGATGGCTAAACTCTATTTCTAATCCACATATAAACCACTTTTTGGGGGAGTGTATTTTTTTTCACTTTGTGGTAGAATGTAAAACTCTTAATAAATAAATTTATTATTAAAATAGTTAGTGACTGAAACCCTGAGTTACATGAACAGTGCCTTGGCTTTTGCAGCCCCCCCCAAAAACAGAACTATATATGAAGCAAAAAAAAAAACCAAACCCCCCCCCCAAAAAAAACAAACAGTGAAATGTTTTTAATAATATCATGTCGAAGAGTCTAACATTTTAATCAACCTTAAAGAAGTATTTTAAAATATTTTACCCTTTCGTTTCTTAACATATTTAATATGCCACAATAAAGCTTTGGCCAAGATTCCATCCTACAGACACATAGATGTAGGCTTCCGGGTCACCGAGTGATGGCAGCTTAGGCAGAAACTTCCCGACCAACGCGAAATAAAACAGCCCCAAAGTTGGAATTATAGAAGTGTTTGGTCTATTTTTGTATTTCTTTTTTTTTAAACATATTTTTATTGGGATTTTCACATAAGTTTAAACATGAACACCCCCCCCCCCCATCTGGCAGAAATAAGATAGAAAATAAATGAATAAATACAAGAACAAACAGACAAAGAAACAATGTCTAATAAAGTAAAGAAAAAGAAAATTAAATAAATGTAATAACAACAATAATAAAAATAATACAATTAATCACAATCCAAGGTTTTGAGTTTCCAAAAAGTCCATAAAAGGTCTCCACAAATGAATAAAGTCTTTTTCTTTCTTTTTTACAATGTATGTTAGTCTCTCCAGAGCTAGACAGTTCATCAATTCCTTTGTCCACATTCCAATAGAAGGCGCGTCCATACTTCTCCACAATAATGCAATTACCCTTCTGGCTTGTAAGAGTCCAAAGTCAATAAGCAGTGACTGTCAACTATATATGAAGCAAAAAAACAAAAAAAAAAACCCAACCCCCCCCCCCAAAAAAACAGTGAAATGTTTTTAATAATATCATGTCGAAGAGTCTAACATTTTAAACAACCTTAAAGTAGTATTTTAAAATATTTTAGTTTGTTTCTTAACATATTTAATATGCCACAATAAAGCTTTGGCCAAGATTCCATCTTACAGGCACATAGATGTCGTTTTCCTGTTAACACTCGCATTGACAGGAGTTGTCACCATTTAAGGAACATTAACCTTGACTCCTATCTGTTCACTCAGACTCCTCCAGTACTTTGCGCGTACTATCATTAAATATCATGCTATGATTACATACAGTCAAAATATCATTTACACCGTAACGGCTTCTTTAACCTAATACCTTAGAAACTTTGCCTTTCTGCCGTGGAGAAGTGATGGAGATAGTCATGGCTGAGGCTGCGTCTGTCTGTAGAAAAAGGAAATAAATTACAGGCAAAGAAACCAACCAACAAACAAAACACTACCAACACATTTAACTGAGATGAAATTCATGATATTAATCATGCAGTGACAACAGACATCATCATATTGTGCATGGTATCATCCACAGGTGGAGGCTGCAGCCTCATCAACATTCAAACACAACATTGCTGCACCTGATGTTTCTGGGCTTTAAATTAGCAGGAGACAGAAGATGGAGATTAAGTCTCTTCCTCGTTGCAGCAGCAACACAAAAGCACAATTTGGACATTATGTCCCAACAGTCTGTCCCACTGACCTTGAAACCAGTCAATTTACCGGACACCAGAGCAACAATTCACACATTAAAACCCCGCAGACAGTTGTCGACGACACGCCGCTGTCAGTCTGCAGCAGCTAATGCTAGCTAACAACAACAACAACACAAACAATAGGCTTCACTTACTTAGCGTGAAGGGTAAACGGCTTCAGGCCACGGTTATACACCATTCACCACTCACAGACAATTCAGGTGGCTTATAGGTAAATAACAGAGGTAACGATACGACATTAACGTGACATTAGCATATTAGCTTCCTCGGTTCTGTTCAAACTTACCTCCGGTAGTCGCCGCTGCCTGACAGCAAACCAATCAGCGTTAGAGGCTCCTTGCGCATGCGCCTGAACACACGCGGCCTTCAAGGGTCTTCACCAACAACACGTTTAATGCGATAATGTTTTCGTTTTTAATTTATGATCTTCCGTTTTAATATTTATATTAAAATGATCTAGCTAAACAACAACATTAATACATAATGTCAAACAAGAAAAAAACATTTCATTCTCATCAGATCCTATCACTCAAATGTGCATTTTGTGTGATTTATTTATTTTATAATCAGCATTAGAAGCTTGAAACAAAGTAATACATGTTGGTGATAAAACATTATAAACATTTAAATATTATGGTAGATTTATTTTGAAATGAAATACATAGTGGAGAGAGTTAACAAAGACATTTTATGGAGGCGGTTTTGCATTGAGTGTAGGATGGAAAACCGATTTATGACAGTTTTATAACGCGTCTCACTTCCTGTCATGATACACTGCAACAAATGTCAACTGAAAACCAGGAGAACAAAAGGAGGAAGCAGCATTCAGCTCGCTCATTCAGGCTCAGTTTGTGTTTCAGTCATGAGGAGAGACCACACAAAGTGTCCACCGCTGTCTGTGAACAACATGAGGCTGGTGAAATGCCTGCTGATTGTCCAGCTCAGTTGTCTTTGTCAAGGTAACTAAACAGTTTTACTTCAAAGTTAGAAACAGACTCAGATTGGCTGTAACTATGACAATATAGATTTTTTTTATAGATCTTGTGATGATATGAACGTACCAAGCTTTTTACATCATTCGTGGCTCTTACTATGAAATCTGGTGATTATGTAAAACTATAATTTCTGATTTTACACTATTTAAACATAAGAAATGATATAACATAAGATAAATAATATATAAATATATGTAAGATTTACTGTGTATCTTAAAGTTTTAAAGTAGCTCAAATATCATTTTCATTCGAGTAATATCTACCAGTAAATTAATGGCTGAAAATGGAGAGAAGCAGACACATTTTATCCCTTTAACACATATTTATATCCTTTATATTTACATTTTCATACTAGTTTATTGGCACAAATTCACACCGTGTGTAAAAAGGAAAATGTATGTCTGTATATCTTTAAAACCAAATTTTATAGCTTCCTGAGAAATAATAAAAGTGAGTGTAAAATGTGACAAAACCGGGCCTGTGCAGGGTGCACCTTGCCTCTTGCCCGGTGTCAGCTGGGATCGGCTCCAGCTCCCCCAGCGACCCTGAAAAGGATTAAGCGGTAGAAAATGAATGAATGAATGAATGAATGCTATGTGATGTGTGTGTCTATGTTTCACACACACAGCACTATAACCACAAAGAAAACACTTGACCAAACTGTGGTGAATGTGTGTTATGTGGTATGTAAGTTTGATGCAAACAGTGAATCTGAAAAAGTGAAATAAAACACTGTTAGTACTGACGTTTTTTCCTTCTGTATTGCAGCTCTTCAAAACTCCTCCATGCAAACAGACCCAGCCGATCCCCACATGAAAGCAGAGGGAAATCATTCAAAAGGAGAAACAGTGGAGACATTCAACAGTAAGTTATTCAAACACAACACACACGTACGCAACTAAACAGCGAGGCTTGTCTCGAATCAGAAGAAACACTTTACGCTGAGGTGGTACGAACATTTAAACTCATATTATCACAGGATGTGGGCTGACCGACTTGTGAAAAACATTTTGGTGAATTCTGCAGGTGCAAATCAAACTGTGATATTGCAAAGCTCCTCTCCCACACAGACTCTGTCTGTGCATCCTTTGCTGCTAAATGTTGCTTTGCACTCAACTGGATGCAAAACAGCTCAGCTTTGTCCCCTGAAACAGCTTAGTCCAATTCAATTATTATGAAAATGCATAGATTGTAAGAAAACGAGTAATTTAAAGCAGAGAAATCCAACACTAATAACAAATAAGACAGGGGTATGGTAAACACTGAATATGTTTGTATGTTGAATGCATCTATACAATTTATGTATCTGCATCTGTCCGTCCTCAGGTGACCCTTATGTTCATCACCTTACTGGTAAATGCAACTGGACTCTCAGGTTGCCTGGCAACAGGAGCAGTGATGTGGTGGCACTTTCGTCCGACGCCACAGATACGTTGGTCGAACAGATCTGTCGGGATCTCGACTGTGGCAGCGTCTATCGTGTGGATAAAATCAGCTCCCCTCCCAACACCACTTGCTTTCAGGACTGCTCGTACAAAGAGCAGCGTTTGCAGAACTGTTCACAGTGCGTGAGGAGCGACTGCACGGTGATCACTGCAGCGGTTTGTGGTGAGGTCCGCTCTTTATGTGTCACAATGTCGCTGACAAAATGAACTTAAGTTAAGTTAAAGTTCGCACAGATAAGAACCTGTGAAGTATACAGTTACTCTCTTGATGGGCGTTAATAAATAACGTATAAGTATAAAAATATAATGTATAATAACGTATCATTTTAATTAAATAAATTTAATACATATTAAATAGAAAGACAGACTCTGTTACTGACAAACATTTTCTGACCCAGGTCCATCTATAAAATACACAATTACAAACTGTCAATTTATCACGTTACAGCGAAGAAACTGAATAAAGTTGACACAAGAGTGGTGGGAAGTTCAGACTGATAAAACCTTATGTTAGTGAGTGAACAGGATCATGGTGTTGTCCTCAGGCCACCAGGCTGTGCGGCTGGCGGGAGGGCCAGACCGCTGTGCTGGACGGGTGGAGTTGTGGAGAAATGGCAGGTGGGGAACAGTGTGTGACGACCAGTGGGACCTGAGGGATGCTAACGTGGTGTGCGCCCAACTCCGCTGTGGTTACGCCCTGAATGTCACGGGACAGGGTGGCTCCTTCCCCCCGGGCAGAGGACCCGTCCACCGCGATGAGCTGGACTGCACGGGCAAAGAGGAAAACCTGTGGGCCTGTCCGGCCTCACAGGAGGAGCCAGACTGTGGACACAAGGAGGACGCTGGTGTCATATGCTCAGGTCACAGTTTAGTTAAAATCTAAAATCCATACAATTATTACAGCCGACAGATTAAAAACAACAAAACCACTGATTTGAAACATGTTTGACACTGAAAACAGAAATAACGTCTAAATGGCCAGATGTAGTCAGTTTTACTGTATTTACCATCAATCATTAATTATAATCTGAAAAAAAACAAACCTATTTATCTTTTGCAGTTTCTATTTTCGGTGTGTGTCTGTGCAGAGATGAGAGCGATCAGACTGACTGGGGGTCTGGACCGCTGCTCTGGCAAACTGGAGGTCCATCGTAACGGCAGCTGGGGCACGGTGTGTGATAACTGCTGGAACAAACACATGGCCTCCATGGTGTGCTCCATGCTACAGTGCAGCACCGAGCCTCAGAAGTTCACCCAGTTCGATCCCCCTCTCAGCCACAACAACGGGACGCTGTGGTACTATCAGTGCAGCCCAAAGGAGCAGACTCTGTGGCAGTGCAGGGAGATCATCAACAGTCCATATGGCTGCATCCAATCAAAAGCATCTGGTGTCATCTGTAATGGTGAGACACAGACTATAAATCATAGTCTTACTGGACAGAAATCCTTTTATTTTTGATACAATTAATAAAGTGAAACAATGATGTTAAGTCTAAAGATGGTTTGTGCAAAATCACCAGACTTGGATGGCTGCGAGAAGACAGACTCATTTTCTTTTGTTTAGACAAAAAGAAAAAGAAAAAGAAAATTTAAGCGCACATTTTTTTTCCCATCGTGTGTTCCTCTATTTTTCTGCCTGTTGTTTCAGTTTCAGTTTCATCAAAGTTTCATCAAAGTTTGCTCTGGCACAAAGGCAATGTAATGTTATTGTAAGTGTAACACTGTATATTCTACACATTTTTAATATGTACATGTTCATATTTTGTTTGGCCTGCAGGTTCCCTTGGGTTTCTTGTAGCCACCACAGCCAATGCAACTGTAAAGCCCAGTTGGACGACAGGTAAATACTCGTTTTATTTTATTGAACTGAATTTATAGTTGTTATTTGTCTTATTTAAGAGCAAAGTTGAGCAACAATATTTTCCAGACTCACAGAAAGCTGTAGCCAGCGTCCCTGTGAGCACTGTATGTAAGTAACACATTATGAGTGTTAAACTTTTTTTTCTGAACCATCCATCCCAGCTGCTGCAACCACAGTTGCTGCTCAGGGTTTTATCTCCACATCTCCAGAGCTTCTCGGCACCGTCACCGTGTCTCTTCTGCTCCTTCTGTTTCTGATCACCAACACGGTGCTCTGCTGCCACTACAAGAAACGACATGGTGGGTTCTCCTCACCTCAGCCTGCACCACAACGAGCAGCTGTGATATTTATATAAAATGATTTATAAAAAACGACACTATGTATATCTTGTTTTGTGTGTCCACAGCTTTCTTACTGCAGCAGACACACACCAGGTCTCAACCTCCCTCTGCACATCGCCACAACAGCTATGAAGAAACTGTCGACCTCATCAAAGTCACCACCACCAACCCCACGCAGGCAAACGGTCAGTGGCTGAACACATACTCTTACATATATGTGCAGGCTGAATGTTGTTTATGCACTAGTCTTCCTTCATACCCTTCATATACCGTATTTATACTGGATTTGCTGTATAAACATGCTGCGGCAGTGACAACGCTGCAACATCTACCAACGTTGTTGTCATCATCTCAAAGTTGTTTTTTGTGTTCGTCTCAGCCCCCCCTAACCCCAGGTATCTTTGGACCCAGCTTAGTAGTGTTGACAGCACGTCAGTAGATACAGACTATGAGCAGTATGACCCAAGCAATGACCCGTCTGTCCCCTTATCCACCTTTCAGAGTGAGCGACATTCTTTCATTCCCTCTGCGTTTGCATTTTCCTCTGTGTTCCCAGTGATCATCTTAAGATCAGTCGATCTCGCTGTTTTTATTTTTGCTGCTCTGCTCTGCACTGCTCTGCGGTGTGTGTGTGTGTGTGTGTGTGTGTGTGCAGTCTGTGCTGGTGCTGTTTGCACTCAGTGTTTTTGCAGGATGCTCTGTGATTAAACGGTTGCATCGTGTGAATCATGTCATATCCAGATTCTCAGCGGTACAGAACCAACACAAACCCTTTGCTGAGGCCCTCAGGCTTAAACAGCCTCTCAGAGGAAGGTGAGTACTACTTACTGCAGTATTACTGCATCATCAGAGCGTAGATGAATTGGTAGACATAATTTAATTCTGAACAAGAAACAAGTCCCCTTTGCGTCTAGTGAAAACAGTGTGATATTTAAATGGGTTATTTTATTGTATTGTAGCTGAACATGTTGTGTACTATGGTGCCTCGGCATTATTGGACACTGCAAGCAAAAAGAAAGTCTTTTCAAATTAAAGTATCAAACCCTTGCATCAATTTCTTGAACAACGGACATTATACGCTTTCTCTTTCACAGGAATGAATGCCTTGTCTTTGATTTTGTGTATTGTCTGTCATTTTCCAGGCCCTGAACCAACAAATAAAGAAACTGGAGATGTGCACCAGTCTGACCATCAAGGTGCTGGATATGCCAGAGTGTCAAAGATCTCAGAGGACTCGTTCGAAACCACCAGCACCTCATCTGGTGAATTTTACCAAAACGTAGACAACAGCGGATGCATCAAGGGCCCCCCGGGTCAGTTCACCACTCACGCCTGTGTCCTCAGTGCGAAACCGCACGACTCAGGAACAAGAAAGCAAACTAGGACTAACAGGATGAACTGAGAGGCTGATAAATGGGTACAGGTTGGAGCAGATGAACTGACGTCAAGGACAGGAAGTAAACAATGCAAAAGACAAACAACATTTAAAATTTAATAATGAGTTAAATGACCGAATGAAGAGTTTCAAAATACCACACAGTCCTAAAGGGGGAAGACGACACAATGTCTTCTGTAGAGTCCATAAACTAAATCTGTGGGTGTTTCTCTGCAGCGAAGGAACCATATCGGAAAGTTCTGTGTTTCACTTTCAGGTTGGAGAAAAGCTAATGTGAAACTGTCCCAGGAATAACCAGCTCTCTCATGTATAACAGATCCAGAACAGGGCCAGTCGTCCGCTGTCAGTGGCACGACTGACCCACTGAGGCTCATCAACAACAACAACCATCAGCTGAACCTCAGACAAACAGCAAACCTGAGTTCAAGTAAATATCACCAAACAAACGTCACAGCCACCCGTGTTCTGCAGCCTGTTTACTGATCTTTACTCTTCTCTGATTATTAGGTGATGAAGACGATGACCCTGACTACTGCCCCGTGAGCCCTGAGTGAACCTGTTCACCCATAGATGACTGTGACGACCTTTGCACACAGGGATGGACCCTCAAGGTCACAGAGCCACAGACTGAGACTGTGCACATGAGGAGACGTCCTCTGATCTAATACGTCTCAGAACAATACTTTACGCTGACATAAACACTGAGACCAGAAAATTCTTTTGACTGAGAAAACCTGCTGGGCACTGACGTGGATTTTGAAAAACTGGAAAGTGAAGTAATGGTGTTTAATGTCCAGAGAGGAAACTTAAACAAGATATTTTTTTCACTGGTGAGAAGACTTTTTTTAAAATGTTGTTAAAATAATGGAATCTGTTGATGTTCAAACATCTGATAATCAGATGCTGTGATCAAAAGCCTTTTATGATTTATGTTTCGTCATTCATGACGTTTGTTTGTCTGAAAATCAAACAAACGAGACGGATTATATGCAAATGTCATAAATGCATTTGGGAGCTGTACTTTTCAAAACAGTCCCGCAAATGGAATTTTTATTTTAGCAATAACGATATTGATAATAACAATAAAAAATGATTAATTACCTAATGTTTCAAATCTGTGCGAGTTATTTTTAATAGCACACTGCGATTCAATGAATCAAAACCGCTGACAAATCTAAATCAGAAGCTGTTCATGGATTGTTGGAGAGGTCCCTGTATATCTATAGGCGCCAAGTGAATTTCAAGATTTTGAAAGCTGGCTGCCGGGATCAAGGTGATAAATCCAGGAACTGCTTAAAAAAACATGTTGTCTAAAACATTTGCCTTGAAGGACCAGAGGTTACCTGCTCAAATCATATTCAACAACCCCAGAGGATAGTTTCATAAAAAGTATATTTTTAGACCCACATGCTGGGTTCAAACGACGTCCTTATGTCTGCAACACAAAACTATGAATTTCTACCAGAGGGTGGCACTACAAGCTTCAAAGTAACTAAAGGTTCAAGTACCTGACTGGAGTCAAAAGAAAACTGTGAAACTGTAAACTGTTTGCCGCAGCAATGTTGTCCAGGCGGTAACACTTTGTAATAAATACCTTTTTGTTATGAGCGGGAAGTCAAACCAGTGCACTGTGAAAATGTTTAAGACAGGAACTCTGGGTCCTGATCAGGGGCCAACATAAACCATCAGCGGGGCCTGAAACCAGACCTGGCACGACTCTTCCTGGTGCACTACATCTGCAGCAGCTGCAGAGCATCAACACTTCCTCCTGATTGGCCTGAATAGAAGTGGTGTCTTGCTTTTGTAGAAGTAAATATGATAGATGACTTCACAGCGCCTATAAAACTTGTTGACGGGGGGTGGGGGTGGGGGGGGGAGTGAATGCATGGATAAACAGGGATTAACTCTGTTAACATGAGAGGTGGGGGCCATGATGCATTAGACTGATAACTAGCTGAATAGAGTGTTTTTTTAGTTGAAAATATGTGGCGAGGAAGAGGATGAGTAGGTTGGGGTGGGGGTGGGGGTGGGGGGTTGCTCGGATGGAGAAGTCGGCCAAGATCAAACGCGTCTGAGAGAATCGTATATTACACACCAGCTCTGCATCGAGATAAACGGGCGAATTAACGACCAGATCTCCTTATGAAACCCAACCTCTTTCACATGCCAGAGAATTCAGCGCACACGCGCACAGACTCACACAGCGACCCGCACGCCACTTAACAGAGATTCCATCTACAAGTATGCAGCATGATATATCGCAGGTCCTCCTCGGACAGTTTGCTTTTGCTTCATTCTGCTCCGAGAGATTGATAAGTCAGAGCCTTAGGATCTGTGGATTTACAGCCCCGATTAACATCAAGGGAAAGAAATGTAGCACGCCAGTATTTCAAGTAGCTTGTAGTATCTGTGGGATTAGAAGATCAGCCCTCTGTTTTTACTTTGTTCATTAAATCAGTTACACACAAAGGATTAGGGCTCCATAAGTCCGTAAGTTGCTTAAAGCGTCCCGACAACAGATCCTGCCCAAGTTTAAACTTTTGAACCCCTTCCTGAGGCCGGAGGCGCGGAGACCACTGTACCTGCCTGCAGACACAGAATGCACAGGGAACCCCACATCACAGCTGCTGCCGCTTGTGTTTACCACTGCATCCAGTATGATAACACCCAAACCTGTTCAACATCCCATAGTTGTTTTATCTATTCAACTATGTAGTCTTGAGTTTACTAACAAGCTTTTCCTACGCTGTTATGTTATGAATATTAATAAATATTATATTTAGTCAATTTTATCCAACATGCGTTTGGAGTTTCCTTCTATACAGTGAAGCAGATTTTCTGTCCGTCTCTGTGTTGGACTCTGGATTAATACAAGTACTATAGAGCAGGTTTCATGTTTTGCTGCAACAAAAGAACGTTTGGAGAAAAAACACACACACACACACACACACACACTCTGACACGTCTAATTCGGGTCTTACTTCACCGTGACCTTGAAGCTTTGCGCCGTCAACTCGGCCGCCGTATTGGCACCGCTCTATGACATGTTGCTGGATGGACGGCGGCCAGTGAAACGCAGTGAGGTCATCGGTTTAGGTAGAGCCCCAGATGATTACAGACCTGGGCGAAAAATCCACTTCAGCTCATTAATCAAAGCCTATTTTTCTGGCCAAGAGAGAAAAAAAACAGCATTTAATTCATCAGTTTTCCCGTCGACTGATTAGTCACTCCGACGGTAGTTTGGCTTTAAACAAGGTTACAGCCTGCTGGGCTGAAACTGGCGAGGCCTGGTAATAGTGTTGATTACTCTTCAGTCATTAGGTTGCTCTCAGTGCTGCTGCTAAGCCCTCATCAGGAGGTTTCTGGCTGAGCAGGGGCCCTGATCCAATTCACCTTTAAAGTTCAGTGGACCTGTCTGGTTGTCACGGGTCAGTGCATCGCTCTGCGTGCTGTGCACCCAGAGAGGCCCTCATTACCTCATTTCCTGTTACTACTGTACCAGACGAGCATTTGAATCTCACGCTTTAGTGGTGCAAGGTTTGTTACAGATGACTGATCATAAATCTCGACGCAGACACTTGTTGGATTTACACTCAGACGTAATTTGCGGTTTGTGTGGTGAAGACCCGAGGGCCCACGTTAACAACGGGGAAAAGACATAACAGATGAATAGAAACAAAACAGAGAACTATACTTTTACTTTAGCAGATTTTGAACAGATTAATGGATGAAAATACTTAAAGTCAAACCAGATTTCTTCCTTATTTAGACCAAAATTTTCTCTTTTGTGCACGTGTCGTTGTGTTTTGCGCCTCGGGGCCGCTGCATGTTTCTCATAAGACACATTTATTAGTCTGTATATAGGAATGAATCCTACCTGGAAAGCCGGCCTGCCTGTGCTGCGTTTAGCTCATTAACCTTTTCTTTCTTCTTCTTAGCACCTCGCTGCAGTTAACAGCCTGTGGCCTCTCCCCCACCACGACACATTCACGTAGCCGCCGATCAGGTCAACGCTGCAATTAAGCTGCTTTAAACGTGTTCACTGGTGCTCGGAGGCCGTAAAAATACTTCCGTTTGAGTGTCAATGGGAACCTGTGGTGGTTAACGCTGCGTTCATGGGAGAGGACATTGTGTCTAGTTAATGTAAGTGGTCTGGTCAGCGGGTCAAAAGGGCGACATCACTGAAGGACACGAGGAGGTGCAGCAGTAATTTGAGTTAAACAGCTCCAGTGTGATCGTCCAGACTGAGAGTACAACGTTGTGTTGTACACAACATTTTCTTTTTTCTTCACTTGTTGAGCAGATTTCTCAAAAGCAGATAAGAATTTATGGACACGTTTCCTTATTTGTCTCCGACCAGATGGACTGAGGTTTATGGGTGTGCGGTGCATGTTGGACAGCAGCGTTTCTCTGTGCGTACCAGTCAGTCAGGACAGGCGCCATCAATCTTGGTCTTCTGTGAATGGCAGATTGGCTGCCATAAACCGGGCCTGATTGCTGTGTGGTGTTCCCAGCGGAAGAGTTTTCAGTCCAGGGGAGGCATGGAAACAAAGCCCTGCGGATCCAAACAAAGTGTGTGGGACAATTTGAACCCTGCCACATTGTCAGATACGGTCTGAACCAGCAGAGCACAGAAATGATTCATCTGTTTATCATGCTTGTCAAAGTGTCACAATTTGTGGTGGATCACACAACAAAGTTTGGAGACAGATGGATTAAGTTATAGCATGAAAGAAAAAAAAAGACACATTATGTTCATGTGTTAAAATGGGGACATGGCAGGTTATGACACTACGGTCCTCTCTTACGTTTTTACCTAGGTTTTCAAGAACTTTAGTGGAGTTTGATTTGCTATATTAATGAAAAGTGAACACTGTCAACATTGCTGATTTCATAAGGCTTATGGAGATGAATAAAAACAAACCGCCAAAGTGACAGAGACAGATTGAGCGTTGACGGTTTGCAGGTTGTCGTCCACAGCGCTGGAGCTTAATTAACAGGATTAAACTTTTTAAAAAGCAGTTGGATTCGTTGCGCTGAACCAGTGAGCTGATGTCATTTGTTACTGAGTGAAAACATGGCGTCTAGTCAAAAGTCCCTCAAGCGTGTAAACTGGAAACCAGAAAACTGTCAATGGGCCTGGTGTGGTTCCAGCTGAGACATAAAGAACAGAGTAGGTGTGGTCACCTCAGTATCAGTCTTTGGCACATTGGTCAGTGCTTCTTTTTTTTTTTTTAAACTGTGCTGGATGTTTCTGTTCCTGGTAAAAGTGAAGTAAGAACATGAAGAATGCAGTACTTCAACTAAAAATAAACAATAAAAATATGATGTTTTCCACATAAATATACCTCCACTGTCACTAAGACATTTCCTGTGTCGTGTTTGCGTGTGTGTTTGTGTGTGTGTGTGTGTGTGTGTGTTTGTGTCTGGTCAGCCGCTCCATGCCACCAGCTTAACCCCTGGATTCTCCACATTCCAGTCCAAAGTCAGGCACAAGTCTCGCCGCTGGTCTGTTTAAGGTGATTGACATTATTTGCTACCATTAGGCACTACTATGTAATTGACCTTTGACCTCGACAAGTGACCTGTTGAAACAGCTTTAAACCAGATCGTCTAATCTCCATGGGAAAAGCCCTCAATCTAGACTTAAGGCTCTAAAAGCAATCAACACCTAAAGGTGAAAGAGGGGAGCCAGGGTCACTGCCACCAGGTCGCTGTGATCCAGGCGGCGGCCATGATGATTGTTTTCCTCGATGACCCACACAAATACATTTTTATCAGCCTGACATTTTTATCCACTGCCTTTAAATCCTATGCTTTGCATGAATTTTGACACAAGAATGTAATGTTTGGATTATTGTTTTGTAGAAAAGTGTCTTAAAGTTAGTAATAAAAATAATCGGATCCAGAAACAGCCATTTGAGCCCAGAACACGTCATCACCTGCAGTGTGATGGGTGTTGAACATGTCACTGACTCCTGTTTTTGAGTTTCTGCCTTAAGAACATTTCTAACCTGTTTCGAGGTTCCGGTCTTGTCCAGAACGTCTCAGATGTTCAGATCAGTCTCTGGTGTTTCCTCCTGCATTCAGCCCCTCTGGTCTCCACGTGGTTATTAAACAAACGCAGTTGTCACAGGTGAGTCCCTGCAACAGGAGATGACAATCACATTTAAACATTCAGTCTCACAGGCTTCACCTGGACAACAAGCCACACCTATCTGTCTCATGTCTTAACAGCTGTCCCTTTAAATGTGGGTTTAAACAAAATACTGTTTTACAGTCTCCCACAGAAACATCTCAGTTTAGTTTAGTTTAGTTTAGTTTAGTTTAGTTTAGTTTAGTTTAGTTTAGTTTAGTTTAGTTTAGTTTAGTTTAGTTTAGTGGACATGGTGCGTTTCTGGCCCCGGAGCCTCAGCGTGTGACTCTCAGGCCTCTAAAATCCACCCTGGTCCAGTGGTTCTCTGCAGATGTGATACGGTCTGACAGCTTTTGGGGGGATTAACGGAGGTTTGACAACAAGACATTGTTTCAAATGACACTGATCAAAGTTCACTACAATCCTGTTAATTAAAGCAAAGAATAACACTGCTCAAAACCACGACCTCAAAGAGACGCTGGATAAAAGCCTTCATAAAAGATTTCCATCTTTTCGTTGCCACTTAAAGCTTTAGTTTCTGATTCCTCGGCTTCTGGTCCGACTTCCAAAAATGTGCCACCGGCTGAAAACCTTCTCAAGGTCCCGGGGAGCGAAGGAACTCAAGTAAACCTGGTGTATGAGATGAATGAGTGCATGGTGGGAGGTCTGTCTGCCCTGGTGCTAATGCCCACATACGCTGACCTCTCCCATGCCATGTAGCTCCCAAAGCCACATACGAAAGTGGCTTACGCAGCAAAATATGCTTTCATCACAGGGGTCAAAGGGCAGAGCGAAGACAGAAAATAATGTCATTACCATCTGTTTGGGAAAAATCAAATCACAATGACAAACATGTTTACGACTGTAACCAGTGTACAGTACATGAAAAATATTCATTCACACTGATGATCACGTTTTTCAAATGTTGCAAACGTTAGAGATAAAAGGGAAGGAGATGCACCGTCTATAAAAGCATTTCGACACAGTAAACATACCACAAAAACTACTAAAACCAACAACCTTTCAGAGAACAACATTCAACCGCTCTGTCGTTGTGTTCTGCTCCTGCTCATTATCCCGTCAACACTACCTCCATATTTACAACATCGCTGGTTGTCACTGCACTATTTCACTGTGCGCTGATAAAACCCAGATCCAGCAGTTAATACACAACACTACAATGCTCCTCTATCACATCCATGACATGTCAAATATTTCCTCTTGATGTTACCACGCGTTTCCCCAAACTGCATAAAAGCCATAATTGGAAACAGGCATCTTTTGTGTGTCGGAGTCACAGTAGCCTGAAATATGTTTAAATCTTGATTGTTTTCTTTCGGTCACAGCAAACGATGGGACTTTGAGACTTTAATCAAACGGCTCTGGGAAAAGCAGTTTGGTAAATGCTGATTGGAGGGAATCTGTCACTCTTCAGTCCGACATCCAGCTTCACTCGCGACCAAATGTTTGTGTATGTGCTTCCTAAAGTATGCATGGGAAAGTGCCCTCGCTGCCGACTCGCACTCAACATTCCCTGTGAATAAATCCATGAATTTATGACTATGTGTGTGTGTCTGTGTGTGTGTCTGTGTGCGTGTGTGTGTGTGTGTGTGTGGCATAGCAGTGGGGCTTTTCCGTCCTGTCAATGGAAAACATTAGTGTCATGCCCCCACGCACTCACCCGCCGCCCCCTTCAGCCCCTCTCCCCCCTCCCACCCTTGTTTAATTCAGTCCATCAACACTTCCTCCTTTAGCCTGTTAGTGTCACACTGCATTTCCTCTTGGGCCTCAACCAGACCGACTCGCCGCGATCGGCCCGGTTTTGGGTTTCCCTCAAACGGCAAAGGGCTTCAAAGTCAATAACTGCTTTTTTGATTTTTATTGACCTAAAGACCCCCCCCCCCCCCCCCCCCCCCCCCCCCCCCCCCCCCCACCTCTTCCCCCCCCAGACAGAAAGCTGCCCACTGTCCCAGTCGCCCTGACATTTCTTCACATGAATGACAGTAAGGAGGGCGATGTTGCCGGGGTTTGGAAGTGGCGTTGTCTTGCTGATTGCACCTGCAACTCATTGAACAAGGAGTTGAGAAATGTCCAGCCTTCAGCACCTCGCAGGATCCCTGACTCTCGCACAGCGACAAACCGAGAGGCTGAAATCCATCGCTGAGGAAACTAAAACACTACAGGTGTCGAGGGCTGTGATGAAACACCCTCAGCTTTGTCTCTTCTATAAAGCAAGAACGTAACTAAGCAGATTTTTAAAGTTTTTTTGTTTTTTTTAGAAGTTATTGAGGTAGTGAGTGAAAACTAAATAACTAGTTGTCTGATTTTTTCCGGAACATTCAGCCACATCTCATGGCCTTCATCAACAAATAGGGTTTGTCTACTTAGAATGGAAATTCTTTAGTTTGATCACATCACGTTATGAAATATTGTTATTTTCCAGTTCTCATGAACCTTGATGAATAAACATTAGAACTAATAGCTGGATGTTCCTTTTTATTTCACTACATCTAACTGATGGCTGCAGTTATATGAAGCAGAACACGATGTTATGTTCTCATAATAAAAGGCTCATAAAATATTGGTTTTCTCTAATAAAATTTTTTATTTCCTCCTTTGAGGAACATCTTTGTTTTAGTTGTTTAAGGGACTTTAACTGACTACACTATCGTATAAAAGCCAGAATAAAACATGAAACTCTTTTTCTGTCCCTGTCTTTTCGCATTTCTTTTTTTTTCTTTACAGCCGATCTGAAAAGATTAAAATCATTAATTACAGGTTGAAAAAAATACATCATTTAGAGTCAGACATAAAGTGCTGACATACAGTATGACGCAACATTTTTGCAAATGTTGTGACTGAAGCACATATTGAGTCAATGTTTGCCTCTGATTTGTCTCGAATGAACCTCTGTGCAACAGACACTTTTGCTTTTGAGAGAATCTCTGGAAATCTACATACAAATTCAATCTTGTGTTTACAACTTGTGAGCACAGCGGGGGTTATCGTCACTATGGTAACTATGGTCACAATGTGAGGTGTTTTGATGCACCTGATCAAATGGCTGCAACGATATAATCATTCACTTGAATAAATAAGATTTTTCTTTCCGTGTATCATCCAAATAAACAGAAAGATCAGACAATCTGTAGGTAATAAAGCAGCCTATGACTTCCTGTTTCCTTTTATAGAAAGTCGACTCACCGTGAGTCCTGTGTCATTTCCTTTTGATGTGATCGGGCAGTGATGATCAGTGATCTGGCTGCGTGTAGTAAAGAGCTCTCAGCAGGCACTTTTAATTACCGGGGGGGGACAGGTTTTGGCCGCGGAGCCCGGCGCGTCTGGTTTTTATTTCCAACTGCAGACTGACTGTAAACCAACACTACCAGCGCTGTCACCCAAAACCAAAGCGGCTCATGTACAAAAGCAGCGCGGGCCCTGATTATCATTCTGTGTCAGGAATGTGAGCGACAGTTTCTCTGTTTTTACTTACATCCCCTCCTCCCTCCTCCCTCCTCCCTTTCCTTTAAGTATCTTTCTGCACACATAAAAAAACCCCTGATGTCAAGTGCACACGCTACATGCTCTATCTCAGACAAATCAGATCCAGGTGTGTCCGGATGAGAGGGTTCATATTAGAGAGATATTGCAAACATCTGTGTGTTCTGCGTGTCCTCATCATTTAGATCCCTGTATGACAGTAAAAGGCTGTGGAGAGGAGAAGAGGGGAACACCCGCTAGAAAGTAACTCTGCTGGTTTGTTCTGCTGCCAAAAGGCCTGACAGATGGGGAACAGGGAGCTGACACACAGACACAAGGGCCGACCCTCACCGGCACAGGACGGCACACTACGCCACCATGTGTGGACCACGGTTTCCATTTTCCATTTTCCAAATACAGATGAAACGCGGCTTTAGCTAAATGTGTTCCTGTAATATTATAAGTGATATAACAGCTTTTGTAATTTTATTATAAACTGTCAACCCCTGCTGATGTTTACCTGGTAAGGCCTGTGATGAAAGTACTTTCTCATTTCTAATGAATGTTATTGGCCATTTTAGTGTCAGTGCTTAAAGGTACAGTAATCTTCAAGCCACTCACGTTTTTCCATCCTGTGTCTGTCGTCTGAGGAGGCTGCAGGCAGCATCCTTCAGCCACACTGAAGACTCGCAGGCCCTAAGAAGAACATCTCATCAGTGAAAGTGCAACAGCAAGAAGCTCCATGATGAACTGTCATTGTTGCATGTTGGTTTTAAATCATCTCTTTGTGGCTCTTTTGATTCCACTAAACGTTTTCCAGAGTTTATGCTGCATGTTTCAGGCAATTACCGGTACTTCATATTTTTTTAGCTTTGTATTCGTTCACGCCAGTCTCCTGTCCTACCACATCACAAAGTCACCTGATTCGAATCTGCATGCTCTCTGTGCCCTGCACTGCTGCCACGTGATTGGCTGATTGGGTAATGAGCAGCTGTTTCTAGTACTGAGCTTCACACAACATGCTTCAGAAACAAGCAAAAACAGAACATCTCCATAAAAACATGCACATGACTGCCAAGCGCTTGTTATTTGCTTTTTGTAACAAGTTCCATTTTGTATTTATTCTTAGTTTTTTAATCACTGAAAAGTGTATAAATACCCTTAAAGGAAACTGATCAATGAAATACTAACATACTAACAATACTGAAATACAAACAATATTAATACTTTTGAAAAATATTAGAAAAAATGGTATATGCTGGTATAAACTGAACCTTTATTAATCCCCTGTGGGATAATTATAAAAGTAAGTATAGAAAAATAACCCAAATGAATAAGATGAAACAGAAACGCTACGCATCATACACAATGACATATGAAGTGTATATGAGAGTGATTTATTCCAGAGGAGCAGGCAGCACAGGAGTCAGTCATCCTGCTGATGAAAGAGGAGGATGGGGGTTGTAGTCTGAACTGACTGCTGTGGATTAATGTCACCGAGTCTGTCAACTGCTCTTTATAAACTACGCATCACTCACACGCACGCGGGGTAAAATCACTTTCTTTATGTGGTGCTGATGGACGCCATTGTCCCAGAAATATATGGCCTTACAGAAAGAGGGAAACTCCTCGCAGCTGATGCAGGTTACAACCAGCTGCAGCGACGCTGTCAAGAAAAAGTCGCACAGCATCATTTAGATTTGAAAAACAGAAGGTTGGTGTCATACATAAATTGCTGAAATAAGTTGAAATAAACTGTTAAATTATAATTAGATATAAAAAAGTTTTTTTTCTTTTTCTTTTTTCAAATGGGGCAAAAGTAAAGTTTACATAACTAATTGGAGGGTTAACCTCCCTAGTGTGTCTGGGCCACTGTGGAGTCTCAGGGAGGATTTCCACTCGACGGCCTCTGAGGTTGTGTTTACCAGAGCAAACACAGGGGTCAGGACGTCAGGACATCACTGCAGCCGACACGCGTTTGGATTAAATCATCCAAATCCGTCAGCAGGAAGTTTTCTCTTTTTTTTTTGCTGCGACTGTCTGAGATTTCTCGGACATGCGCTGGTGATGTTTCTGTGCATCTGGGCTGCTGTTGTCATTCCTCATCCCTACTTCTCATCTTTGGACTCCACTCCGGACATGTGTGAAACATTCATCTCAGACAAAAAAATACTAAAAAAAAAAATTGCAAAGAAAGTGAAAAACACAAGTTCCCATCACAGTCACTCTCTCTGCCTACGTCTGATGACAACAGCTGAATCCTGCACTCGATTTACACCCATCTTTGTTTCCTCCGCAAATATATTTTCTCCATCTCACGACAAATCTGCCACAGTGGGACACGGCGCAGAAACGCCTCCGTACGCTGCTTTAGAGACGCTACATTCCAGCCCTTTGTCCTCAGTTGGCTGCTCTGAGCAGCTGCTTCAAATCCACCGCCCCTTTTTTATATCTCACCTTGTTGTTTGGGGAGTGAGAGCGAGGCCTTGCGAGAGCATCACCCACATTCTTCACCCTCAGCCCCCCTCCCCTCCTGATTGCTGCCCCTTTCTAAAGGGCCGTGCACGTTGTTTAATGTCCACAGCCCCCGGATACAATGGGCCACTTGACCTTTGACCCCAGTGAGGAAAAGACAGTTTTAATCTGATGTTGAGATCCTCCACTGCCATTGTGTGAGATACAGGGGACCCAGTGTGGCTCTAGACTAAAGCGAGGGGGGGGGGGCTGCGGGGGGGGGGTCACTGCATCTGCCCACCAATTTGTTTGTCACATGATGTAAAGCCCTAAATGACACCCCCCCCCTCCAGACCTCCAACAAGCACGCAGAGCCCACCCAGGGAAGATGGCGCTCTTTCCTCTTGTCTGCTGACCCTGTTTTCACCCTGAACACGGTCACTCACCTCACTCGGCCCTTTCAACCACAACCACAGAGGGAAACTGATGAGCCTGTAACATCCTCACCGCTTGTTTACATCAAGTCTGTGGACTGTACCTTTACATCATACTGACCAGGGAGCTGTGGGAAGCTGGGTTATTGACTGTTTCCCTCACACAGGCAATCATAGTAAAGAGGCAAACTGAGCTAATTGCTAATGATACCAACAACCTCTTAAAGCAGCTACAGCATAAAAGATACTTCTTCTGGCACCACATCAGATGTACATGATTTGTGTGTGTGTGTGTGTGTGTGTAAAACAGAGTGACAAACAATACAGATATATGTTTTAAACCTGCAGCTCTGCTCTAGTTTATGGTGGTCAAAGATGCTAATTGCTACATATCTGACAGCTGGCAGCTGTACCTGCTAATCTAGAAGAAACATTTAGCATCAGACTTAACTCCTGTACTCACCAGGAAGTTGCCATTGTTTTTTTTCACTTCTTCGTTTCTCTGTCGAACATGTTTTCAAACTTTACACTGACTCATTATCGCCCCCTAATGTACAAAGTGGTATTACAGGAAGGGACGAGACGGTGCTGGCTAGGCGGTTAGCATGCTAACTTCAGTCGTAGTCTCTGCAACACAATACTTACAATATTCTGTGGATGATTTTAGTTCATTTTGAACATTTTAAACTGATGTATTTAATCACAGCACATTAAACGTCATTGCTTTGTTAACTGTAAAGCCAGAGGTGTTGAAACACCAGCGCACACATTGTTTTGGTTTGTGCAATGAGAGTTTAGCATCATCGCTAGCAGATGTGGAGTCAAACAAATGTCATTTTTTGTATCTATAAATTATGTAGCATAAGTTTTGATGTCATGGGTATTTTGGCTTCGCCGTGGAAACGACAGTAGATATATTTCACACTGCTCATGTTGTAAAACAGGTGATAAATAAACACAGTTCACTGCACAGTAATTTCAACTTGTTCGTCCTTTGTTGTTTGTTGCCTTTGTGCGTTTCTTTTTATTTGACGGTAACACTTGTTGATTTACAGATGTTGTGTGTTACTGTGTTTACAAGGTGTCTCTTGGCGTCCGGCGAGCCAGTGTCTCCGTGTGGGACAATAAAAACTGATCTGACCTCAGTGATTTAAAGTTGAGTGAGCCTCGTATTTCATAAAGGTGCAGGTCACCAAATATTCAGACAAACTTGGCTTTATACAAGCAGCAAATGCGTAACTGACATGCAGGTCGGGCCGAGTCATAAAGAGTCTCGGTTTGCATTCTAACAGTTCTGATTGCAAAACGCTAGCAAAAGAGGCGAAATCTAATAAAGAACAAATACCATAACTTTACATGAACCGTCAAATGATAAAAAACAAATGCAGTCTCAGCAACTTGAACAATGTTCTCTTTGTTATTCTATATGTCTGTCAGTTCGTACAGTTTATAAGAATAGATTATTTTGGTTAAACATTTGATCGTTTCAACTTAAATGCTAAAAAAATATTAAAATGTAAAAAAAATGTTGCGATTCGATTTTTCTGCTGTCAGATTGTTTGAAAAAAATGATTCATCCATCTTTCTGCATTAATCAGTACAATATATTATTTTTTTCAGATTCTTGTAAATAATGGAAAACACAAACAAAAGGGGCTAAAATGTGCTAATAATGTTTTAAACAACAGCACAAAGGTTTCACCGTATAAAAAATGCATTTCATTGGTGGATATATACTGTATTCACTGGTGTGTGTGTGTGTGTGTGTGTGTGTGTGTGTGTGTGTATACATTTACATCAAATGTATATCCACACACATACATATGTACACAGACGCACACACACGCCAGACACACTGATAAGAGTCTAATATTTCACAGTCTTTGAGCAGAACATAGCTGTCACGTGTCATTACAAAAACATCACCCACATGTATTTATTTGAACCTGAACATCCAGATGTGTGACTCATGCCATCTGGAAGTTGTAACAGAACAAAGCGGATAATAAAAAAGCAATAACTTATTCATAGATCATAAATTATTTTTTCCCATATCAAATATTTACACATGGTACCTTTGAACATCAGTGCATTACAGACAAAATTATGTATCTCCTCAACAAGAAGTGATGAGTAAACCGGTGGGAAACCCTGCTGTGGTTTGATGGAAATATTTTGATCCAGGACGTTCCCTGAGTTAGACGCCATGTCAGGTGGGTTCAAAAAAATATCTGCTCATGAAGTCCATCGTGGGAAAAGCTGTTTATCATCAAAGTTCATTATTAGTATTCATTATGAATAAGGATTACGCTGAAAAACTGGTAACTCATATGTTGATGTTGAATATTAATTATTGAAGCAAATATTTTATTGTTAGGTGTTGGATGAAAGATTTTCATTTATTGTTTTTAGGGAGTGAATATAAGAAGATGCCATAGTTTTAAGATTTCAATTAAATTTACTGAATATATTCTACTGTTAAAAATGACAATGTGTTTTTTTCAAAGTATTAGCAACCCATGAAACACAGTGTGAGTATCCTAATAACAGGATAATTGAATTTTTCACCTACAATTTTTTTTTTTGGAATGTGTCTTTTTGGAGGAGTGAAAACGACACTTCTTGTCGTTAGGAAAAGAAAAGGAATAATACAACACACTTATCTGTGGCGTAAGTATCTGGCTGTATTTCTGTATTTCGCCTGGACTTTGTTGGTGTTTAACACAAACACAGAAAACAAATGTGCGAGGTGATGATCATGACTGTGTTGGCTGCACGGTTTTTAAAACGCATCTCAAGTTGTTGTTGTTGTTGTTTTTTTAAAGAAGTCTCCTTTCTGCTAAACAAAGCGAGTTCTGCTCGTTTCACACAGACAGTTTGATTCCCTCTGACAGGAGAGGCCGATCAGCTCTACTACCTACAGCCGCAGGACTCCACCACCATGTCCTCGTACTGTTTGTAGACCACGTTGTTGCCTGAGTCGATGTAGAGGATGCTGATGGGGCTGAGTTTGGAGGGGGCACAGCAGCTGGGCGGCATGTTGCTGGGGTTCATTGAATTCATCAGCGTTTGGATGATGGCGTGGTTGGTGGGCTCCAGGTGGGAGCGCAGGGGGAAGTCACACACCCCCTCGCAGTGGTACGCCTCGTAATCCAGCGGGGCGATGATCCAGTCGTCCCAGCCCAGATCCCTGAAGTTGACGTGCAGCGGCTTCTTGCTGCACCTGGATTTGGACTTTTTGCCGTGTCTCTTCCCGTGGCGCGTCCTGGACGCTGCCGTCCTGCGTCTCCTGTTGGCCTTGATGCCAGGGCCCCTGTCTTTGGCCCTCCTCTCCAGGCCCAGCAACGCCCTCCCTTCCCTCCTCTCGCTAAAGAGGGTCTGCCTCTTCTTGGACCTGGTGAAGACCACCAGAATGGCTTTCTTCTGCTGAGGCCTGCCGTGTCTGTGCAAACCCAGAAGGTGCAGGTCCAGCTCCCTCTCCGGGTTGTCCAGCATGGCCCGCAGCTCCAGGCAGAAGGGCTCCCCTCGGCTCAGGTGCTGCCGCTCTTTGAAGATCTCCCACACGTCCAGCACCTCCCACTTCGGCCTGTGGGAATCCTGCAGGTCCAGCGTCTTGGAGTCGAGCAGCTGCCCGCCGTGGCAGGAGAGGAGCTGGATGTCGACAGGGTCGGTTTCAGATATCCTGAAATTCCCAGACACTTTGGTGTATATCCTGAGCTCGGCTCCCAGCACCTCGGCTCGCTCAGAGAGGGTTGAGACGTCGAACAGATACTGCTGCCTCCTCAGAGGGGAGAGTGGGAGGTCATCTGTGGAAAGCATTAAAACGGCAAGGTCAGACACAGCTTCTCACGGAGATGATGTGCACACCACAGAGAACCTGACAGGAGGGAAACAAATATCATATCCCACTATTGTCTGCACTGACACACACACACACACAGTGACACACACACACACAGTGACACACACAAAGTGACACACACACAGTGACACACACAGCAGAGCTCCACATACCTTGTCCACTGTCCACAAAACTTGCAATGGTGTTGGCAGCTTTCGAGGAGCGAAAGAAGCTAGCGTTGAGGCCCAGTTTCTCTGCAGTGGAGAAGGTCTTGTAGATGGACAACATGTAGTCATGAGGTTCCACCAGCTCTTTAGACGATGCCCTGTTGTTGTTGTTGTTGTTGTTGTTGTTGTTCCTGTCGATGGATGGCGCAGCGTAAAACTCCTTGACATATTTGGACGCGTCCAGGGTCCTGGACACTTTGCTGCTGCTGCGCGGGGGGAAAACAGCCAGCGCCTGGGACCGGGCGGCTTCTCCAGCCAGCACCAGAGAGCCCAGCAGCACAGTGAGGTGATAGAGCTCCATCCTCTGCGCTCTGCGCTCTGAGCCTGAGCCGCAGCCTGAGCCTGAGCAGCGGGACGCTCCGCTCCGCAAAGTGCGCACAGCACAGCTGCGGAGCGCAGGCGGCGCAAAGTTAAAGAAAGGAGGCGAGGACACGCCCACATTGCGCTGTTAGCGCTTAAATTAAGGCTGTAAAACTAATTGTCCCTCTGTCTCCGTCTGTCCCTCCTCCTCCCCCCTCACCCCCCCGCAGGAGACAGATGCGAGACGACCTCTGGTGCGTCTGCGGACGCTTTATTTATTTATTCATTTATTTATTTCCTGAAAATAAAACCTGCCTGTTTAAGACACACATTCGAATCTTTACTGTTTATTTCCAGGCTCAGGTTTCCTCCTGTGCAGGTCTGACTTTAAAGTTTATCAGTGAGACTGAGCCGCGGTGTCTCGCGCCCTCTAGTGAAACACAAACACAGCGCAGGAGGAGGAGCAGCCAATCAGCTCCCTTCAGGACCATGGACAGAGTCAGCGCTCAGTATTACAAATGAACTAACGTCATCAATAAAAACACGTTTAAACATGAAAATGCATGACAATTTATTAGAAAGAGATTTTAGTTTAAAATGATCATAAGTATATGCAAACTCTGCGTTTTCCTTCAGCAGTCAACCACTATTGCACTTGTTTTAAAAAAGGAAGTTTACACCTGATGTAGATTCAGAGACATACAGACATCATAAAATCAACGTTTCCCCCCTCAGTAAACAATAAAACAGAAAATAAGTAATGAAAGGAGGATTATCAGACACTGTAAACAAAGTACAGAAGATGCCTTCATTTTTCTTTAAATCTTCCTGAAAGAGAAAACGGGTTCATCTTTTTTTTTTTTTTTGTAGATCCCAGCTGTCACAGGCCTGTCTCAACATATAGGGGCGCCATCTGAGCAGCAGGCCACGGCGTATATAACACTGACCAGACACAGGCTGCCAGCGGTCACAGTAGTGCTGGAGCTGAAGATGCTGTTGTCGTCGGTGGTTGGGGCCTCAGAGGTTGGGGTCTCAGTGGTTGGAGCGTCTTTGACGGTGAAGGCACGTGACTGTGCGCCCCACTCCTTCAGAGTGAAGACCATCGTCAGGTTCTCACCTACATCAAGAGGGGTAATTAGCAGCAGAAGAAAAAGGTCAGGCGGTCATAAGGCAAGATGTTTATATACAGAAATACATTTGTTAAATCACGCTAACATTAAAAACACTGTAATGGTTAATATGATAGTTAAGAGCCCAGCGTGACAACCAGGCAGTAAGCTCATCAGATGTAGACTTACCACTGTTTGTGATAGCCAGATCAGTGAAATTGGCCCAGCAGGTCCTGAATCGGATCGTGGTGTTTCCTTCAAGTCCGTTTACGGGGTTGTCGTTGGCGTCCTTCAGACTGGCTGTGACAGTGAGAGTCGTCACCCCCACAGAGATGCAGTTACCCTGTAGACAACAGCAGATACTTCCCATGTGAAATCTTCTATGACGTTTCTCAAATTCTAATCTTGTTTTGTATTCTGTTTATTAAACAAAATGATGAGCTCAAATAACTTTATTATTATTGTTAGACTTCAGAGACATGTCACGGACACATTTTGGTGATGGCTGTAATTTGGGGCTATTCTCAGTTCAGGTTCTCACAGGTTCTGCAGCCGTTTCCTACCATATCATCCACAGCCATCAGAATGGGCTGCTGGTTCAGAAGACCCACAAACTGCCCGACTATCGGCTCCTGTATCAGCAGCAGGTCTTCCACACTGGACACATAACTCACTTCAGGCTCCTCTCTCGTCACTTCTTCTGTAGCCACCTAGGATTCAAAGTACAAAACCACCAATGAGCTTCCTTAAAAAAAAAACACAGAGATTTGTTTCATTGTAGTTTTGCCCGAGCAGATGTTGTTATGATCCAGTCTCGAGCTTCACCTCATTCCAGTCAGGGTCAGATGATGGAGGTGGTGGTGGGATGATGCCCATTGAGGAGACGTTAAAGCCGATGGACTGACTGAGGTTTCCTGAAACTGCTGCTTGACCGAGATCATCAGCAATGTTCTGCAGCAGTGTGAAGTCGTCTTCATCTGAGACGGAGGAGATGAAAAGATGTTAGAAATATCCTCCTGTGATTTCTTTTTCTTTTAAACTAGCGTTGGGTTTTAACGTATAGGTACATGCTACATGTCTGTAAATATAAAATCAGACAGTGCTTCATGTCTTCACTCACTGTCTGTGCTATTGCTGGTTTGCTGGACAGGAGGTTTCTTGATCTCCACCTCCACCTTCAGGCCCGTCGATCTCTTCCTGCGCCGTGCACCTCCATCCTCCCGGACTACGTTTACGATTCGGATCATTTCTGGAGGGACTTTCAGGAATGTAGCCAAGTTCTGGATGAGGTTGTCACCAAAGAACTCATCTTCAGTCATGGCAGGCAGATCGAAAGAGAGGAAGAGAACAGGGGCTGTTCGGATCTCCGCTGGTTTGGAGCCTCTCAGTACGACCTTCAGCATCTTGTAATCCTGGTCGAAGTAGTTGGTGCCTACGGTGTCACTCAGCTGAGGGACGTATTGACCTGAAGAGAACAAATAAAGTCTAAAATCGCTTTGTGTTGAGGATTAAAAACTATAGATTTGTTCTTATATTTGTAGAGGAGAAGATAATGAATATAAATGTAGGCAAGTTAATTCAATCATTTATGGTCATATTATCTGTATGTGAAGCCTTGGTACCTGGATTAGTGGGCTTTTTCAGGGTGTAATCAGTATTTTCAGAGTTCCACTCAGCGTTGGTTGGAGCCACAAGCTTGTTGTCGATGTAAACATCCAACCTTTGAGGCTTGGAGTAGAAGACTGACACCAAGACGCTCTGCACGAACCAAAGAACAGGAGGTGTCAAATGAGAAATCTAATATGGTTGAACCCAATCTGAAAACAAAGTTATTGGCATTTGTCCAGTTCTGACCTCAGATGGGTCAGAGTTGAGCATCATGAGGCGAAGTTTCTGAGGGCTGACGCTGGAGAAGAAAACATCGAAGGAGTGACCGGTGGCCACGATGCTGTGGAAGAGAGACACTCTCTTCTGACAGGTGTAGCCAGAACACCAACCCTGGTCCTGAGGACCTGGATACAAAACGACACACATCGTCCAGTTACTTTTACTGATTTAGCTCGGTCTCGAAGCGCATCAGAAGCGCAGGGCTCGTCCCACCGTTAAGGAGATCCACAAAGCCGTCTCCGAGCACGGCGACAGGGGACAGGCGTCTCGTCTCTGTGTCGGCATCAAGACTCTCAATCACCAGCATCCTGTAGTTCAGCCCAAAGCACTTGTAGCTCTGCCAGGAACTCATGTACTCACAGTTTTTCCTAATTATGCCTGAGGAGAAATGAAGCAACATAGCTCGTTTATCTTTTCGTGTCTTTTCTGAGTTCCGGACTTGATATTTTGATTTGAGACAGCTCCCTCTTTCACCTTTGTTTGGAGCGATATCGTTCACGGGGATGCGGCTGCCGTCGAGTGCAGTGAGCATGACTTTGGGGATACGATAATCGCCCAGCCCCCTTCTGGGATCACCTCCCCATTCAAACTCAGACTGAGGCAGCACAGTTCCAATCTCGCCCAGGAACGACCCGTCCAAGTCCTTCAGCAAGCTCTTCTTCTTGGCGTCGCAGTCCATGTCCACACAGTCAGATGGGTTCACTTTACTGAGACGGAGACACACTCATTACTGATGAGATTCTCCTGACAAACTGACCTTCTCACTATCTGACTGAGGGTTTGTGTCCACTTACCCGAGATCAGGCCTGTGAATGAAGACTTTCGCGCCCTCTGTGCTGTCGATCATCTGTATACCTGACACCTGCACGGGGTGGTGCAGGTCCTCGGTGCTTGGGTTGGTCATGAACATGAAGTTTGTCTCACTGGAGCAGACGTTTTTGAAATTGACGAAAATTGTGTCTGGGAAGAGAAATGGGGGGTTGTGAAGGCGCGTGGTGATGATACGGATCAATAAAAAAGCACCAATGTTCAAAAACTGAACATAAACTCACCCTTGACTATCATCAGCCCTTTGATGGCATTGTAGTTGTTGTTCCCATTGTGGGGTTTTAGTGGAGCTTTGTTGTGTGCAGATCCAAAGGTTGGCCAGCAGATTCCGGATCTTCCACCTGTACAAGTTGAAAACACTGACACTCATAAGGATGGTTTACAATGGAATTTAGATTCTCTCGGTTAATCCGAAAACATTCACAGCCTTTTAAAACCTGCAGCAACCTTGTGCTGTGTACTTCTTTTTCTGTAAAATGTTTTTGGTTTGGCAATATCGGGGAGGTTTTACTGCACCGTTAAGAGGCCTGGGAGCTCGATGGGAGTCAGTGTTGATGATATTGAAGTCAGTCGTGGGCAAAGTGTGTGAACAGTCAAAGTTCGGGCTGCTGCCAACGATCAAGGCATCCTGGGAAAACAGGAACATGCGCGTTTTGAGCACAGTTTAGTCACAATGATGCACAGAGACAAAGACCATGTGAATCAAAATAAAACATGTCACCTTGATGTTTGCTGGTTTATCTGCATATGCGTGTGAGAGAGAAGGAGGAGCATATGTAAGCGGCATGACGCCCATCCCGTTGTCCACCAGGGTCACGTTGGAAATGGTGACACTCATGATGGTCTGTGAAGGAGGACGAGTTAAGACCTAAATCAGTCTGCAGTCTAGATCATCTGTTTCACTTTGTTTCTTTGTTTTTGTACATACATTCATCATTATCTCTGAACTCAACGAATCAGCGTCAGTTTCAGAAACCTATAATTCAAACCTGGAAGTAGATGCCGTAATCAAAGCTCCTCCAGATGAAGAAGCCGCGGATGAAGCTGCAGCCGGGCAAACCGTCTTGGTTCATGTAAACGCCGTACAGTCCACCATGAGCCTCGTTTTGAACCCAGTTCTCGTTGTCATTGGGATAATCTGCACAGGCACCGGAGAAAAAGTCACTGACTTTGTTTTGTACACTTTTTTCCGCCCCTCCATAAGAAACATGGCCTGTGTGCCCATTTATGTTCACAGTACTTTTCGGTGTGTTGTTACCTGGGCATGGTTCACCATCAATGCGATAGGCCACTCTCTCGTAACCTGCTACAATGTTATGCTGCAGCACAACATTTGTCCCCTCGTTGACCTGACGTTGCAGATAAAAAGAGGTCAGGGCATGTTTCAATGGGTTGAGTGTTTTTACTTATGTTTCGTAAAGACTGACCTCGATGGCAGCGTTCCAGTTAAAGTTAAAGGGCTCCTCTCTGTCTTGATACGAACCAGGCCACAGCGTCATCACCACCAGGTTCCTTCTCAGCGTTATTTTATTGCCCCAGATTCTGATTCCTGCAAACACACGTGTGTTGTATGAGAAAAGCTCTGACCTGCATGATAAGCTAAGCACACGTTTCCCTTGGAGGTCACATGGTCATGAACAGGAATGGTGCTGACCTTCTCCGACCGTGTGGTGGACAATGTTGTCGTCAACGCTCAGCCCTTCTGTCGCAAACACTCCGATGGCTGGAGAGAAGCCGTCATGGAAAGCACAACCCTGAAGGTACGTGTCTTCTCCTGAAACCTGTTAACACAGGAAGTTACATGTGGTCCTCAAATACAAGTCCAACAGTGGCACCACCTAGTGGTCATGAAAACCTTCACAAAATATTGTTTACAAGTTAATTAATACAAGTTGATGAAAACTTTTTAAACACATTTTTATTTACTTGTGTGTTTTATTGTCTTAATCCAGAAGCTTTAAGTCTAAGGTGTGTATGTTTGTTTGTGTGTGTTTGTGTATGTGTTGCTGTACCGTTCCCAGGTTGAGGAACGCCACAGAGTAGCGAGGGTCGACGTCATCAGTCCAGCCTTCCTGACCAGACTGGAAAAACTCCACATTCCTGATCTGAGCTTTGCCTTTGAGTGTGAAACATCAACGATGTGATTAATGAGCAGATGAAAATGACACATACTGAATGTTGGATGTAGATGTTTAAACAACTGAAGAAAAACTAATTATGAAACTGTCAGACAAGGTAGGTAATTGAGTCAAAGTAGAAGCAGCATGATATTAATGGTCATAATATCATGTATGTACCGTATATATATCTTATAAAATGTTCTGCTTACCTTTATAGTCAATTCCTCCCCAGGAGTAGGTGCCAACCAACAGCCTGGCTCCAAACGACTCTGCCATCATTTCGGGGTAATCCTGACCAATGATCTTGATGTTTCTGGTCAGAAGGCCGACGTCAGCAGCCAAAGTGTAGGAGCGAGATGTTCCTGAGACAGAGTGAGTCTCACCTGGACAGAGATGGAGAAACAAAGGACGCTGTTTTAACATTTTACACTAAGTCGCCAATACTGAAAAAACAGTTCAGCTTGTTTTAGAGAAATGTAATAGAAATCTACATCTATATGTTCGTTGTGAACTTAAGAGATGTTTGTGAATGTTGATAAAGAGGTGGCAAGCAGGACATGCTGAGAGATGCTGAGCTGACCGATGTGAGCGTAGGTCAAAGGCTGGCTCAAGGTCAGGACCAGGCCATCTGCGGACACGGCGCTGATTTGACGTTTTTCTGTCTCCCAGGGGCTGTAGCTGGTCGTGGAGATGACAACCTCGTCTCCAACCTGCTCACAAAGAGGAGCAAGCCGGAACAAAATCAACTGTCAAAATCTGCCGCGTAGTAAAACTCAAAGCCTCCATGTAGATTTAAGTTTGGACTGAGTTCAGAGGTCAGGATGAAAATGAAACCTCACAGACCTGCCAGTCGACGGTGTGGGACAGAGTCAGCGTGTCAGATCCGGCATCAGCAGTAGCAGCCAGTTTGGTGTGGTAAACGTTGTGAGGCTGTCCATACAGCTCCAGTGTGCCAAACACACCTGTTGAGTGACAACAACAACCACAAGGAGAAATGATAGATTTGGGATTATTGATTTGATGGAATTAATATATGCAACTCAATCTTCCATCATCTTCTGCATTAGTCACAAAATATTTGATCAAAACATGAAAACAATTCATGACATAAAATGTGAATTACGTTTTGGTGTTATTGATAAAAAAATAAAATATAATGGTTTCTAATATGATTTAATATATTTTCATACAAATCAAAATGTCACCCTTCGCGGTTTGTTTCTTACCCAGGACTTTGGATCCCTGGTTGGGTCCATTCGGCAGAGGCCAGTCAGGGGTGCGGTGGTTCCCTCTCAGTCTGATGTGCAGCTGCCCTCTGAATGGCTCGTCTTTCCATCCAGCGATCAGCCTCCCTCCCTGCAACAGCAGCAAACATCACCTCAGCGTCAGCAGTCAAAGATGTGACGTGAGTTGGGAGTTGACTGATCACACTGACCTGGATGGAGATGTAGACAGCGTCTATCTCCACGGTGCTGTACTCTGGTGCAGAGCGAGCGGTTCTGGTGGACGAGCTGTTCATGTTGTCGGGGATCTCGAGGACCCCGATGACCGTCAGTTTGTTGAGGGGAGGAGGGCTGCTGTCCAAGACCACCCACTTCCCTGTGATTTGAAAATAAAGAAAATACAACATCTGGATTAATTTGTCGTCATTCGTCATCTTTTTTCCCATTGTTTGTTCATATTTTTGGATTTTACCTGATGGGATAACAACATTAGTGCCGTCTGTTGGGACAGTGAAGTTATTTTCAGCTGAACCTTCCCAGAAGGCAGCATCAGACCACAGACTGGAGAGAGACACGCAAACAGGGGACATTTTAGCTCTTGGAAGAAGTGAAAATGAAAGAAGTGGTAAAGTGTTCTCAAATCAGCAAACTGACAGGAAACCTTATTATTTGTAAAGGGGGAAAGTGTTTAACCCCAGAAATGAACATGTTCCTGCTCAGGATAAGGCGTTGCAGTGGAAATAAACCTACATGAAGTCATCGGGCCGTTCGTTGGGTAAAGGCGCCAGTGTGGCTGGGGGTGGTGGAGGTGGTGGGATGCAGTTAGGGTAAAAGCAGCGGTAGACAGCAAAGTTGATTTCTGTATCAAGCATGGCGCGGTCAGCGCTGTTGCGACGCCTGCGCAGGTTTGTCTTCCCGGACACTGAGAGAACAAAATAATCCCAAACAGAAAAAAATAATTTACTCACAAAGCACGAAAAACCCCTGCAAAACTGCAGATTAAAAGGTTTTATCATTGTTCCTGAAAATGTAAATTATATTTTATAAAACAAGAAAAAAATAATGAACATGTGAACAGATAAAACATTTTTATTACTGTTGTTGTAGCAGTAGATTCATGTTACCAAGTCAAAGTCAATAATAAAGTCAGTGATGGCATCTTTAAAGTGATGACTATGTTTGTTTACATTGTTGGGTTGATTTTCTTTTTTACCTATGAAATAAACGTCACAAGTTAAGATGAATCAAAACAAGATTTCAGTCAGTACATAGATGATAAAGTGTCTAACCGAGGTAGTAGAGGTTGTTGGTGCTGTTATCGAAGTACCAGTCTCCGTTATTGTTCGTGCTGAAGCTCAGCGGTGTTGAAGAGCTGTTCCTTTTGTCAATGATATGGAACCTGTCTGGACTCTGGGTGAAGTTGTGGTTGATGATCACATATTGATCAGACTGTTGGGAAACATGGAAAAAAAAAAGCTAAGTCTAAGAATATATAATAATATATGGATGTATAAATATCACATGATGGGTGTTTCATAACCTTGAAGCCATAGAATTTGGAGTCATAAGTGATGTTGGTGATATGGTCCATATCCTTAAAGTACCAGTTGTATGTTTGTCCGGAGGGCAGCAGGGCCATCCAGCCTAACTTATGAGTCATCCTCTTCTTCAGATAGGGGACCACACTGGTGCCTGTGAGTGGAAGAGTGTGAAACACAATGACAAATCAATGGGTTAGGGTTAACCCTAACCCTAACCCTAACCCTAACCCTATGGCACAGGAGTTTCAACCTATTTTTTTCACTCTTGTTTTGGTTTGTCGTGTTACTCTGTGTGTAGATTGCTTATGACAGAAGAAAACAAAAGTAAACCAGTCAAATGTGCTTGATATTAAATTGTTTTCCAGGTCACTGAGTGTTTTTGACTCACACAACTAGGTTAAGTTTGAGAAGCTAGAGACACTGTAAGTTCCTGCTTTTCGACCAGACACTGCAATGTGAAAGAGGTCTGTGTGTTTTCATACCATGTGAGTTTGTTAAGATGACGTCCTTGCCATCCAGAGAGGTCGGTGTGGGTTTGTTGAACGCCAAACGGTGGAAGCTGACAGTGTTGTCGCACACAGCGCCGGGGAAACCCACACTCCACTCAGAGCTCTGGGAACAGTGAGCAGGATCCAGCAACGGGCTCATGGGCACAACTTTGTAGTCGATGTTACCTGAAAGGAACCAAACGTATATAGAGGTAATCCAGAGGTTAGTCAGACACATAAACGCTTGTGTTTGTTTTGTTTTATATGTTGTTCCACATATATGTTATTCTTCAGGAGGATGTACAGTACCTGTGAGGGAGCCATCAGTGTCCACCAGCTGCACCTCATGTTCCCACCTGAAGGCGGCTTTGTTGGGGGAGTTAAAGTATTGGATGCCACTAAACCTGACACCCCAGCCACCACATCGATCCCCACACGTCCCATCGATCGAGGTGACTCCGATGGCTGCACAGGAGCTGCGGTCAAAGTTAAGGAACTTGGTGTCCAGGACGCTCATGCCATCGTCGAACGGCGTGATGACACCCTTGCGCGTGCAGTAGTTGCTGCCCAGTCTGAGCTCATCTACGTGGCCCACGATCGTGCTGTTTGACACCGTTGCCCCTCCATCTTCTCCAAACCCAGCCACAGCCCAACTCAGGATGCGCTTGGCTTCAATGCCAGCTTTCTCATTGTTGACCATGAGGAAGTTGTGGAACTGCACAGCGCCCACATCAACCCACTCAGCCCCCTTCTCGCAGTTCCAGGTGGTGAGGGAGTGGAAGACAGCAGGTTCGGGGGTTGTGGAGCGGCAGCCTCCATCCTTCATAGGGTAGTAATTTACGAAGATCCAAAGGCCGAACCAGCCCTGAGAGTGCACGGTGTTGTTGAAAAACTCACCGAGGGGAACCTTCTTCTGGCAGATGTTTCGGTCAAACGATGGACCGTCAGGATTCTCGTGCATGCGGTACCAGAAACCAAAGTGGGTGCCTCCTGCCGCAGCGTTGTGACGGATGATGTTGTTGGGATTGGTGACCCAGTAGGCAGCAGGGGTGACGTCATCGTTCAGCAGGCTGGTACTTTGTTTGACAAACACAGCCAGGTTATACTGCAGGATGTTCTCTGTCTCAATGCCGTCCTCGATGAAGAAGGCCCCGCCCATAATATTGTATATGACGTTGTGCTCCACCAGCAGTCGGTGGGTGTTGTGGATCGTTACAGCTCTGTTATAGGTCTGATGGATGGCACAGCCCCTCACGTACGATTTGTAGTCAATGTTTCCCATCAGATGCCAGTGGATGGGATAACGTCCCAGTCTAAAGGCCTGTCCAGCGTGGAAGACCTGTGACACCAGAGCATTCACACTTGAAGACCATCATTCAAATTTATATATAAGTGCAAACAAAAAGATGAAAACAGACTGATGTTTCAGCGGAAATTGTTGTAAGCGATTCACCTCAACATATTCTAATCTGCCAATAGCCAGATTCTCATTTGGCCTGGGTGCGTGGAACATGATGCAGCCTCCAAACTGATCGCTGCCAGCCTCCTCTCCAAAACGTCCTTGGAAACAGGTTTGGGTGGTAAATTCACCTACAGCACAAAGACAGAAAGATCTTCTTATTATGTACTGTATGTACTCTGGTATGATAATATAGAGTTTATGGTGTTAATATTGTATACAGGTCATATTTATACATAATTATTATTGTTAATTTTATGTCATTTGAAACTTACAGCACTATTAAAGGCAACCTCCTGCCTCAAACATGAATTTAAATCTAAAAACCTCTGTACCTGTGTTAAATCCAGCAGGACAGGCTTCAATCTTATCGTTCCATTCTTGGTGTTGGGACCCTCGCACCACAATGTTCCTGGTGAGGAGACCGACCTCAGCCCTGCCCTCAAACAGCGTCCCGTCCGGCAGAGTGACCGTCACCCCGAGATGTGTGTACTCGAGTGGTTCGGTCAGCGTGAGCGTCTTTCCATCAGAAGACACAGATGCAATTCTCCTCACCTCATTTTCTCTCTGGCTGTGCCTAGAAAAGAAATCAAAGCCGATATAGTGCATGTATAGAATAATAAAAATAAAAACAGATATTTGGTCTTTGCAGGACAAAAGTAATTACTGTATTGACTCTACCTGTGGCCAGTGGAAGCGATAATAATCTCGTCATCGGGTTTCCAGGTAACAGCCTTCATCAGGGTCAGTGTGTTGGAGCCACTGGCCGCAGTCTGGGACAAGTGGGTCCAGGGAACAGGAACGGGAATACCTGGAAAAACAGGTCGTCAACAATAACTCGCACCTTGGAGGCAGGTAAAGTGTCACTACTATTAACATCCCTGCAGGACGGACAGCTGAAATTACTCTGATGACTCACCGTTATGTCACATCATGACATATAATCTGGGGCTTTGACATATTTAGGCCACAACTATTTCAGTTTTTTGGTTTATTTGTGGATTCATTTGTTAACATATCAGTAACTGTCGTGGGATGATTATCATCACTGATTCATTCATGTGTGAACAGATGTTTTGTTGTCGTTTGGCAAGGTGGCGTAAGTCAAGTAAAAAAAAAAATCTGTTAAATTTTCCCATGTTGTAAAAAAAACCCCGATACCATAATAATATGTTGCGGTTTTATGCATTTTAATCATAACAATCCTTTTTTAAAAGTTTTTTAATTCTTATTATTACTTCCTCTATAATGATACAATTTGATAACTGTTGATACTAAACCTGTTTCACAGGATTTCTAACTAACTATCCCTTTGAATTTTAGAATTGTATTATCTAAAGTTAGAGTTAAAGCATTTTTATTCATAAACACATTTGTTTGTGTGTTTGTACCATGAAGGTCCAGCACTCCCTCCCTGACAGCCAGGGTCTTTGTTCCATAAACAGGAAGTTCAGGTGAGCGCAGGTTTCCATGAAGTGTGATGATGGCTTTGTGTTGAAACGGCGCCCCCTCTTGGCCAATCTGCAGCCGTCCACCATCTGTGATCAAGATATTTTCTGCCTGCAGCTCAATGTCCACTTCATCAAATATTAATGTTCCTCCTGAAAACAAAAGAAAAAGCATGTTACATAATAAACACTGGGGGGAAAGGTTTACTGACATTTCACGACTTAACTTGTCCTGCGTGAGCAGAAGATTAAAAATGGAGGGAAATGTACAGATAGAATAGATTTGTGCTTCAGACAAGCGAACAGGAAGCACCTTGAATAAGAAGCATTTTGAGTACAGGTGTGCTAGTGTCCAGAAGGATGGTCTGGCCTTTAGTGATGACGGCAAACGAGCCCTTCTCCGGTGGGGAAAGACCACCCCAGGTGAACCTGGACGACCACACGTCAATGTAGAAGAAATCAGCGTTGTCCTGAAAGACAAAGACACTTGAATGAATAAATGCTGTAATAAATGAACAGAAATGGCGGTTTTAACTGTAAGCGCGGGGCTTCTGACTGTCCTCTCGTACCATCTTGGCGATGCCTCGGTCTCCGATGCTGACTCGGACTTTGGCTTCTTGTGACTTGCTCTGAGCGTTTGTCACGCAGATGATGTGCGTGTTGTTGGCGGACTGGACGTCACACACAGAACCTGCGATGGTCACGTTAACGTCATCCATGTTTGTGCTGCAAGGTGGAGAAAAGGATCGTATTAAGATTCAGTGAGGTCGGAAAGAATGAAATCACAGTATGTCAACAAAAGAATTGTACTGTACAACATACAGTAATATTACTGATATATAATTAATTCACATAATTAAAAATTAATTAATTTAATATCATGTCATATTTTGATCATTATAAAATAATGCTTGTTGTCAGCTGCTCATTATGCTGTGAAGTGTTGTCATATTGTATGCATACAATGTACAGTACATTGTAATCTCACATGTTCGTACATTGCTTGTGTGGACAATAATAATAATTACTCAGTAATTATTCTTAATTATACTGTATACTGTGCCAAGGATTGTGCCAGTTACATGTCCTCACGTCTGAACCCATGATAGACAGACATCTTATGAAACAAGAGGAATTGAGTTGTGTAAGTTGAGAATGCAATTTGTAATCCATAATCTGGGTGTGTCTCTCTATTGTGTCATGTGCGGCCTTTCCTCCACTGCACCTGAAGCCCGAGCCGGTGACTGTGAGCCGCGTGCCTCCGGCGGTGCCTCCTCTGCGAGGAGAAACCTCGGCGATCACCGGCGTCAGCTGAGATTTGTAGGTGAAGCCATTTGATATGTTGACGGCATCCAGCTGGTTCAGGACGGCAACCACGCAGCTCAGCTCTGACAGAGAACCTGGAAGACACACACACATGGACAGACACACACACACACAGACAGACAGATGACACAAACAGAAGCATGGGAGGAATTAAACTGCGTGCACAGAGATAACGACATGTCTGCACAGGCTTTTCATCCTTGTGACAGGTTGTTGTCGTATCTGACGTGCTTGTCAGTTTGCGCTTTACCAACAGACTGACGACATTCCAGCAAGACACAGTCTGTCCCCGTCAGGGGTGTGTAAAAAGTTCATCTGAGACAACACTGACTTTGTTGTCACGTGTTGGAAACAAACGTTGTAAATCGTGAGAAAGAGCACATTCTTTCCCACTGAACCTTAGCACGAAGCGTTTAACGCAACATTTTTAAAAGGGACCATTGTAGTAACCTGAGTTAAACCATTTTGTGTTTGTCTCTTGTTGTTGTGCAGTCTGTCTGTGTTGAGGTTATGTGGTTAACAGTTGACTGGACTCACTGTTCATGGACGGAGACTGGCAGTGCAGATGAGTGGATGTCGCCGTGTCCCTGTGAACATCACACACCTCCCCACAGATCATCACAGTGGAGTTGTGTGGATCAAAGCCTGAACCCTGGACGGTCAGCAGAGCTCCGCCCCCAAAACTGCCTGAAATCCAGACGCAAGGAATTCAGTGTGCATCAAAAATGGACAACCTTTCCAAAGGAATTTAAAGACTTATCTTTTTAAAGAATAACAATGATAACAGACATACTCTACAGCAATACCATTTGTGTTGTGTTTAAACATATAAAAAATAAATAAACGAGGAAAGAACAAATTAAAAAAAATAGGATGGAACTTGGGTTTGATCTGACTGTATCTCTGCTTACCCTCATTGGGTTGCACACTGCTGAGAGTCAGCTCATATGTGAACGTGACCTCTGACATGGCGTTCCCTTTGACCTGGTGATGCAGCAGGACTGGGTAGGCTCCCCCTGGGTTGTCTCCAGCTGTACACTGGACCTGTGTGTCAGAGGCCATGGACACAATGCAGGGCACGTTGTTCACGGTGACTGTGATAAGCCCAGAGTCGTCGCCGAATCCTGAACCCATCAGTGTGACGACTGAACCGCTTGGTCCTGTGGGAAGCAAAGAGAGTGGTGGAGAAGCTAATGAGAAGACAGGAGTGGATGGATGAGTAACAACTGAACAAATAACAGAAACAGAGACAAATGAAAGAAAAGGATCAGATTTACCGGTGGTGGGGCTGATGGAGCTGATGACAGGTGTGTGGGCTGCAGCGTAGTTGAAGTTCAGAGAAGGGTATGCCACGGAGAAGACCTGGATGTTGACAGTCACCGTCCCTTCGCTGTTGGGGGGTGTCAGACAGCGAAGAAGATCTGGCGTCACCTCCTGAATCAGGCAGTTTTTGCCACCAACCAGCACACTGGTGTTCCCTGGAGCAAACCCATTTCCTGTGAGGACAAGAGGGGTTCCTCCTGCCAGGCTGCCCACAGCGGGGTCCAGGACGGCTTCAGCTTGGCTGTTCAGGCTGACCGAACCCGATGCAAGACCTTTGCTTCTCACGATCACCTTGACTGGGTGGTCTCCTGCAGGCAGGGAGTCAACACTGACTGAAATGTTGTCGTCGTTCACGGCTGTGACTTTCAGCTCAATGTTGCTGGCAAAGACGGCCACGTCATCCACGCGGCCGCCAAACCCTGAGCCAGAGATGGTCACAGTGGTGAGGTCACTGATGCTGTCAGGGGAAATGCTGCTGAGCGTGGGAGTGACAGAGGCAGAGTAGATAAAGGAGCAGTTTGAGGCACAGGAGCTTTGGATCATGCCCCACTGGTAGACGACATCGCCGGTGTGGGGCTGAGAGGGAGAGGTGTCGCAGACAATGCACGTGTAATTGACCGACACGGGGGCACACGGCTCACTCGCCACCGCCACCGTTCCTGTGGAGAACCCAGAACCGTGGATGAAGAGTCTGGTGTGGCCCGTGGTGCTGCCGACATGAGGCGAGACCGAGTCGACGACTGGCAGAACGACAAAACGGCGGGCGAGCTCGTTTGGCACAGCGACGACGGCACTGCCCAGGTTGTTGACTTTGACGGCTACAAGGTGAGCCACGCCGATGGGGAGTTGGCTGCTGGGGCTGAGCTGACAGTAGATGTCAGACTGAGAGCTGTTGATCACCTGACAGGGCTGGTCCCCCACCGTCACCTACAGGACACAGGGACGCACAGTAAGCCGTTAAACCTTTGTACCAAGCTTCAGTTTCTTATCAGGGGAATGAACTCAAAGAGACAGAAACCTCAATAGCGCAGGCGATGTCGCTGAAGCTGCTGCCTTGGATGTGGATGACCTGGTGGTACGATCCCTGGTTGGGAGAGATGGAGTGGACCGTTGGGGTGGAGCAGGTGGAGGTGCTGAATGAAAGACCGCTTGAGGTGTCATTGTTGTCTTGGCACTGTGGGGTCACAACACACTGTGGCGCCTCTCTGGCAACGCGTCGCGAACCTGACCGAGTGACATTTGTACAGTTGGAAACCGAGAAATATCTTTATTTTGAAATGTATTAATTCACTATGATCTGACTGGACTTATTTAATCGTGCAAACATTAAAATAAGCTGCTGCAGAGAGACACTTTTCTTTTGCTTATTTTTAGTGGGTACATTTGATCCACATCGACACATTTACCTCCCAACACTTGTCTGGCTTCTATTCCTCTCACTGTGACAACCACGTTGCCACTCTTCGTCGCTCTTGGCTCAACTTTCACGACTCCCTGCAGCAGCCTCACGTTGGCATCGTCCACGTAGCCGCTGCTGTAGTAATACACACCTGGGGCGGTGAAGCGGTAGCCAAAAAATCCTGAGAGCAGTGAGGGACACAGGGACAATTTAATTATGGCACATCAAGTCATGAAGCATTCGTGCACACGGTGTGAATATGTTTGTCACACATGTTAAAAGCTGCAACGTGTAATGTTGGCGTGCATCACATTCCTCTTGTGCCTCACGTTGTCATGGCGTCACAGAACAAAATAAAGGTGTTTTATTCCATCATGGTCTGTATCCGTGACATGCGTCACCATAATATAATATACATACATACTTTATTTTTGTTTCTCCTAGCAAAGCCATTGTGCTGAATTCGAGGGTTAGTGACTCATGATTCTACCTTTACTGGTTTTGGTCTCTCCGCTCTTGAACGGCCCTCCTTCATAAGTGGTGCCACTTGGGCTGGAAACACTGAAGACCCGGTATCCCACCTGCTGGAAGGCCGGGGCTTCCCAGCGCCACGTCACTGTGTCTCCGACAAACACTGTGAGTGAGGCCGGGCGCCATGCAAACCCCTCCCCATAAGCTGAAACACACAGACATACACTTGGACTGACTTTATACGTGCAAACATTTCCACACATACAGAATAATGCAAACGAGGTGTTTGACTGACTGAGGTCAGTCAACATGTCTACATGCCTCACTCTAAGCACAGCTAATGACAGAAGAGAATAGGTTCAACAGGTTTTCAACTCTTTTTTTGGAACGGTCTCTACGTGCGGTCACGTTTATGTCAAATGTGACAGATTCCCTGCTCGCAGCACTTTCCAGTAAATGAATCCTCATTCCATTGTGGTCAGTGTGACACCTGAACAAAGGACTGGAATGTAGACTTACTGCGGTGGGATCCCTGATTAGTGACGGTGTGGGTCTTCTCCTCTGGCTGCATAACACACTGCAGCTGGTTCTCCGAGGCTGCGTTAACTTCACACTGAGCTTCTCCTGTCATGCCACAGGACAGACAGCGTTACATGTTAGTGCTGGTGTTTTCATACGTCCATGTATATCATACATACAGATAGACAGATAGACGTGTTGCTCACCAACAGAGACTTTGTTGTCAGACGAGTTGCTGCTGAAACCAGAGCCAGAAACCGTCAGACGAGTTCCTCCCATTAAGGAGCCAAACAGTGGGGAGATGCTATAGATTTCCAGGATGTATTCAACGGTTGCATTCACGCCGTTGCTGTGAAACAAAAGACAGAAAGACTATATAGATATATGTATGTGTGTGTGTGTATAGTGTATATATGAGCCGACTAGTTTATAATTATAATAATTGTTATAATAATTGTATAATTATTTTATTTTAATTTTAATTATCCTGACATAGATAATATATCTCTATATATCTTTTCTACAGAGAGTCAGATGTATGCAGTCTGAAGCACCCATATACAGTATATGTGTGTATATATATATAATATATATATATATATATATACACACACACACACACACACACACACACACACACACACACACTGAGCAGGAATTTGTAATAAACACACACACACAAACACACACACACACACACACAAACAATACTGGATATTTCCATACATTTTCATGTTTTTTCTTTTCTCAGTTGTTTTACCTAATCTGGGTGTAGCCATTATTTCCCACTTGCACATCCACCTGGTACAGGCCCGGTGGCAGCACAGGGAGATGACAGCTGATGTTTTTTGGTGTCCAGTGCACAGTCACACACTCCTTTCCGCCCACCAACACAACGCTGTTGTTGTCTTGCCCTCCGAGGTTTGAACCTTGAATGGTAAGAATTCCCTTTCCTACACAAAAGGAGTCAAAACTGTCAACAGATTGTAATTCCAGTAGTAAGACAATGAGCATGTGTCACTCGCAGCAGGTCTTTAGTATTCTTATTGTGTGGATGCTTCTATATTGTTTACTGTGATTACACTGACATTGGCACGTTAAGCCTCTTATACAGAAGCAAAAACAAAAGCCTGTGACTCAACATGAAATGACGTGAGAACAAAGCATGTGAAGTGTAAATGTGGACAAAAGCTTGTGACACGCGGCTTTAAGCTGCGGCTGACATATATGATTAGATAAATACAATATGTTTCACAGCAATCATGGAGACATTTTGTACATGATGTTTAATCACAAATGTCTTTCAGTTCAATTACGGTACTCACTTATCTGTTGCCTTGTGGGAAAAAAAAGTCAGTGTCAGAGTCAGTGACTTGTGAGTGGATATATGTTTTATAGCATTCACAACAGCAATGTCAAAAATTATCAAGATGTTATGTATTCATAAGCACAATTATTTAATGTGGAACCAATTAAATTTTTTTTTTAACAAATCTATGATTAAAACTTTTTGTCAGTAGGGAAGAAGGGTTTGTTTTGTGATATAAGATGGGAAATAACATCCCGTTATTTTCTTAATAAACAAAGGAGACGCAGGCTGGATATTGCATTGTATTTTGCATTAAGCAGACAGATAGAATTTCTAATGACCTTTGACAACAAAACCGCTTCTTTCCCATTAAACTTGATCAAATGCGATTATCTCTCCTGGTGGTTTACCCATCACAAGAACCATTTATTTTCTGTACAATGATCCCATCTCACTGAAAGACAGTCAAATAGAAATGCTGTCAACTCACCAAACACTGTGGTGCTTTGGGGACTGAGGCCTGAGATATGGGATGTGAGATTAGTATCATAGGTGAAGGAGTCGCTGGCTGTTTCACTCATGCTTCCCACTGTCACTCTCACTGCCTCTGATCCTGCAGTTCCCTGAGAGGAGCAAAATAAGGACATACTCATAAAATCATAATGCTACACATACTACATGATGCAGATACAGAAATAATTATTATAATTAAATGACTTTTAATTAACTTCATAATATTAAGTATTAATAATAAGTATAATGAAATATTAATAATAATATAATAGTGATTATATAAAAAGTGGTGGTTTACAGTGTGTGCACTTACAGCGGGTGTTCTGCAGGTCAGCTCAGTGTCGCTGGTGTGAACCACTCTGCACTCCTCGCTGCCAACGCTGACCGTGGTGTTTGGGCTGAAGCCGAAGCCGCTCACTGTCAGCAGTGTGCCTCCTGAGGAAAATCACAACAGGACACAACATTTGCTGAAGTTGTGCGTCTTTACCGTCACGGAACTATTGCTTTATGGTGTTATAAACAAAGACGTACCTCCCACACTCCCAGAGAGTGGAGAGATGGAAGAAACAATGAGCTGGTAGGTGAAGTGGGGGATGTTGCCATCTGCGTAGCGTGAATGCCCCAGAGAGGGGAAGGTGACAAACACAGGGTAGGAACCAGCACTGGAAGCACCCAGCCTGCACACCTGAGTGGTTGCTGAAACACAATTCACAAGATCTGATTCAGTTCCTTCTCCATGATTGAAAATGGCTTTGTTTGAATTTTAACGACAATCTCTCTCTCTCTCACGCACCTGTTATCTGTTCAACATGGCACCTGACATGTCCCACCATGATGGAGGCGTTTTCACTGCTGAAGCCCGTTCCTGTGACGGTCAACAGAGTCCCCAGGCCATTCGATCCTGAAAAGCCATGGTATATTTCCATCACGTGTAACACCCACGACCATCAGTGTGTATATATGTGTGTGTGTTTATACATATATATATGTATATGATGTTTTGTGTATTCACCCTGTGATGGGCTGATTCCAGTCACAACAGGAGTCTTCTCACCAGACCATTCAAACCCACAGTCTCCAGAGCACATGGAGGGAATGCCGTTGATGAAAACCTCCACCTGCCGAGGACATTGAACACAACTCCCCATCAAACATAATCACAAGCATGACAAGGTGTAATAAGAGTCACCATAATAGAATAACAGAAGACTGAAGCTGTCAGCCAATAGAAAGAATGTATTTAATAAGAATAACCTCAGCCTGCAGGCACAAAATAAGAACAACAGGATTGCGCAATCAAAAATAAGACTTGCTCAGCAGGATTCACGGCAAGCGAACACATTAAGACATCAGCAGTGGCCAAACCACACGTGTCAGGTACATAATGTTCATTATATATGATCCAGTTGTACCTGTGGTTTGGTTTCCCACACACGGAAAAAATCTCCTGTCAGGCTCCGGATCAGCAGTCCACCCTTTTTCCTCTCATTGGCGAAAACAAGTGCATTTGGTCCCACAACCGACGAGCTGTTGATCTGTAACCAATGATAAATGACTGACTTAGGAAAAACGACTTGGATGGGATGGAAGGGACACAAATGTTGGATGTGTATTCATTAAACACACATCAGATGAATGCTTATGATGAAAAGCTGCGAATGAATACTGATAAAAGTGGAGCTGAACCTGGATCAGAGGTTGGTCTCCAGGCTTTGTGAGCCACTCGACCCTCCACTTGGGCCTTCTGCAGCTTCCCTGCCATTTAACGCTGACCTCTCCCATCCCGGCGATTCCCTCCAGAGCGTACTTCAGGTCCTCCTCACTGATATCCACTGACAAACCTGAGATTAATAAACAACAAAACTCAGAGGTCATTTTGTAGGAATAATAAGTAAATAAATCCTTAATGCGGTGTTGAGGTTGTTTTGTGAAGGACAGGTTTTAGCAGTAGCTTCTAGGATGAGTGCTGGGATGTAAATCAAGCAGCCATGCAAAAATCTATAGACCAAGGGAAATGCAGGCAGAACAGTACAACTGGGCACAATGCAAAGACTGCAACACGCAATAAAGTGGAATACCTTCAGCTCGGTCCCCGAAAATCTCGACATCAAAGGTGCCATTTAGAGGCGGGGTGGCTCTGTGAGGACGAGTGACGGTGACGGTGGCAGCTCCGTCTCTGAACTCGGCCATGTCTTCGCCGCGGTTGGACATCTTTAAAGTCAGGGCACAGAAAGAAGAGTGTGACGAAATGTGCATATCCAGAGTAGGTTGTGTGTTTTAAAAAAAAATTCATGAAGATGCGACATCTTAAAAATAAATAAATAAATAAAATAATAACGATGATGATGATTATGTATGTGTGTGTGTGTGTGTGTGTGTGTGTGTGTGTGTATATATATATACAGTATATATATATATTATTTTTTTTCCAGTGACAGTAGTGTGTCACAACATGTGCTGTAATGTATGAGGCAAACGGTATGACTGTACATTGTGTTGTGACATTAGACAATAGACAGTTATTTTGGGGCCTCTCCCTGCGTCTGGGGGCTGATGAACATTTCCTGTTTTTTTATGCGTCATGATGCAGTACTCTTCTGTTTAATCTGATTGTCAGATCCGTTGTCAGCCTAAATCCTAAATGCTCGCTAAATGCCTGTGGGGCCTAATTTTAAAAAAGGTTTAATGGATCCGCCCATATGCTGAGTGAGAGAGTGAGTCTGATGGTGCAGGTTTGGTTTCTGGCTGCAGGCCTCTCTCAGTGTGGATTTCATTTCCAGAGACACATTAACCCGGCAGATTATAAAGATTCTAACATCCACCTCCCTCAGACTCACACCTTCTCTTACATATAACTCTTTGATATATTTTTCAAGCTGTTAGGATTTCAGCAGCTGAAACACATCCCGTCAAGTGTGTTGCGACTTTTAAAAGGCATATTATTACATCAAAAAAATAAAAAATAATAATAAAAAAAGGTTTTACGCAGTGTCTGACTGACTAATAGATGGCTGACGTTTGCTTAAACTTCTCTATGTCTAAATTTGGATTTCCTCATTCTAATAATGGCAACCTAAACTAGCCCTTTCTACACAGCAATAAAATCTGACAGTGAACTGACCTGCAGGAAGCCAACTTCTAGCAAAGGAAACCCGGCGGCACATTCGACTGGTGTGGCTTTAATCTCGTAGCTGATCCGCGGAGCAGCTGATGTGTCCTTGGTGACAGAGATCACCTCGAAGGCACGGCCAGTGACCTCAAAAGGTGGGGGCCTCCTCCTGAGGGGAACAACTGAGAGAAACAACATGGAGCCATAAAAGCGAGCAAGGGAGCAAGGGACATGTGTTTAATTCGACACAAGGATGCAATTTGCAGTGGATTTGTCTGTACAAGGCTTCATTTGCACAACAGTTAGCTGGGAAATATATATAAAAAATGTATCTATTGAACTGTGTACCATTTTCATCATATGTGGTGGGTCTTTTTCCAATGTGAACAGCATCCACGTAAAAGTCTTCACCAGAGACGTCTTTGTAGAGGTACAACTCCAGCATTGTGTATTTGCTGCCAATGTATTCTGCCTGCAGAGAACTCAGTAGGTCCATGCATTTGTAACTCCACCTGTGAAGAAAACAACACTGCACTTACATGCTGCAGATTTGTTGAATCCAGTATATATATATGTATATGTGTATTCTTTCCATGATGTGGCTGTCACTGACTGGTAGGATTTGGTGAAGACTGTGCTAATCTTTGCTGTCTGTGTCACACTTTGGCCATCGCTGTTTGTGTAAGTAAATTTAATTCCAACTTCGTCCTTCAACATTCCCTTGTAGGCAAAGCAAAGCTGGAGAAAAAAAAAATCATAAAATCACAAAATCACAATTCAATGACATTCCTAAGACTGTGAAAGCAAATATTGTATTACAGAATAAAAAGAAATGGAATTTACTTAATGTAAAAAAAAAAGAGTAACAAGACATTGCATTTTACCGAGGAGTGTTGGTCCAGTGAAATTTGTCCATAGTCTTCACCGGACTCTTTTTTGTAATTTTCCTTGAAAAGAATCTCAGCATTTTTCAGTGACCACAGGCCACAGAAACCAGAGTTTTTCACTGGGGTCCCTTTTGCAGAACCATCAAACTGTTGAGGAAAATACAAAAAAAACTCACTATATAAGTCACACTATATATGAGACTTAAGGCACCAACGTGAAATAATAAACCGTTGAGTCTTTTGCTCTTTTTACAGACCTGAGAGTTGTCATCTTCAAAATCTTTGAAGTATTTGACATTGCTGCCTTCACTGGTCAGAATCTCAGCAGGACACTCGGCTTTCATCATGTCCTCCAGGGCCGACTGCACCTGTTCACGCACACACAGAGCCGCTGTTAGCATTGTCTCTGCAACGTCGCCTGATTGGTTCGCTCTCATTTTGAAACATTTCATTTTCATCTCATTTTTCTGATTTCTGAATTTAAGTTAAACATAATATGGACGAGAATGACAGACAGACAGAGTGATGGGACATCTTTATCATATTACAGACCTCGGTCTCAGTTGCGTTAAACACAATGGGCTTTGTAGGGATTCCTCCCCAGATCAGGGTAAACGTCGCCATGTTGCTGACTCCCTTGGTGACCTCCTCGACAGTGATGTTGGTGTCAGAGCCGAAAACCTCATAGTGAAGAGGTTTAAAATCCCCTGTGGTCAAATAAATTAATTATCTGTTATCGTTAAAAACAAAACACTGGACAACAAAATGTTACAAAGCAACCACTACACACATTTTGAAGAGTTATTTTAAAATTGAACGTGGTGGGACTTTACAGGGTGATGATGTTGTAACACACTGGTCCTCTTTTCAAACTCTCAGGCTTGTTTCTTATTACCTCTGTCCGAGTTGAACGTGACCGTGAAGTGAGACCCTTGGCTGTCGTCCTCTTTGGCGACCTGAACTGTGTCGGGTTTGAGGGACCAGAGACTGTTCAAGGCCTGTTCAACCATCGACGCTGTGGCGCTGACTGGGATTGGTGCTGAAGGAGACCAAAACAAAGCTTACTGACGTTTTACCAGATGGGCTGGGATTTTGGATATGAATGCTCAAGAACATTCTATTATTATTTTTAATGAATCTAATGCGCAGGGAAAATTAAAGGCACAAAATTATTTCGTCTTCAGCTAAATAAAATCCACATGTTGAGGGAATCCAGTGTTTTCCACATTACCAGTGTTAGCGTGTCCGTAGCCCAGAGTGAAGAAGATGCTTCCACAGAGGTGGCTGGGGCAGCTGCTGCTGACGCTCACCTTCTGCACCTCCTTCACACTGGTGCCGCCGGTCGTCCACGAGTCAAAGTTAACCACCTGAGTCACAGTGGGAATGAGCGTTAGTGAGACTCAGCAGCAACAGATTGACGTCGCACACGCCCTAAAATGTCAATTATGCAGAAACATCTTTTACATGTTTTAAGATTAACACAAACAAAGACTATTCCCACCTTGCTATATGTATTTCTACCTCATTTAGTGATTTACTTCATTCTCCAGAATGACTTAAACCCTGGAGCGCAGATATGAGTAGCGGTTATGCTAACATGACAACAGCTTAGCATAACGATTAGGAGTGAGGAAACAGCTAGCCGTAATTTAGCCAAACTCCACTTACTAACACTAGTTCTTGTGTATATAGTTAGTACAAATTAAAAACTAAAGCATGACTAAACACATGTTTTGGTTTAATGTGACGTTATATGCTGGAATATATTTTATAGGTAGCCTATCTTTCTCAGAGAGATCCAGGCTAATAGCTGTTCCCTCCCTGTTAGCCTAGCTAAAAGCTGTAGCATAATATTTAGCCCACAGATGAAAAAGCAAATCTCTCATCATACATTTCTTTCCGACTCTGAAGTGCTTCGATTTTTATGTTTTTTTTTTTTTAAAGAATAAAGGTGAAGAGTTAGCATGACGTTAGCCTCCACCTACCTGTTCCTCATCGAACACGTCATATTCAGCCATGATATTTTGAACTTCGTTAACAGCATCGTCTGTCTGGTCCTCGGTAAAATCACTGTCCTCTTTGAACAAGCCAATGTTGATACTTGCCCCAACGCGATATTCTTGATGTAGCAATTCTATGTAATAGCTGGAGAAATATTAGACATTTTAATTGATATGTTCATAGAGGCCTGTCAGAACAAAACATAATATGGTGTAATATGTAACAGTATGATGTGTCTCACGGTTTTCCTTTCTCCAGAACCAGCACGTCAGACTCCTGTGATTGCAGTTGGGTGTGGTCTTTCACATAATACGGCTGGTACGCAACTCTAACCTGAAGTGGAGGATGTAAGAAAAAACATACTTAAACACTAAAACAAACATTTCTATCAAGAAACTTTGCACAAGAAACTTGCAGAAAACATCTTACTGCATAGTACTATGGTTTTGATTGGACGTAAACTCGTGATTCATACTTTATGTTCTGGGCGGCTGGAGTTGCTGAGGTACAGTTCACAGCGGTCATCACAGTGCAGGTATAACCTGTAGTTGCCCGTGGTTGGAGGGACAAAGAAGCCTCTGGTCCGTGAGCTGAAATAATCAGACTCCAGTGGGAAGGTGTGGCGCAGGGAGTCGACCCACTGGGACCAGTATCCTGTTGAGTTCTCATTCAGGTCCCAGAGGTCTGTCAGGTAACGGGGCCTGGTGTTGTTCCACACCTCCACCTTCAGACCCCTTCCACCTGGGATTGAATTGACATCATGATTGTTGGTGACAAATGAAAAGCAACAAGCAGTGAGACGAGATGAGATGAGGAAGAAACCGATGACCATCTTTGCGGACGACGAACTCCCAGTGTTGCGTGATGAAAGACAGATAACATTCAGATCCAGTCACAGGACCAAACCCATCAAAGTCTTTTGCGACTTAAACCATGACACTTGATCATCATCTTGCGTTTGTTGTCAGATACCTGACATTTTTTCCCCCTGAGCACGTTGACAACCGGTGTTCATGCATTGTGCCGATAATGACACAGCAGAAGTTAAAGCAGCAGGTGGAGTGCTGGTTGATGAAAAGACAGATGAAATGTTCTCACCAGGGTACAGTTGCATGTTGTTGTCCGTGTGTTGCTCGGCTGTCATGCACGTAATGCTGTCGTCAGACACACTCTGGATGTTACATGGCAGGCCTGAGGAAACATGTCACATCAAAGAGCGATCACGAGAACGTTCCACAGTAGCACAGGTTTCCTTAAAGAGATTAGAGAGCTGCAGAGCATGTTGACTGAAACCCTAAGTTCATAGGTCAACTCTCTGAGAGCAGCAGTTAGTTGACTCGGTTTTTACAAACATAACCAGAGATGATGACATTTAATGATATTTTTATAGTCTGGTTTTGCTGTAAAGGATTTACGTTCTACATGTTCCTGTTAATGTTTATAAGGTGACTTTACTGTACAATGCATATTTTTTTACCGCCTATTGTTGTTGTGAAATTTCTTTAAACATCACGATCACAGTCATATAAGTAACATATGGATGTGATTGTAGACTCGGGTTTCTGATCTATTCTAATACATACACTCTATTTACAGATTTGTATTTTTAAATTTCTAATGGCCATAAGTAAGAAAAGACCTTTATTGTTAAACGCCTCATTAGACACTGTCATGGTCTCATGCGTTTCCAAGCTCTCTGACTGTTCTGTCCTGTGCTGTGCAGGAACTCAACAGCTTTCTTTTGTTGTGAAGTATGTACCTTTTCTATTGTGTTCACCTTGTGTTGAAAGAGATTGTTACCAACCAGTAAGACTTTAGGCCTGAACAATGTGTAGGCTTTTGTTTTGTGGAAACGCACCACATCTATTCATGCGTTGCATATTGTACTGTGTGAAAACATCATCAGATAAGTTGTCGGGACTAGAAGCTGGCTACAGTAGGTGACGTTTTAGTTTTGGCTGTGATGGCGATGATTACCTCCAACAAGAACGCGTGCCGGTTGATCGGTCTGGTCAAAATAGTGGCCGTGAATAGTCAGCAAGGTTCCACCCATTAAACTACCCGAAGATGGCGAGACTCCCTTCACCTCTGATTGAAAAAAGAGCAAAAGATAATAGGAATAAATATTCCAGAGCAATTACCTATATAAACTCATACACGTTTGTTGTAAATAAATGTCTTGCTGTTTGAAATACCTGCAAACGTCTGGAACATGGAGAGCTTGCCCAAAGATGAAACCCTGTACAGATCTTTGTTTGCTAAACTCCTGCAGATTACAGATAAAAACAAAACAAAACATTATTGCCATGATTCTTGTAAGTAATATTGTCTGATGACTCATTTTACCGTCACTTTATTTCTGTCGTCAAACATCCCGAGTAGAAACCATTTTAAACTTTTACCTTCCAAATTCAGCATCCAGAATGTAAGTCCAGTTGTGATGCCCTGGTGGAAACAGATCATAATCACAAATGGACCCTTTTTAAATGTATTTTAATGAGCCTATACTGTATATTTGTGTGTATCTGTGTGTGTGTGTGTGTGTGTATATAGAGCAGCTTCAACTGTGAGTCAAACCACCTTACCAACATATGTCCCTGACATTTTGCAGCTCACATATCCCCAGTTTGATGTTTCTGAGTCCAGTTTTAGGTTATATCTTTGGAAACGTTTGAAAAAGTTTTAGTACTACTGTACACACAACCTTTATGTAACATTTGTATTAAAAAATATTTCATCCTTTTACTTTTGCATTGATTTCTGATTTGACCTCTAACCCTAAACAAAACACTTACAGTTCATCTGACTCTGGTTTCTGCAGCTCGCACGGCATCCCGCCCATGTAGGATCTGCAAGATGAATCAGCACACTCATGATCGCATGTTACTCAGAGACTGAAGTCAATCTCGTTACACAACAAACCACCATTTTTACCTAACCACAAATTTAAACCTCACAGTTTTCTTAATTTCGTCAATAAATGTTGATGCATATCTTTAAATAGTTTCCTGCGTGAAACCAGTTTCTCTAGCTTATTCTAGCCAGATATACTGTATATTTTTGACTTCAATAGATTTAAAATACATACATATCTTTACCCTCTAATACCATATCTAAATTTGATTCCATTTTCATACCTCAAGAATCTGACATTCAGGCCATTTGAGCTCAGCGCTGAATTGCTTCCATACACGTCTGTGAAGATCAGCCCTCTCGCTGTCACCACCGTGCCTGCAGTGTTTGTGAAGTGGCTTTAATTCAGATTTCACACAGGACTCACAGTAAAACCACCACATGCTATAGGAGATAGGACTGTACCTGGGAGACCGGAGACCGGTGTCAGAGAGGTGATTGTCGGCGTGCGATACCAAATAGGCTGAGGAGAATTAAAGTGCTCGGATCAATTAGGATCAATTAGGTAAACCAGTGAATGAGGCTTCTGTGTTGCGCTGGACACAAACTTACATAGAAGCTGCACTGGTATGATTTACGGCCACGGCATATTTTGCTGTCAGGAATGGGAACATCATCCACACTGACGTGGGCCACATACTGGTCACGCGGCATGGGCCTGTAAAGGAGTTATACATACGCATGAGTACTTTGCATAAATGTGTATTGAGGGTCCTCTTGGCCTGCAGAATACCTGGTATAACACAAGATCTGGTTGCCATGTGTCGAGTCTCTCTCCACATCACAGGGCACGGACAGGGTATCGGACACCAGGGTCACGCGGTTGCCAAACGTGTCGTCTTTTGGATTCAGCTGAAACTGTCGCTCCTGTGCAAAACCTGAAAATAATATAACGTCATGATTTACATATAAAACTAACATTTGTAATTATATTTTTCAAAATCAAATTATACTAGGATTTGGATTAGGAGCTATGACAACAATCTGAAAATGTTTATCTGCTGCCATTACAACTAATTGATTACAACCTGACTTTACTTTTTGATGATTTGCAACTAATCATTAATTAAAGTATGCATCAAAATATGTGGATACTTTTATGTACATTACTTATTTATCTTGTAAAATACGAGTCCTCATTTCGGCAAACAGAAAAGCTGATGATTTCAGGAATGAGTTTGTAATAATAACTGTCACGGTTATTTTAGCGTTACCAGGAGTCACAGGTCCTAAGTTTAAACTGCGGCGTGAATCTCGCACCTGATCCTGAAATGGTGAGTCGTGTTGCTCCATTGTAGCTTCCGAGACGAGGAGATATGGAATCAATCTGCTGAGCACCTGAAACCACACGGACAGGACAGTGTGAGGGATTGCTGCAGGCTGGTGATCATTTAAGAAACCGTCAGTCATTTCCCTCAGTCAGTCAGTCAGTCACTCACCGCAGCAGCAGCAGCAGAGTGCGAGCAGCAGAGCAGCCGGTGTCACCTCCATGCTGCAGGTTTTCACTGACTCACCTGCACAGGTGCAAGTGGAAAAACAGCGCACACACACACACACACACAAAAAAAAGAGTTAATTAACAATATGGTATCATTCCAGCACATCATGACATACATACATACAGACTCCTCTCTTCATCTCCTCCAATCCCAGTGGTTCATTTACAAGATCAACTTTAAGATGATCATTTATAGATGAACAAATAAAATCTCACCTGTTTTCAGTCACCAGACGAGTGAGGTTAGACAGAGACAGAAAGAGAGAGAGAGGGGGAGAGAGAGAGACACTGGCTGTGAGGGACACTGGCTCTTTTTTAAAGCTGCTCATTGTCCCGCCTCTCACCTGAAACTGGGAGGAGACTGCACACATCACCACATCACCACATCATCACATCACCACCACCTCCGTCTGAAATCTGCTGCAGAAATCTAACACTGACAACAATCTGACACTGACATCTGTAAATACATCTGACACTGTCAACGAGCCATGAACAAATAAATGAACAAATAAATAAATAAATAAATAAATGCCACGTGGGGAGTCAGAGTAAATGCTTAAATCAGAAACACAATGACAACATAACACAACTGCACCCAAATCAATATGAAACGTAAAGGTGAGAGTTGGTTTTTACATTGTTAATTTATGGTGTTTGGTTCAACACAGTATGTGAACATTAACACGTGAATGTCAGCTCCTGTCATCGACTCTTATAGACTGGTGTTCACGACTGATTAACAATGTACAAAACATAATCACATAGTTTTACTTATGAGACGATGATGAGACTAAATACATCAACATTTTTCCATGTGAGGACCAAATAACAGGAACACGGACAAACGCTCTTTGGTGATTTGCTTTTTTTTTTTTTTTAAATTCAGTGTTTCAATGTCAGTGTCAAAAACCGAAAACCGTCTGAGACGTCTGAGTGAAGAAAACAAGAAAACCTGGCTGAAAGCTCGTCTGTTCTTACACATGAGAGTCACATATTTCTCTGCTTGTATACACGCCCTTTGTGTACTCAGCGGATTGTGTAACACTGTTCTTGCAGAGGCTTCTTTTTCTAAAGAGACAAAGACACTTCCCATACAGGAAGAGACATCAGTGTATGAGTAGTTTACGATAACGACATGCTGAACTGACAGAAAATACGGTGACCTCAGTGTCAATCCACTTACTCAGGCTTTGTCATGTCAGTGCTTTTTTTATTATTATTATTTACCCACATCCTCATTTTCTTTATCAGTCCTATGACACAACACCGAGGAGACTTACAGAACTTCCTGTGGAATGACAAAAATGTCATCATGTCTTCGTCAGACACAGAGATGAGCTGCTGACCATTTCAAGCCGGCAATGCCCCCATAGCTGTAAATGTTTATAGAAATGTAACTTGTGATAAAGGGAATCTAGAAGTATAGAAATCTCTGTTTCTATTATAAAACAGAGGTTAAAAGGTCAAACAGGAGGAGATGCCTTCAGTTAGCCTCTGTGTGACCTCTGTGTTTAAGCCCTGTGCATTGGCCCCGATTGGTAAAGACGGTGATGTAACGTGTATCACTGTTATGCAGGTAATAGACAAGTGTGATGTGATGTAATTGGCCTGTGAGGACATGACGTTCTGCTCCCTCTGGACCATTCGTCTTTATTCTCTGCCGTTGAACTGCGTAACTATCACTCAAACAGGAGGTGGCGCTGTTGTCAAATGTTTAAACTGTAGCATTTATGAATTTACTTCATGAACCTACTGAGCTGCTCAGCTATGTCTGCCAGGATTATCTCTGCAGATTTTACTCTTAGGGTTTTGTTTTTTTTACACCAAACTACAAAACAACTACAATTCCAGACAAAAAATATAAATGGAATATGATCAGTTCAAGTTGCCAGTGTTTCAACAACAGCATGTTTCACTCCAAACTAAATATCGTTTTATGTGCGCTGCAAAATGAGAGACAATCTTTATGGGCCCCTTAACCCAATGAAAGAAATGACAAAAGAGAAGCTAGAGTATTCTTATCTCATGTATTTACTGAAACAATGAAACAGTGCAAGCAAGAACGTTTTTTTTTAAATGTAAAAACAATAAAGGAAGTGCATAGTTTGCTTCCACGTGAAGTCAAAACAGGCCTCCGAACACAATTACTAGCCACATACTCAATTCTGTAGAAATAACAACATTTTTTGGAAAGAGAAGATTTTGCCTAAAAGCAACAAAACATCACTGTAAGCAATTAATAAAGGCAGGTTCAGCTAACACCACCTCATCCCTTCAGAAACTCTCAAATCGATTAACCCCACAAATATTAGAATAACTTCAGCTCAGTTAGAAGCAATGTCTTAAATCCAAACATACCACAGATACTGTTGTGGTCTTACATGAGACTAAAGTGCTATACAAACATTTTAATGTTTTTCAGAATACATTTCTGATTTTCTAACAATTTACGGTAAATTTCTTTATATTTTTGTGTGGACACCAAGTCCACTAGTCCAAAAGTCATACATTTGTCTGGCTACGAAAAATGGTGGTTTGTCATAGGATTTCCTTTCCTTCACCTGTGCAAGGGGAGTAAGCTTAGGCCAGTGATAGGATCAGTGACACATCTCTCCACCAGCTGGAGATAGGTGAGGTTCTCATGAGTGTTGGGATCAAAGAAGCCCTTGGTGTCATCATCAGCGTCAGACAATATCTGGTTCATTTCTTCATCAAAGTAACCTCTTTGGTATGCCACCTGCACAGGTACTCTGTGGCTGTGCACTGGGTCAATTATTCCTCCTGTAGCAATTTGTGCTTCAAGGAGACGGATTCCGTGATCTTTGACAATGAGATCTTTTTTCAAAGCTTGGAACAAAGAAATTGTGTCTCCAGTGTAGGGATCTCTGTATCCTGTAACAGCTCTTTCTGCTGAAAGTAATTTCTTTTTCCACTCAGTGCCAACCAATCCCTGAGCCACAGCTTCTTCTACAGAAAGTTTCTTGTTGTTAACTGGATCAATGACAAAGCCAGTAGCAGCTTGGGCCTCTAGCAAAACCAGTGTAGTTCCAGGGGTCAACAGGCCCCTGAGTTTGGCTTCATAGATACTCAGGGTTTCTTTAGTGGACTGCAGGTACACTCCCGCAATGCTGTTGGTCCCCTCCAAGTACTTGCGTACTGAGTCCATCTCACTAATTTCTGTCACTGTGACTTTTCCAGAGCTGAGACTTTTGTAGGTGTCCTCAGTGATGATTTGTGATTCAAGCAGCTCAGTGGCAGTGACGTCCTTCCTGATTCCATGGAACTTTGGAAGTTGATTTGTCTCTGTGATTGTAGTGATGGTAGTTTTTGTTGTACTGCTGTCGACTTTGGTCTCTGGTGGTTGACATAAGACAGCTGATGAGCCAGAGGTTGTCTGCTGCAGAATGATTGTCAGGATAATTTCTAAAAAGCGTTCAATTGTGATTGATCCAGACTTGTACTGATGCACAAGTTCTCTCCTCTTCTC
>JAFBJQ010001102.1:0-19658 GCA_016785345.1 Trinectes maculatus
GCAATTTTTAAAGGTAAGTCACTAACCGTTCTGAACTGATACAGATGGGGCAGCTGTTATCATTTCAGGCGTGCCTACACAACAACAACAACAAACAAACTTTATTCTCCCTTTATTCTGTAAATGCATAGCTTTATTTGAATCACATATCTGTCTTACATAAGATGGCGGCTGCTGGAATCGGCACTTAAACACCATCAGTTTTCTCGGTGCCTTCCACGGCGAGGCCTCCCGAATGACGCTCACAGGCGTCTCACTGATGATACTGGAGGTGGAAGCTCTCTTGCTCATTTTATTTTTTCAAATCTGGCGCGCACTGGTCAACAGCCTGCAACGGTCTCCGGCTATCGCTAGCTTTTCAACTGATGGTCACCATATGTCGCCTTTGACCATATCGATCTTTCATCTCACGTTCACAGGATATTCACATTACCATTACATTACATCATTAGGAGAACCCAACTCGACGTTAATGGTCAACAGGATTATTGTAACGTTCAAACAACATTTAAAAAACACTTTACCATATGTCACCTTTGACCTTATCGATCTTTCATCTCAAGGCGGGTGGGGAAGGGGGCGGGGGGACAGGAGGGAGGGGGTCTCAGGGGTCTGGGGGGTCCCAGGGGACCATCCATCAAAATTTTGACAGAAGGTGTGTTTCTATGCTCTCTCACTATCTGCTGGCAACATTAATAACTTGCCTTGGACTTTTTTGTTTGAAAACGTTTTATTACGATTTAAGTATAAACAAAGAAATACAACAAGGTAAATACACTAAACACACAGAAATAATAAAATAAAACTAAATCACACTTCCGAATCACACTTGATGATCTGTAGGGGGGTTCTAATATAGGGTCCCACTGGCTATCATGATTTCTGCCAGTAGTTGGGTCCGGCCTTCCTCTTCAAGGATTTTGATCAATACCTAAAAAACAGTAAAATGATTAAATCCTACTTTGTGGTGCTTTAAGGAGTGCACTGTTATATTTATATATGTTTTCCAAAGAATAAAATATTGACCACAATAACCCAATCATTTCCTGCCACTGACCATCTTACCTCTGGGAGCATAACATCAAATACAAAATCCAAAAGATGTATCTCTCCAGTCTTGATCCACGCTCCTACACCAGTGACCTCCGCAATAGCTCTAAAATCTATTGGAAAGTAAATTACAATATATTCATCTTTCATATGTTATATCTATGTGAAAAACATACACATGACTGATGACAATTTCATTTACCCGCTGGTCACTGAGGTTGATGGCTCTCAGTTTTAAGTGCTGTTTCAACTGGATTGAAGTTGATGGGTGCTGCCATAGGAACATCCTATTGGAACGGATCGTTCCATTCAAAAGACCATGATATAAGCTCTGAAACCATAGAGTAAAGGGTGAACATGTAATCACTGTTAATGAAGGTAATAATGATGAGAAAAATGAGGAATGCCAGCAGCTACTGCCAAAAAACAGGCATCACTCAGCTACTGTGACTCAAAAAAATCTGTTCAACCATGTATCAGTAAGCATCTCCATATTATAGACAGGAAGATAATTCAGCTGACATTGTGTGGTGAAAATATGATCGTAATGCTGGTGGGTCAAAACTGTTAGCCTCTCTTTGAAAAGTGCAGGCTTAGTATGTCAGTCAAGTGATCATCTTTTCTTGCCCTCTGCTTCTGTTATTTTTGTAACACCACATACAGATATTTAAGTAGTAAATATAAGTAGGCCATAGCACATTTGTTTTTACAATGCATAAGACAGGGCATAATGGTGTCTTTCTGGATTATTGTTGCATCACAGAATGAACAGTGGAAATGGCCTCCATCTCTGCAGGGCAGATTGCATCTGCAGATGATTTTTTCTAAAAAGGGAGAGTAATTTGTTTTAAAAATCATACAGTATGTGACAGACAAATGTTCACTTAACATCCTATACTGTATATACAAATGTACTTTTCCTCACTTAAAACAGTTATGTGTACAGTGAACCCTCGTTTATCGCGGGGGTTACGTAAATTTGCCAAGCCGAACGCATTCTGTACTGGACAGAGACGAGGCACGGAGGAGATTGATTGACATTGGCCTACAGTCCCTTAGCCAATCAGGACACAGAGCACAGTGCGCATGCATACACTGTAAAAAAAAAAGCATAACAAACTGCACTAAAAAAATCCGTGAAACAGCAAAGCCGCAAAAGGTGAACCGCGTTACACTAAATATAAACGTTAAATTCAAAATAATTTTCTATGTTCTTCACAGGCCTGCTTTTATGGTTCTTTCATCCATTAGTCAGTCTTATCCGTCAGTCTTATGAGCTACAAGAATAATCAGAATATTCATGTATAACGCAGTGAGAGTATATAGCAGTGTTTTTAAACAAGCTATCATAATTAAAAGCAAGCACTATTTCTAACCACATATTTCCCTCACCATGAGGACCCCTTGAATCTCACTGTCAGGGGCAGTGGAGGGGTTAGACAGGTAGGTCCACTGTTCTACGGTCCACTGAAATCTCAGCTTTCCTTTTCTGTCTTTCTTTAGCCTCCCGCCAGTCCTTCCGCTTACATGTTTGAAATCTCTTACTCAGATCATTGATTGATTTCTTTTTCCCTGCTTCTGTATCTCTTTTCCATTGCTCACACTCTTTCTTGATGTATTCTTCCCCTCTCTGTCAATCTGTATTTATTCTTGCCATGTATTCTCTTTGCTTCTCTGCATTTGATTTAGCCATCTGATATGAAAGTAATGAATGTGAAATAACATTTACAGAAAAGGGACAGGGTGGCTTAAGAACAGTCCAACCTTCAACCCTGTAACAATGATTCAACCCTGTAAGAGTGTTTTTTGTTACAGGGTTGAATGTTACAGGGTTGAAGAGTTTAGCTTACAGTAGCCACAAGTCCATATGGCCATATAGTATGGAGCACCATATGGCATGAGGAAAACAAGAAATTAATATATTTTTCCAAGAAAATTGGAAAGGTGGGGAGATGGTGGCGAAGTGGTTATTGAATAGGGCTTGGGACCAAGAGGCTTTGGACCCGGAGGTCACCGGTTCGACTCCCAGCCCCGCCGATGACTGGGTGATGCACCACCATTCCTGACCTGAGCTACCATCAAGCTTGGGAACGTGATGGTTGAAATTGGAGAGGCGCCGCCATCTGCCGTCCACCACCTTGGGCCCTTGAGCAAGGCCCTTAACCCCCAAATTTGCTCCCTGTGCGCTTCCCTCAGGGGGGGCAGCCCACTGCTCCGCATGCTACTTGCTGTATAAAATGTTGTGTGACCTAACTAAATGCATGTAAGATGTATGTATGCAGTGACCTAATTTCCCAAATTTGGGATTAATAAAGTATGTTCTTCTTCTTCTTGTTTGCTTTTCCCCAAACAATATTAAATATCATTTATGCATGTAACATGGTTGAAAGGTTGAGCTTGACAATGTCAATCTGACAATAAAAACAATGAAATGTAGGTAAGAAAGTATGCTCAGACTTACTTCTCTTTACAGTTTTAGCAAGGAAAATGTTGAGTGATGTCACTTCCTGGGTGCTGAGGAAGTTGGTCTGAACCATTATTTTTAAAAATTGGCGTTAGGCTAGGGTGCATGATTAAATAGTGCTATTTTATAAATAATTCATGTATTTTTCTCACATTTCTTCTATTATGGTTGAAGTAGACAGGAAAATGATTATATTAGCAGAAAAAAATTGTGGTTACTGACTATTTTTATTTGTTTTATAATCAGTGAAAAAGTAACTTTGCTCAGTAGGGACATGCTCATTTGTCTGACCTCTGCACCTCAGTAACCCATAAAATCACCAACGTCACCAACATTTCCTTGATACTCATCTACCAATTTTAGAAGCACAACAACATTTTGTAACCATACATGGGAGCTGGTGATGGGGTGTATGATTAAATGTTCTTTGCTGAATTTTATCTTTCGACTTGAATTTCGACTTTTTATCTCATAATTTCGACTTTTTATCTCATAATTTCGACTTTTTTTTTTTTTTTTACTGGCGGAAATGGGCTTCCATAAGACGTTTAGAGGGTGAGTCTAAAAAAGAGATTTTGTGAGCAGATGTGATTCTACAGCTGGAATAAAAAAACATCAAGCTAATGAGAGGAATTAACCACCAACCCTTCAACTGTGGATTATAATACTGAATAATAGTATTTCCATAATCAATTTATTAAGACTGTTTACAGTTTACTATATTTTCTATAATTGATTTACTAAGTATTATTTCATTTTGATATTTTTTTTCATAAAAGACTTTTTACATGTTACCATCTTTCTCCATGATTAATTAAGAGTTTTTTCAGTTTAACATTTTTTTGCTTACATTTTTCTGTTACTGGTTTTTCACAATTTATACCTTTTTCTTTATAATTGATTTATTACGGGTTTTCCACAAATTATTAATTTTTCTTTATGATTGATTTATTAAAGTGTTTTTACAGATCAATACTTTTCCCATAATTGACTCATTACCAGAGTTTTAAATATATTTTTCTATAGTTGATTTATTATGAGTTTTCCAGTTCAACAATGTTTATTAATATATGATTTATTTTTCTCCCAGTTCAATAATTTTTCTATAACTGATCGATTGCATTTACTCAGTTTGATGATTTGTATAACTAATTATTGACCCCTTTCAATATTACTGAATATGATTATTTGCCTGCTTCTGCCAGTAAACTGTGGTCCATATGTGTATTACAATATAACATCATTAAAGGCTCCTATAGGTTACTTAGCCCAAACAGAATCCTTGGGACATATTTTCCTTGTCTCAGAGCTTTTTTCCTATAGCAACTAAAGCCAAGATCCATGAGGAAAACTGATCGTTTCAGAATATGAATACATGTATCTCACATGTTCCACTGTGTGTAAAGCAACAAGTGAGACTCCTACATTAGCAGAACAAACCCTTCAAATGTTTATGCTAACAAGAAATTGTAAGAAAGATTCAAAAAATTATTATATTTTTTTGTTTATTTCTGAGCAAGAGTCGAAAAACAGGAGAGACAAGGAGAGGCACTGACACATTTTAGCACTGAGATTTATGTACATCTCCATGTATAAAAAGCAACTGGTGCTAATGTTGAGTTTATATGTTCATATGATGAGTTGAGTTGTTCATATGATCTGTGTGACAGCACAGTGCTCAGGCTGATCCAGGAACAGTGTCTGGAACACGTGGTTGTAGAAGGATGGGTGGTACAGGCAAGCGCGAGTGCAGTCAGGGCTGAAGTTCACCTCCAAGATCTGGGGCTGCATGACCCGTTCACCTGAGCCCAAGGCAGAAAACACATCATTAGGCTGATTAAACAACACACAAAAACACAACATGTTAGTGTGTTACAGAAATACATCCACAGGTGTGGACAAAGTGAAACTACAAAGTATCTAAAAAGCTCCAGAATAAACTCTGTAAAAAGACGCCACAGATATACACTGATCTGACCATGAAACCCAGTTAACGGTCCTCATTTTGTGGCTGATCGTGTAGGTACAGTGTGTGTAAGAGCAGATGAACACAGATGCAAATACATTGTTAGAAGAATTCAGAGTGAGTATCAAAAGCAGATGATTTATTCTTGCGAGGGGGAATAAAGTTAAATTACACATAGTAATGATCAACAACTTACAGTGGACAAAGGATTGTCTGTTCTCCTGAGCTATTATACAAGGATTTTATATTTGTACAACAGACATCCTTGACATGACCGTGTGGGTGATGTTTCTCCATTCCACACATAATGTAACAGGTTCTAACAAAGGTAATCAATTCCAAGTGATTGGTCTGTGGTTATTTTGGGAGTTTGCGAGACAGAATACATTTTACTTACAGCCTGGACAATCAAATACAGTCCACCACTGTCATGACCCCCATCACTACCACTTCTACTGCCACTGAATAATAATAATATTAATAACAACAACAACAATAATAACATTAATAACAATAAGAACAATAATACTAATAACAATACTAATAATAATAGATCATTCCACACCTTGATGGTCTTGAGAGCAAAGGCTCTACCCCATTCACAACATACAGTAGTATAAAATATGGTGTATGAACCTTGTCAACAAAGCAGTAATTACGACTCTTGCACCAACTGCTGCTATACAGTTCAAACACTTGATTGAACTTTCAAGAGAATCCAAGCAAAACATAAGTTGAAATATACTACATACTTATTCCCTGACACGTTAAGATCAAAGGCTTACCGTTATTCCCTGAACTCCACTTTAGCATGAGGTCTACAGCATATATGGCTCGGGAAGATGGGTAGGGACAAATCCCATACGGTGGTGGTCGAGATGTAGCTGCCTGGAAAAGCTCCTTGAATGCCTTAAAGAGCTCTTCCTACAAGATGATAGAAAGGAAGGGAGGGGATGGTTCAACATCGTGGTAACACTCAGGACAGTGATCCCTGATAGAATTTTCCAAAAATACCATGTACGGATGAAAAGAGACGAAATGCTGCCACTTACTTCTATCTCCTTCCATGAAAATCGTGGATACTGCTTCTCAAACATGGGGATGAACTCATCATAGTGCACCTTAACGCAGAGGAATGAATAGCGAATTGCAATGTTTGATCATTTGCAGTTAATAGCAGGTAAGTGAAGGGAAAAAGAGGTAAGGGAAAAAGGATTACATGTTAAAATGTTGCCCTATCACAGCTAAGGTAACTGATAGGACTAAACCAGCTGTACCATAGCTCTTTAGTTTACTGTAATGTAAAGAGTGTCTTATACCTACAGACTGCTTTTACAAACTCAGTGGTTGGATAAACTAAGGTAAATGGTAAAAAATAAGTACATACCTGCTTCAGCTCTACACCCTCTGCATAGTTCATGACAGTGTAGTGCTTTTGGTATTCATCAAAATGGCTCAAGGAAAAAGATCTAAATAGAAAACAACACATCAACTTTGTTTGATACAATAGGAATATTCTAAGACCGAATCTTATGAATGCATCTACTTACGTGATAACATGGGGACATTTTACATAATATAAAAAACATACAAAATACAATAACCACAGAAATCAACAAGTGGGTGGGTGGACACTTTTTGCATATGGTCATCTCTGTGCACTGAGTTTGTTGAGTACAGACCATTTTACTGTATATACCAAACCTGCAGATGTTAATTCTTTGAAAACTGTCACTGACCATATCTTAGGAATGCAAGGGTGTGTGTGTGTGTGTGTGTGTGTGTGTGTGTGTGTGTGTGTGTGCATATGTGTGAGTGTGTGTGACCATAACTGTACAAAAACATGAAGCCTCCACTGCTCACTGTTCTTTGAGTTTGAGCCTGTAAAAATTAGAGCAAAAACTAACAACAGGCCAAAAACTAGACCAACAAGCTGAAGAGGGCATTCAAAACACTGTAAATGAATTGTTAGACAAGGACTCCTTGTGTGGTGTTACCACAGTGCACACAACACATGTGGCAGTGTCCTTATCAGCTGCAGTGAATAACATCCACACACACACAGCGCTTCTCTTCTCTCCGCCATAACGGCTGCTCTCAGTGCTCTGACTCTCCGCCCTCTGCCGGCAGAGCGAGCGAGCGAGCGAGCGAGAGAGAGAGAGATGCTGTTTGCTGAGATGTGTAGAGAAGCTGCGCTCTCGTGAACTCTGTGGAAATTCGAGTAATTTGCTGGACGCAACAAAAGTATCGATCTCATCACACTAGGATTGATCCGATACCAATACTCACTTTGGCATCGATACTATCGATACTAGGATCGTATCGCCCAGCCCTACTGGCCACTAAATTTCCACTTTGCTACATGGGGAAGAAATGGAGCTTTGGAATGATGTCCCATGGTAGCCTTACAACAATACTGTGTTAAGACTGTTTCACCAAGTCTTGCTGACAGGGTAAATGTGACCTCTCTCATCCAGTTGCAGGCATTGTAACTAGGTCAGTGCAGGTCAACCTGGGTGCCAAATTGGGGTGTGGTGGATTACATGGGCTCATATCAGTCTACAGAATTTATTTGGCTGTGTGGACATCATGAGATTGGAGACTCTAAATGACAGAATGAATAACAGAGTTATGAGCCTGTTGAAACTTAATGAATAAAAGACACACACACTAAAGTGTGGAATAAATACAAATACATGCTTATCTGTCATGGGTCTTTTCCAAATGTGGATCTTATAGTATCTAAAAAAAATGAATTATTAGTTTTCATCATTTTCAATTAATAGGGTTGTGGTAGCCTAGTGGTTAGAGGGTGGGCACCACCCTGGGCCCCTGAGTAGCACCCTTACGCCCAATTACTCCCTGGATGCCTTGTACTGTATGTAGTGTATGTATGGCAGCCCACTGCTCACACATGTGTGTGATGGGTTAAAAGCAGAGACCAAATTTCGTTGTATAGTGTACTGTGACAATGACAAATAAAACTTTCTTCTTCTAAGAGACAAAATTTTGTTGAGTCCAGTTGGAATTTTTGGGTTGTTAACAAATTATATATTAAGAAAGCTTTTGCTTGCTACATGCAGAGTGATGCTGAGAACACACATTGTGTGTATGCATATATATATATATATATATATATATATATATATATATATATATGCATGATGTACCTGTTAGCAAAGCGCAACCAGAAGACTTTGTAGGCATAAAGTTGCAGAGGCTGCACAGATCGTAACATCAGCATGTAGCGGATGTCAAACTTGACCAATCCCACCTCCTCCCTGTTGAATAGTACTGGATTTTCAAGGTACTTACACACCACCTGGAAAGCAAACAGACAAGGGAAAGTTAAAGGGAACAAATTAATAAACCCTACTAAAATTACAATTATACAATTATGCATTTTAGTATTGTGTGAAAGTAATTTGAAAACAGCAGATTGTTGAATGCATTGCAACTCACAACTTTTTTTAAACCTAGATTTATTTATTTGTCTTCTCTTCCTGTTATGACTGTCAAACTAATAAAAATGTTCTACATATTTTAATGTATTTTTCTCAGTCCTCAGTATTGCCTGATATGCAAAACTCAGTTATCACAAAGGAATCACTCCTTTCGTTTCAGGGTAAATGCTAACTGGTTCATATTAAATAGACTAAATAAGGAGTTTAGATTAAGCAAACTGAAGGCTGAAAGAGGAAATATATAGTTATGTTTCTTTTTTTTGTGATAGCTTAACATGGACATGGTTTTTGACTAAATGGTTTCATGAAGGATGTTTGTGTGTGTACTTGTTGGTACCTTTGGTGTGCTCTCCCTCTGTCGGATTATGTAGTCCAGATTATTGGTGATGTGTGTGTCTAGTGCACGGGCCAAATTCCAGGGTTTACAGATCCAGTGGTTATCCTCTCCACTGAAACACATACCCAGACAACCTCTGTGTAGGCAGTCTAACATCTTATCCTCTTATTCAGACAACAAACTACTGCAAAGCCAACACGTTTTAACATATTCAGTTATTACTATAAAAAGTCTTACAGTTGTTGCCTTAGCTGATAATGCTTTATAAACTGTGGCAACTCGGTCTGGAGGTTGAAGGTCTGTGGTAGCCAGTCAGGGCCTGTGCCACTTTTCACTCTGCGGGCCACTGCAGCCAGGCAGTCCTTCACAGTAACGATGTTCTCACAGGGAAACTGGTTAAGCATCACATATGGTCGCTCCTCACTCAGTTTCCTGTCAGAGAAATGGTTATCAAGTAAATTCCATTTGGAGTTACAGATCAGATTCAGAAAACTAAAACTCACACAGTATGATCTCATAGGCACCCTCGGCATAGTGTGCCCTAAACCCCACCAACCCTCTGCCATGCCCCACTTGCCCAAAAAAGGACACCATGATTTTCAGGGGAAGAGGAGTGTTCTTCAGAAACAAATGGGGCAGAACTCACCAGACATAAGAGAAAAATAGGTCAGGATTTTAGTATAGAGGAGGTGTAGAACAGCTCAAAAATCGATCTGGTCGGGAACAGCCTCAGGTTTTCTTCTTTGTAAGAATAATCTCTACTGTATTGAACTCTGACCAACTCTGACTACGAGCACTTGACAGCAAGCACTTGAAGTGATCTTGCACTTTTGGATATATCTCAATGTTGAATGCACTTATTGTAAGTCACTTTGGATAAAAGCGTCTGCTAAATGAAGTCATGTAATGTAACGACCATCTCCAGTGTTTTATTGAAGAGTTTTTTCCTTACTAAAGTATTTTTGAGAAAACTGGTTTTACATGTTGTATTAAGTCCAGTTTTGATACAACACACACAGCTGATATGACTTAATCAATGTGCCATGCAAAATCCCTAGCTGTGTTTGAGAGTCTGAGAGATGTATAATAGAAAGAGCTGTTAATGCACGTCTCGTTTCAAATTTCAAAAGGCAGAACCTACACAGGTCCTATCATTTATGTGTCTGTGTGTGTGTGCATCTTTGTAGTTGTAGAGTAAGCTTTCCATAGTAACTATAAATACTTAATGTCCAAGTAAAAATTATTACGTGATCAATTGATCACGTAATGAAAATGTGATCTGTAAAAGCCATACATAGTTTTGTATTGCATGTGTTGCTTTGTTTTTCCACCTGTAGTCTTTAATGTGATCATAGGCCCAAATGACATCAGCCTCCTCCTCATGATCAGTCAGCTGGAACCGCGGGTGCGTCAGGTTGTTTTTTACTTGTGACATATCAGAGTAAACCCTGGGAACAAAGCAGAGAAAATGGAAATTTGTGAAATGAATCTGGTCATTATGTTATCAGCCATAACATAATCGATAACATAATCACCTGCTTAATATTATGTGTATCTTCCTTTTGCCACTAAAATAGCTCCTTTGCCAGCGAATGCTTGCAAACAATGTTATCTGTTATTTTGATATATGTTGAATATAATATTGATGATGATTCTGGTGGACCTACAGTACATACAGTATATATTTTATAAACAAGGATTAAAGTGGGCTGGAACAGTCAGTAATGGCATTCCGACCCAATTAAATTCAAACTAACAGTAGCGCCACGGACTAAAGATCATTTCCGAGCTGCTTTCAATGACAGCCTGCTTCCTGGCTCGCTCTCAAAAGCATTAAGATCGCCCCGTGCTGCCCTTATTAACACCACAGTGTTCGCCTGCTGTCTTGTATTTAATTTGCGTGAGAACGTACGAGTCCATGAGACATATTTTTTAACCAACGTAAGTATATTACGTTAAGTTGAAGTCAACGGTGAAGATTTGTAATAAAAATTCAAACAGACCAATAGGAAGAATTTAAATTCTTTAAATTTAAAACTTTAAATTAAAATTTTTGTAGAATATCGTCACTCTCATGCTGCCCAATATTCTGCAACTTTTCAGCCAAATCCATGACTGTTTTATACTTAATTGTTATGTCCACTTCCAGATTATATAAAAACCAAATGTCATAGTATCAATGGACCAAAAATTAAGCAAATACAGTTAGCTGCAATCATTTGCACTATTTTCCCCTACTGCGCCACAACACCGAATTTAAAGGGTTCCCTCACCTGTCAAAGCCCACTGTTACCACTGATTATAAATACATATTTTTTCCTCAGGTACTTACTTATGTGTACATTATTTAATTCTGTGAGCTTTCCATTCTCAAAACATAATTGTCAAAATGCAAAGGCAGACATTTAATAAAGGAGTACTGAACATCTCTTTCATTGCTAGTGGGAGGTCATACTTCAGAATTCTGTCCTTGGGGATCGTGTAGGGTTGGATTTCCATTGGAAGCTGTTCCTTGTTCTCCTGTAAAATGCTCTGGAGAAACAAAGCACAATAAAAACTTAACAGTATATGAGCATAGGAATGAGGTTTATTCAAAATATTTACATTCAAAACAAAAGTCATCATTCTTCCAGTTATAAGCAGGGAAATTATGTCATGATCCAACTGTATAAAACCACTTAAAGTCTGCAAAGACAGAGGCTAAACGTTCTTTTGACTAAAACAAAAGTGAAATGACAAAATTTGCTTACCATTTTTGGTAAGATTAATAGATTAATGCTAATAGATTAATGCTAAATTAGGACCAGCTGCTAAAGTTAAGCTCACATAAGAAGAAAAACCCTGTCAAATTCAATTCGACACTTATGTTGAATTTAAATAGAATGTAATACATCAACGTGAACATGAAACTTGATGGATGACACTTGTGCAAACAGAATACTTAAACTAGACCTGCCACACTTGAATTTTGTGCAGGCAATCCCCTGGAAAGAGAATGTGCTGGCAAGAGTTCCAAGAAATTTTCCTAAGATATGTCCGATATTGCTGTCTGAAATGGGATACTTAAAAAAAAAAATGAAGGCAGTGACCTCTGTTAACTGGTTTAGAATCTGAAAAAAAATTATTACTAATAATTATTTATTATATAATATATTATTAGTAATAATAATTATTAAGCAGCAAAAGTACATTTTTACTTAATGTAACAAAATTCATTTTGGAGTATTCTTAAAACAAGCCAGTTAGGGTGTTAGTGAAAGGGTAGTAGGGACGACTAGGAGACAGGGGAGACAGCTTTTCCACTAGCGTCTGTTGAGTACAGTACAGCATGGTACGGCACGGTACGGTTAGTTTTCCATTACACTGGGGCGGTGTAATGGAGCGTTGTTATGTGGGCAGACTCTTCCCCCGCTTTCTGAAAGATCACAGAGGGAGCGGGGGAAGGGGGCGGGCTGTATACACAGAAACTGCATGTTACACATGTTACATGTTATCAACAACAACAACAACAACAAACTCTGTCTAATGGAGTGAAATAAATAGTGATTAGAGTAAGTGGCCTATGGGAACACTGACTCATTCTACCTTAAGACCTAAAGACAGTGTTGTGTTTTATGAATCACATTTCTCACCTCGTAGTACGAGTCTGGGGGTTCAGTGATGGCACTGCTGACCTCTTCCAGATCAGTAGGTATCCATGGTAACAGGCGGCATCGCCTTAACAAAGAGTTTGTCTCCCCATATGCGTAATCACGGGTAACTTCATCTGTTAAAATAATAAATAGAACCAAGTCCAATTCTGCCATGTATCTGGGATAGTGTACAGGAACATATGTATGGACAGCTTTATGGACTATAAGTGCCCAAGGGGTATCAATGGGGTGACATGATACTGGGCTCAAGTCCTTGTACTAGCAAAGATACTCCGATACTCCGCCCCGATATCGCTGAGTCACGTCATTGCCTTTCCTCTATGGTGCCACCAAGTGGGAGCCAAGGGTCTCTGATAAATTTGCTGTCCCCCAATCCCCACTGCCCCCCCTCACTCGCATATGCATGTGTATTAACAAATGCGGTCAGCAAGGAGTGCTTGACCTTCAATCATAGCAAATAACACCCCCTAGTGATTCCTCTTTATCTTTTCCATAGTTTTCAACAGCCTAGAACAGCTTTACATATTTACTGAAATTCAGTATGGCCTTTGGTCTAGATGTGCCACCCCATGATGAAAAACTTCTCAAGGTGCCACTGCCTTCAAAAGGAGAGGCTCAATGTCGGCAGTTTGGAGATTTAAGATAAACAATGAAGATGGCATGAAGGCGGACAGTATGTTGTGCTCTGCTAAGTTGTCAAGAGGCGGAGCAAACAATAGTGCTTGTAACACAACAATCTGCAAACACAATCATCAAGAAATGAGAAAGGTCAAAAGCAAGGTGGTCCCCATAGTAATTGGTCTACTGGGATGGCAACCCAAAACTAGGTGAGTGCAGAACCCTCACACTCCAAGGTATTGATAGAGGACCCAGGCTTGTGGTTGGCTGATCGGTTGGACAGACAGACAGAAAGACAGTGTGTGGCTGTGCTTTCACCTCCTTCCTGCAGATCCTGCAGAGGCCAGAGTACAGTGTAAGCCAGCTGGCCATGCACGTAGAAGAATGGAGCCATGCCACAGCTGGGTTCATCAGAGTGCTGCACGTGGGAGCCAAACTCATCCATGATGTACCACACTGGAACCTTCTCCTCTGCCGACTGCAAATAAATATACAAAAATGATGAAAAAAAAAGGGGGACACCGATGATGTTGATGGAAGATTAATGATGGAGAGGATGTATGTCAGGATACGTCTGCTCTGTGTGCATTGGTTCTGTATGAGCAGGACACTATGAAACCAAAGAAAAATGAACTTTATGTGAACATCATGATATATACAGTATGTACTATGTAGGGAGGCACCAAGGACAACTACTATAGAAGACCTAGAGGATACATCAATAAACCCCTTTTGTTTATTTGATATTGATGATGTGAAGATGTTGAAAGGATCTCCGTTGACACCGTCTTAGTAAAAGTTTTGATGCATAGCATCAAACTTTTGTTGTGCACATGTGGGCATATGTGAACCCTAAAACTGCCCATTAATCATCAGTATAACACATGAAAAGAGAAACCATATGGTGTTTTCCATATATTGAATCCTAGGACAGGGGGGAGAAAAAGTGGCCCCTTTCTCATATAAGTATGAACTGTAGTGTAAAGAAATCTCCCCCACAGCTCAGAGTCACATCCAATGGAATTACCAGAGCCCTATGCACTCCTTAACAAGTATATCTAGAGTAAAACCCTAACTTAGTTTTACATTTCTTATGTTTCTTTTATTTCTTAAAATCTTACATAATTTGATAGAATAGAGAATAATGATTTCATGTTTAAAGCCTGTGTATATAAGAGTCTTAAGAAGAGCTTAATGACTCTGTTGTACAGATTATCCGTGCATTATACTTCCAACAAGTACTTTTCTATTGCTATCAATGCTGATGCTGAAAGTCGAGTCTGACATATATTTCTGTTTTTATCATGTTTTACTTGCTCCGCCGTGTTAAATCAACAAATTAAAGTTTACTTGTGCAGGTCACTACAGATGCTGCTCGCTCGATCGCTCCGACAGGTACACTCTCTGACGTTAATGGTGTCTCAGCAGTGTCTCGCTTATAATAAAGGGACCTTGCTTTATTAGAGCAGCTTTATTGGGAGAAGAGCTAGACTGTGCTTATTCAGTCCACACATGACGAAAATCTAAGCAGAAAACACACTAAATAAGGAATGGTCAAACCACCTAATCATCCATTTAGTAATGTGGAACACAGGAAACCTATTTCAAATTTATAAATTAAACCAAAACATTGAAATGACACTCACTTCATGTGTGTGTAAAATTATATTAATGTGTGGTCAGGTCATCGATGTAAATCTGAAGGGGTGGATCATGTTTTATTGACGTACCCCCTGAGAGATGTGATAAGTCTGGTTGTACTTCCACATACGTTCCATCACTAGCTCCACTGTGTCAGGGTCAGATGCCTCACCATGGAAGTCCACCCCCATTAGGGAGGCCATTCTGTGCAGCAGCCCTGGGATCTGCTCCAGCTGCTGACGGGTGTGATCCACACGATATGTCCAGGCATGATCCACCAAGAAAACACTGCAGAAAAAGAAAAGCTCAAAATAAAAGCTCAATTTAAGTCTACTTTATTGCATGCATAGAGTGTCAGTGTATCATTCATCCCAACTCTCATTTGCTAACACAATACATAGTATAACAAAATATTGATTTGATCTGTTGGGCTTATGACATGACTAAACCATCATTATTGACGTGGCAAAATATTGTCTGTGTTGCTGTTGTACTGGTTCACCTGTTTGACCAAAATTTGGTAAAACAAATCAGAAGATTAGATGCCTCATCTCTTCTGTGGCCTGACGAGATTTTGTTTGTTTTGGTCTGGATATTTTATTGGTCCTAAAGATTAGGGTTTTTAACAAGTCCTGTGAATTGAGGTTCACAATTGTGTTGTATTGTATTGTATTGTATTGTAAGAGTGGTGTTTGGACCCCTAACGCCCTCACCTGGTTGGCTTCGAGGCTTTCAGCCCACTCTCCCGGGTCACGATCACTTTGAAGTGGATCACAGCTCCAGGATTGTCCTCCTTTTCCTCTGCACCCTCGTTCTCTTCTTTTTTGACGTGCATGATTCCGAAAACTTCCCCAGCATCGTAAATCTATGTATACATTCAAGCATACGTGTGTGTGTGTGAGTGAGTGTGTGTGTGTGTGTGTGCGTGTGTGTGTGTGTGTGTGTGTGTGTGTATATATATATATATATATATATATATATATATATATATAAAAACATTGTAACTCTTTGCTCATGAGGGTTGCTTGGTTGTTTCCCCCAGGATGGGCCTTTAATGAAGCCAGATTAACACATTGTAAGTGTTTTTATGCTGCATTCCAGAAAAGTGGGGGGGGCTCATCCAACCTCCCACCATGAAAAGTGCACTGGAACGCCACTCAAAGTGGTAGATCCCAGTCAAAGACAAAAAAAAAACTACCCCGACTTCACCTAGTTGCTTCAGTCTGACGTCACTCGACAATGGTGGCACCCACGCACACACGAACCGTGAATGGTAAAACATAATTTACTACATGATACAAATGTATTTATCTAAATGTACTGGTTATTCGACTTGACTTCACTTAACACAATGTTTGTTGATTTGTACAGACTTTGCATGATGATACGCCGCTATAATCTCTGTGCATGATGTTATTCGGTGAAATGTATGAAACGCATATGAGATATTTCTTTATTTATATTGTGGTATCTGATGTTCAGCCTGAATATGATAAGTCAAAGTTCAGCTTTAAGGTTCATGCGTATAGGTTACAGGGGTTACTTGGACATATATCAGTGGTTCTTCTCCCCTTTTCAGGTGCCAACATGTCTGGTAAACACCATATGGTTTCTCACTTTGAGTGTCGATCTTAAGTGATGGACGGTCAGGTTTTGGGTCTACATATGCACTTCAAAGGGGCCTTGATCCCAAAGAGATTTCTTTACCCTTTCCCCTAATTTTAAAGAATGTGGTAATATAAGTATGAGCTCATGCTTTGCCCTAGTTTTGTGAAAAACAGCTACTCTATATAAGTGGGTAACCATTACATCATTACCACCAAATAAACTTCAATATAAACTAAACAAATTATAAATGTGCAATTGTATTAGGCTGGAGGACATGTGAACCTTCCCAAACATTGTTTATCATTCGTCTCCGTCTGTCGTTTGGGAGACATCGATTTCGATCATTATCAGTAATTCATAATAAAGTATCATAATAAAGTATCCTGACGAAAGAAAATTGCGAGATTGCGAGGAGGTGGGTTTGCTGGAGATCAAAATGTGTTTTGAGGAACAAAACAAAACACAGCTGATCGCGATGGTTCGGCTGGAACGCTTTGAGAGTACTACAACTACAACTGGTACAATCGTAGTGCGAGAAGTCCGACCTCCCACCTTTCTCCAATGCAGCATTAGCTCCACTCCTCCACCCTGCATGTGTTTTTAACCACATTCCAAACTTCATGGTACCTTATCCTGCGATTCTCCCGACTAAATGTCATGATACACGCCTAGAAACATTTACCACGATGAACTTATTATTATTATAAGGTTGTCCTGCGTGACTTTAACGATGGTTTCGTAGAACTCGCAGGGTCGGTGTCCGCTGTCCACAAACCTCATTGGTGATTTTATGGTAAAGACTCCTCCAGTAAATCTCGGGGATTCCTGACTTCCGCAGGGCCCCGGCATGTAGAGCCGCAAAAGTAACAAAGTCCTCGTCCTCCTTTCTATTCATAATATTCTGCTCCTCCGACATGACTCACGTTGTGGGCTGGGTAAACCCGGAAGATGGGATTTGACGTCTAAGGCAGCACTGCATTCTGGGAACTTGTTTAGATAGATAGATCCATAGACATATATAAGAAAGGCTAGATGGCTCGAGGCGGAGTCACCAGCGTCCCTACACGGCGGCCATCTTACTACAGTATAGAAGTCTGGTACGCCCTATGGTAGCTGACGGAAGGTAAGTTATCTGCATTATCAAAAATACTCTTAACTCGCTGAAATCTTGACTGATTTCCAAGCGGTTTTGTTTATTACAAACCTTAATAACGTGGCTATGAGTCGGGATGCTTGGACATGTTGAAATTTTTTCTTTTGTTTGAGAAAAAAGACTTAATCGTTCAGCACAGTTGTTTCGCGGCTATTTGCGCTAACTTTGAGTCGCTTGGCGCGAGTTCTCAAGGCTGAGACCACAATCGAGATTTTAATTTCTTGTATGACAGCCTATTTTTTTGTCTTTGTGGATGTGCTTGTGTTTATTAGCTGTCTAACTTGGCTAACAGACTGGCTGTGAGTGAGACTAAGTACGTATTACAAAGTTGACCCAGCAATTTTACATCAGTGTGAGAGGCAGAAATGCTCTTTAGTTTCAACATAACTTAAGTTGCACGTGATTTCCAAGCTGTTTGGTTTGTTAAAAACATCTTAAATGTTAATATAATACAGGAACCCTCTGACTTTGTGTTTACAGGAATACGTCAAAATGCCTGACTTTTGTGCAGCCTATGGATGCTCCAACAAACGGTGTCTGGAAACCAGGAAAAGGGGGATCACCTTTCACCTGTAAGATATGACAATATGACTAGAATTAGCATAATAGTTTGTTACTTTGTGAAATGGTTCTCAAAGTGGATTCTAGGGACTCTGTGGCATAAAGCATAAAGATGTGCTCAGAGGGCACCCCCTTCTCAGGGGCCAGGACCAGGGGACCAGGGGCATAACAAAATAAATACATATATGTTAATGTTATGTGTTGTTATAGTTAGCATTATAATAGAAATATTACTAATATAACATACATGGAATGATTAAATGTTTTATATATAAAGGATTTAATAAAACTACCTTGTGTGTGTAGTCCTATAGCTATTGCTCTACCTATCTGCTTAATGTTTATTTATCCATGGTTAAAATTATTCTTGAGTATGCAGGAACATAACTACAACTCTGAGGTTTATAACAAACCAAACCGTTTGAAAATCGGTTTAAAATTAAGCAATCTGTGGTTATTGAAATGCTTCATGCACCATAGACTTTGATGTTACGAGTGGGCGAGCTGCCTGTGGTAAGATGGCCGCCATGCGAGGACGTCGGTCTCCATTGGCTAACAGCGTGCGTGAGCCATCTAGTGTTTATATATATATCTATGGTGCACTCACTCTTTACTCCCTCTGATGAAGCAACACTACTGCGAAACGTTAGGGATTTGGCTTTCCCTGAAACTCCCCTGTCTGGGTTTGTGCTTATATTTTAACTATTGTATTATCTTAGATTGGCCACTATTGCCAACACTGTTTATTTTTTTATTTTTTTTATTGTAGCCTAAATTAATAAAGATTCTTTTTAATTTTATCAAGAGGTGGAGGGCTCTGCCTCCTACCAGCTGGTAGCATTTTTTAACTACACGATTGTTTGAACTAACATCTGGAAGCCCATCTTGGAGTCTCACCTCACACAGATTGGCCAGCTGGCCTGGCCAACAAAGAGACACCTACCCACAGACTACCCCCTTACTCACAACCGGATATCATCACAACAACTGACCTATCAACAACTGGGCCTCCATGGAAGGAACTCCATGATCCTCAACCCAGAGCACCATTTTGGAGATCCACCAGCACATAATCAAGGTAAGAGCCTGACACCTCTTATTTAATATGCTTCCACACAGAGACAGGGGACTGCGGGTTGGCCA
>JAFBJQ010001102.1:19718-61103 GCA_016785345.1 Trinectes maculatus
TCACACTTATTTGCACATTGTGTATATTGTATACTGTTGTGTATATTGTATATTGTGTGTTGTGCACACACTTTTTTATTCTCCTTTTTTTTTTTTTTGTACTTGATTTTGTATATATTATGACACGGCGGTTGCACTGAAATTTCACCAGACATGTCTAGTGACAATAAAAACAATCTTGAATCTTGAATCTTCTAGTATCTCTCTCTCTCACACTCTCTGATACACACACACACACACACACACACACATACTGTATATGTATATATGCCATTCTACTACTACTAACTAACTACTCTCCTGAAGACCTGCACTGCTGAACTGAGTGAACCATTCCAGCGGATCCTCATCCTGCAGCTGGGGAGAGTGCCCGCCCTCTGGAAAACATCATGCATCGTTCCAATTCCAAAGAAGAACTGGCCCACCGAGCTGAACGACTTCCGACCAGTGGCACTCACCTCACATCTGATGAAGACTTTGGAACGGCTCTTCCTTAGCCTCCTCAGACCCCAGGTGCAACACGACCAGGACAGTCTGCAGTTTGCGTACCGGGCAGGTGTTGGTGTGGAGGACGTCATCTACCTGCAACACACGGCCCACTTGCATCTGGACAAGGACAATGGCACAGTGAGGATCCTGTTCTTGGACTTCTCAAGTGCCTTTAACACCACCCAGCCCCACATGCTTCAGGACAAACTGAACAGGATGCAAGTGGACCCCTGCCTGGTCGCCTGGATCTCCAGGTACCTCACCGACAGGCGGCAGTATGTCAGGTTGAAGAACATCATGTCTGACACTGTGATGAGCAGCATTGGAGCACCGCAGTGCACAGTGCTGGTCCCTCTCCTCTTCACCCTGTACACTGCTGACTTCTGTTACAACTGGGAGCTGTGCTACATACAGAAGTTCGCAGATGACACAGCCATCACACACACACACTGACACAGCATAATGAATGTTGAGTGTTACTTAATATGTGTCCTTTAGATGTAGAGCAACAGATATCTGGTAAAGGTTTTGATAAAAGAGAACACAAATTTAACACACATGCACACACACACACACGCACAAACAATTTAGTAGTCCAAGTCACTGCATACATTTTAATAGATAAATAAGAACAAACAAACATAACAATACATACAATACAATAAATAACTATAATATAGTACATGTATAGTATATATAACAAAGTGAGCTACTCATACATACATATTTACAGGTCAGTGCAAGAATTGATCAATGATCAATTCTTGATCACTGATCAATTCTTGCACTGGCCTTGGACTGATGATGCTGATTATGGTGATGACTGAGCCACCTAGCTGTTACAAACTGCAATCTAGTCCTTCTGTCTGGAGGAGAGCCAGGTGGGAGGGAGATGTGGGCGCTTCCCACTGATCCTCCCACTTTATAAATATAGGCCTGGATGAGGCCTTCCCTCTTTTTCTCCCTTTGTCTCCAGACTCATGCATGTGTTGATGCTCAACAGAATTTACCATGTGTGTTTTGACTTGCTTCATTGTAAGTATTTTAACATATGTCAATGCATTATTTTACAACCTGACCAAGTTTATAGAGATTTACTTTATGGATGATGCCTTAAGCACTTTTGATTTAGAATATTGTATTTTATTTAATAGTATTTTGTTGCATTTATCAGGCATGATTTACATTGTCCTTTTCTTTCCTTTAGAATCATGGCACTTGGTAGCATCAGCACTAAAGAAAGGCAACCTCTGTTTCCTGGGGGTTTGTGTGGCTCCAGTTGAACCGTGATAACCACAACACTTGCTATAATCCTTAACATATGACATGACAGCCTAAAACGTCCATTTGATTAGAGCTAAGGACCTGTCAGAAAATTAAAAATTAATTTTCGGACTAAAAGCGTTTCACTGCGGCATTACACCAACCAGTAAAGTGCTACTCCATACCATATCTCCATACATTTAGCTGCTGAGCGTCTTTATCAATTCCTTGAAGAAACGGGTGGCGTTGTAAAGGAAAACAAACTCTGTCAGTCAAACATTAATAGACCTCATATCAACTTTGGGAAAGTTGTAATACTTACATTTATATGCGAGCTGCTGCTGGTAGCAGCTACCAGGACCAAAGCCAACTTGCCTCACACTCTGTTTTTACATCTTTCATGTTGGTGGTTAAAATTTATCTCCAGTATAGCAGATCTTCCTCATTACAGGAAGAGAAAAAAAAATCAAACAAACAAAAACGAAATATGGTCACGTTATACAATAAATTTTAATTTAGAGAGAACAAAGAGTTGCATCCAAACTGAGCATTTAGGTTGTAAATCTAAAATTTCACAATGCTTATGCTGCAAATAAAGCATACAATTCCATTTACATATCAAATGAAATGTATAAGACATAAGGGCAAATGTTTCAGTTTCAGTCAAGTATAATGAATGGTTTATGCAGCTCATAAGATGAATTCTTATGAGACACAACAGTTCAGGTATAACTCAAATAATGTTTAAAACAGCATAAATTTTGAATTTGTAATGGCAGTGTCTTACCTCCGTCTCTTCCAGTAAAAGAGGCCTAGAATTCGCTGAAGCTGAATTCCTCTGCAGCCACTATGGAGCTATCATTGTAGTGTCATAAAATATGGATATGACCCCGCAATGCTCAACCATCTTTTTTTACTGATAGAAAAACAAAAACAACAAAAAAAAGTTTTATGTCTATGGAGGACCTCAGCTTGACAATCAATTACATGGGTCTACTTTACCGGAAGAGACAAAGGTAAGGTACTGGTAAGGTCCTGCCACTACAAACGCAAACATTTTCCACATTATTTGAGTTATACCCAAACAGTGGTGTCTTGTATGGAGCCAACTAGTCTTCCGAAGCTGTTGTAATAATGTCCTGTTGATGATTTAGAGGCCATACAAGCGTTGATTGGCTGCCCCCATAGGTTTGCACGGAAGCTTCCCCAACTGTGAAATATTTTGGAACATAATTTCGACTTTACATTTTGAGGAAGCATTCTTTGACACTGCTCCATACTTGTATTCCCTACAGGGAGAGAGAAGAAATAAAAACTCTTTCAGCATGAACATGACCACTAAAGTTAACTTTCAGCTGCCTGATGTGCTCTTGTGTACCTTTTTGCACATGCTGATTTGCATGACAGCGTAGTTGATGAGTGCTTCCCGCAAATCTTTGTCTTTCTGCTCCTCAAAGCGCTTGATGTCCACCCAAGCCCTTTCAATATGCTCTCTACAGCAGCACACATCAAACACACACACAATATTTACACATACACTGTAAGTTCATAATCCATACATCGAGTCATTTGCCTTAATGAGATTCACAGAGTTATTTGCATTAATTAACTCACTGCTTTGCAATACCCATATTTTTGCAATTTTCTATTTCTCTTACTACTGTCCCCTTTGCAAAACAGTAGCATCCCTGTTGTGGGACAAATATCTTTAAGATTTTCTTAAAATCAGTAAAGAACTTGTTGTTAAGTCAATAGCTGTGATTCAGCAGTACTAAGCGGGAATTCACCACTCACTCGCACTCGGCAGTCTTCTCCTGGACTGTGTCTTCAGCCTCTGCTATCAGTTCCTCCAGCAGCTTCAGCCTGGCCTCCCTCTGCTCAGGGGCCTCTTGTCCAAACAGCTTGTTGGTCATGCCTTTGAAGGAGAATGTCCGCACTATCTGATGACGAGGAAGATGTGCAACACAAAAAACAAAATAGGTTTTTGGGAGTTAAAAAGACCAACTACTTCAACAAAGGTACTTACTCAGTTAAACAGCCACATTCACTTTTGTCAGTTAAATTATGAAAAAAAATGCTGTGCCAGGGCACACGTTTAAAATACTTTATCTTTTATTTATCATGGATGTGTTTTGGATATGTTTAGGTCCAACCAGCAATAAACCATCTCCCATCAGGAGTAGTCACCTTGCACACTTGCTCACATGTCTTTGAAGATGGATATTACTACCTTGAACTAATGCACAACTGATTTCGGACTATGTTTTTGTTGGTCAATCTTTTTCCACTTTTTCCATCTTTTTAAGAAATTAACACACCAACAATGCACCTGATTAAAGCATAAATGGTCTAAGGTGCATTGATGGGGACCTCAGAGTCAGGGGAACATGAGTGTAGTGTACCCCTGTAGCCAGCTCCTCTCGTTGCTGCTTCTTAAAGACAAGGTCCTGGGAGGCCATCTCAAGCTCAAACTGGGTCAGCTCATGTTTTCTGCACACTGCTCTGCCAAGGTGAAGTTTACAAAAACATTATAGGATTCAATAGGACAATAAAACCAATGTTCATTGAACAGATGTGATACATTAAAACATCTGTAGCCACAAATAATATGCTCATTGTCCATAGCATGATCACACAGGCATAGCAGGCATTCTAGAGTAATGTGGCTTTTTTTCTCCTCAGGGATGAATAACTCTAATTTCACAGTTGCATACTTCAGTGGTGTGTCCTAGTGAAATGAACAGTCATATGATGTGCATAGTCAATTTAAAACATAAAAGAGACTCATTTAAAATGAGATTTGTCGATTTGTTGTCCACAAGCCATCTTATCTACTGATCCATTGACCTCCATCAAAGTGTGACAGACAAATGCTGCAGCCCATGACCAAAACCTGAGGTGAAACATGTGGAACATGTAAGTTCACTGTGATCATAGCTTACCTCAGAGCATCTGCATAGAAGAGATATTCTTTCAGCTGGTCTGCATAATGTTCCTCTTCTTCTAAGATGTCATCGATTGAAGCAGCATATCTGCAAGTTTATGACAAACAACAACTTCTCTTTATAACCACAGATTTAGATACTACTTTTGGGTGCATGGTAAGGCGGGATGTTTTAAAATTGATTATTAAATAATATACATTATTATTAATAATATTAATTGAGGGTTGATTACATATTGTGGTTTGCCAGTGAGCACAGTCCTCACAGATGTGCTGACCCTAAATGAAAATCACACACAAAGCCCACTCAAGATATGAAAAAAGATGACTGACAGAGAGAGTCTGACAAGGAGTGGATGGATTGGATGGTCAGAGAGTGTACGAGGCAGAGCTAGCAAGCAGCATCTGTAGCGACCTGCACAAGCCAATGTATATTTGTGTTGAACAGCAAAGCCAATTAAAAATTATGGCAGAAATACGACAGGGCAGGCCCGACTTTCACCATTAGCCTCAATGGTGATAGAAAAGAACTTAAAATAATTGAATTTAACCATAATCGAGAAGACTCACGCATCCATATGATGACCAGAACTTTGAAGTCCATCTCCCATCTCTTTCTCTATGGCGCTCCACTCACTGCACACACACACACACACACCCACACACACACACAGATCATCAAATTATTTTCATTTTTCAAGGTTCTGAGGTTGTATGGACATTGTCATCATCAGTTCAGGCCCCTTTTTCAGTCATTTACAGATACATTATCTTATCCCTGTTGTGAAACCTGAAAATTCTTCCATAGTTCCCATGGACCTTGAAAACACCGTAGAGTCGATCAGCAACCCTCTACAAGAGACAGGCAGTGAATCCAAAGTGAGTATTCAAGTTAAGCATACAGTGAAATTGTCTTAATGGATATAAAATTCTTGGCTGATGGTGCTGTGTTTGTCAGGAGTTTTATTTTAAATCTACAATTGATGAACTAATGATATGACGAAATAATCATGTCAAGTCACGTAGGACATTCCTTGTCCTCATTAGCACCCACCATCTGCCTCAGCTTGACTGTCTGTCTTCTCCATAACTGGTCTGGATGACCTCTGTTGTTGTGTGTTGTGCATGACAATACTGAGAGAGTATCACTTAGAGAGAACTGTTTAGATCTTTACAAATCCAGTGTCTCATAATGTTAGCTAACTTTGGGCTACAGGCAGGGTAAATTCTCGACAGTCACCAGTCTAATCACAGGGAAACATACAGAGACTGTCACATTCATACGTATGGTCAGTCTCCAATTAACCCAATAGCACTGTTGCTACTGATAGTAGAATCTGATAGTCCGATGTTTAACAATTTCTACACATGCTATTTTGTATTAATGACATGCAGTATCTGATGACATCGTAAATGTGGACATGTGGAAAAATTGACTTACTGCTCTTGTGCGTAGCAGCTGAGATGTATGAGACTGCAGCTCATCGCTGTAGTTTTTCACATCCATTAAATGTCTTCATGGGACAAATTAACACATAGACAAGTCACATTATACTGGGTTATTAATATGTGTATATGCTAATTTCTTTTTTTTTAAGCATAATTTGATCTTTTACAATCCTCTTTGAAAAACTACATTTTGCAGGCCAAATTAAAAAAAAATTAATGGCTGACGTCTGTCAAATTTTAGAACTGATGTGAAATTATAAAAAGTTGAATCACTAGGAAATATCCTGGGAAATTATGATTATGTTTTATTGAAAAAATGATTAATCACAATACAAAGAAAACAATGTGATATATACATATAAAAATCTTTTTGGGTGCAGTCTTAAATGGAAGCCGTTTCATGTTGTGAGAAAATATTCCATAAGTAAGCACTTGCTTTACTGATCATGCAGACATACCTGATATTAATAGTAAAAGGTTTATTTGCATATCAACATCAGTAGAGAACATATTGAATTAATCTAACTTAGCAGTTTAGAGGAAGCTAACAGAACTTCAAGTTCAAGACAATATCTAGTGAGGCCTTATTTTGACCATCATGGCACTGTAACTTCTGACAGTAATTTAAACACAAATGAGCGTCGTTTTACCCTGACTTACTTATCTGTATTTCTCACCCGGAAGGTGGCACTGAGAGCTCTCAGTCTTGAGTCTGCCTGCAATAAGAGCGAGAGGAGTAAGAGGTCAAGTACTGTGATCATTGAAGACCTTGTTTGAATTGCTGCAAGAATTCAGTTCTGATCAGTACCTTTGCTTGAAATCCTGTCTCATGCACTACTTCTTTCCAGCCATGTTCCTGCCACACAAATAAAGTAAAAGAAGATAGCTGATGATGAGCTGCCGGTGTGAACACAATCACATGACCTGCGGCACTCATACAGTACCTCAGTGAGGAAGTGGTAAAGGATCTTATCATTGGAGAGGACTGAATGAGAAGCCACGCGAAGCAGAAAGTTCTCTAGCCCAACCCTACGGCGCTCCACAAAATCTGGGTCCATGTTGTCTGCTGACAGCTTGTGCCACACAAACTCTGCCTGTGTAAAAGAGAACAAGGCATGCAAACAGTCACTTGATGTGGAGATCTCGCCTTGTACAGAGTGTTAAACCCTATAAAGCAAATCGCTATTGTGCATAAGGGCTATTTCAATTTAATTTTTTTAAACCTAATTGTGTATCTATGTGCATCTGATGCATGGAAACACACAAAGTTTATCAACTGCATTACAAAGTTATTTAAATGAATATATGTGTTACCTGTCTAAAAATTGAAAGATCAAGATAAGCCACAACTTTCTGTCTACAAAATCACTAACATGTAGTGAGCTCGCTTTTCTTATCTATAGATGAACAAATATGATTTATTTTTCAGACTGACATGGTTAATGGCATGGTTAACTGGAAATTAGCAGTTGCAACAGTGGGCTACAGGGTGTCCTGGAAATTAAAATGAAGGATATGTTACTGGACGCTGCAGCTTACACAACACCTCTTCGTTTAGCTTAGCAACTGATAACGTCATTACACAATATGGCGCTGCACACACGCAGAACAAATAATACTGATACACGTTAGGGTATTAACTCTGCCCTTACGGCGGAGTTAAGTTAGGGTCAAAACAAACGAAAACGGAAGTCTCGGGGCTCTTCCAGGATTGCGCTGTGTCAGGGAAGACCCCGGTGCACTGTAAAGCGACTGGAATATTGTTTCTCTGTATAGCCGACTTCACAAAACTACAGGGTGTCCTCGAGTTACGACGGAGATCCGTTCCTGAGAATGTGTCGTAACCGAATTTCGACGTAAGTCGGAACATACATTCATATGTAAGGTAGATACTAAGTTGTGCCACTAGATGTCGCTATAACACCACCCTTAAATAAGAGTTTACTGTGGTGAATTGCCTTTTGTCGCTTTTGACACACAGTAGGGGTTGATATCGCGAGTGTGATGAGCATTTCCTTTAGATTTCTGATATCAACCTTGTAGACCCTGTGTTGTCAATAAAGCTACGGTATTGCCACGATCCCGAACCCATCTGTGTCCGTGTGCATCTCCTTACCGGCTGCCGCTGCAGCCCCCGCCAGCTGTCCATTTCACATAAGTAAACACAACGCAGAGTAGCCTAGCTGTGGAGGTGTTGGAGAGCCGGCACCAACTAGTTCCCGTGCGAAGTCTGTACGTATTTACGGGGCAAACCGCTTAAGCCGAAACAAGGAAGTTCATGGGAGATGTGTCGTAACCACGAAAAAGTTGTATCTCGAGACCATCGTAACACGAGGACCCCCTGTATATAAACGTGTCTGCACTCGACTTTCGAGCTCCGTCTCTTTTATTCTGAAACCCTCCCGACAGTTGCCACTGACTCTGGGCTCCACCATAAAAGAACCCGACGAGGGGGAGTAACCCGTGTGGCTGATAGCCTCCGGCTGCATCTTCCCTAACAAAAATTACTACAGACATCATAAATTAATTTTAGTCTGTAGCAGTCATAAACTATAATTTAATTTGTGAAATAACTGTTGCTTTTCCATCACTCTACTCCCATCAGTTTACTTAAGTTTACTGACTGCCATGTTGTTGCTTTCTTTTGTATTGCTCCAAATACAGTGACACAGCAAAAAATTCGAGCAGTGAATCAACTGTCATATTTAAGTGACATCTACCACCACAACTGTTGCTTTGTTGAAAAACCAATGCTGTAAAGTATATTTGACATTTCTTTCATGATTGAGCAGGTTTAGGGTTAGGGTTAGGGTTAAACAGCAGACTCACAATACACTCACCCTCTTTTCAGGTAAGGGGGGCACCACAATGTAAGGATAAGTAACTATCAGGTAGCTCCGCAACAGCTCAAATTCACTATAACGCCTCCACAGGGAGTCAGCGGCTGGGTTACGACCTTCACCAACAGCATCAATTGGCCTTTAAAGATCAAGGTATAAAACAATATATTCAATTTGGTGGGCAATACTTATAATCTATTTGATAAGGGTTGCGTCAGTATCCTTATTTCATAGTCTATGGTATGAACAGTCATGGTTATCATACATTATCTATTTATTTATTACTGGTATTGACAATTTGTTATCCTATATATATGTACACACACACACACACACACACACACACATACACACACACACACAAAAATCCTGCCACTTTTGTGGCCCAACTAATGAACACGAACAAGAATGTTTTAATGCAGACATAATACTGGGACTAACGGAATTATCGGACTAGTGTGATTGCATCCAAAGCTTTAAATGATTGAGAGACATTTCAAAATATCGACATATACTGAGCATCTGTTATTTATAGATCATATCACCCTGGCCTTTACTGAGACCAAATACATTAGTGAATTAAGGCAACAGGGCTCAAAAAGAGGAAGCACAATAGGATATACAGTATATGAAAACATCTCTCCCTTTATATGTTGTGTATACCTTGTTTCGATGAGGTAAACAGTGAACATCTCTTGTATGTTTACTGCATTTTTCCCACTCCTCTTCTCAGCCTCAGCAACACAGATCTCCATCCTGTGCAGAAGACTGCAACCTTGCTGCAACATTCACATGTCAATATTAATGCCTGTGTGATATGGGCAAAAATATCGGATAACGATAAAATAACGAAATTTTTACAAAACGACATCTTTTTATTTTATTTTATTTTTTTTTACAAAAAATGCTATTAAACTCTTCTTGCTTACCAGGACACAATTCACAGTTCTTGTTTATTTTCTTTAAATTTTCAAGAGACTCCCAATTAAACACAAATGTAGAAACATTAAATGAGTAAACTTTCAGGTTCTCCGCTCTTTTTTAATTAAATTGTGCGGCATATAAGCCTGAGCTAATAAATGACACAAAGCAGTCGCAGAGCTGCTCTTCATGGCGACTGTTTTTCTGCGGATCTTACAGATAACGCAGTGTTTCCCGGCCTAGACAATGTCAAAGCAGCGGCGCACAGCGCCGGTCGGAGGTCATGCTCCCACGGAATGATACGTCCAGAATGCATATAGAAGAAACACTGTAACGTTGGCCGACGAATCGACCGATCCATTTTTAGGTTTTCCTCGTTTGTTTTCTTTTCGAAATAGTATAAATACTCAATAATATAAAACATTCGACTGACGCACATCAGTCGAATGTTATACCGCACATCTCTAGTCATTCACAGACACAAGTAGAGATCACTGTCCCCAAAAACCAGCTGCACCTGCAAACAGCATCCAAACGCATTACAGTACTCGACACGCCGACGCAGCAGCTGTCCGTGAACACACCAGTAAACTGGGCGGGTCATACAAAACGTCACTGTGTACTCTGACAAAAAAAACATTATATTGATGCATTGATGCCGAAGGAAGACACTGCATTAAAGCATTTCAGTCGGTAAAGGAGAGAGAGGAAGCTGCTTTTCTACCGTGTTCTTTCCGTTCCCGTCCGCAGCCAGCTGCTCTGAGTTGTTGTCAGTAGCCACCAGCTCTTCTTCCCCATCCTCCACCATCTTCTCCTTTTCTGGTGTTATTGGGCAGCCGCGGCGCATGCGCATAGCATCAGCTCAGCCAGATGCAGAATATGCAGATCTAAGACTGTGCTTATGTTATTTTCGTCCCAGACGTTTGAGCAAAGATAGCCTCATTTTGATATATTGTATATTTATATGCGTGTGTGTAATAACATCAACTTACAGCTACAGTCTGAGAATAGTAATTTCATTTTCATTACTATAATCATTTTTCATCTATATAGGCCTACTATTAATATTTCCAACAACATAACATTTTGTTAATTAAGCCACTGTTTTGGTGGGTACCTGTGAAGAGTCTTCTTATCATTATTATTACTATTATTATTATTGCAGCAGATGCCATTTGAGATTGAGGGAGAACGATTTTAACTGACCATTTGTGCTCATGTCTGAAGTCATGAAAGCCTATTTACATAACTTTTATAAACATAGGGTGTGGGAGCCATTTGGTGTTGTCTTCAAGTTTGGTTTAACTTTGGTTCACTAGGTGGCAGCCAATCCCTAGCTGGATCTCTCTATATAGGCGGGAACCTTCATTCATGTGTCAGGTGTTGCTTGACAAGTGGGAGCATATTTTTTGTTCACTTAGTTGTGTTGCTGTAACTACGTTCTCTTTCCATAAAATGTATTCGCATTATGGACGCAATCTTCCTTTTTGAGAAAGAGAAAGGTACCAAAGCCCTACCCCTTCACATTTGGTATCATTGGAAAGCCCTCTTTAGGGACTCTATTGGTATATATGTGCAATAAAACACTTTGGGTCATAATCTGTACATATCATTACATTATATATATATATATATATTGTTCATTTTTCAAGTGCGTCTATATTCTAGTGTACATTGACCATGACAATAAATGTTTTTATTATTATTATTAATAGAGTTTGGTACTGCATCTGATGTTGTAGTTTTGTTTGGTGTTGTTTAAAAAGCGTAAAATAAAGCATTTATAAAGTTTATCAATCAATAACGGAATGCAAAAAGGCTTTTCAACACACAAACCATTCATTTTTGCTTAGTTTGGCTAAAATATGAGGCTACAAACGATAACAAGTAAAGAGCCGTTTGGGAGTCGAAAGAGCCGGCTCTTCTTTGGAACCGAGCCTACAGAGGTAGCATGCACTTTGTAGCAGTCTGCACTGCACTCTGGACCTTACTCACTGAGGCGCATTTATCATTTTCTCAATCCTGACGGCCTATTTGCACAGGTTGCTGCCAGTGGACAGGGCGTCAGTCTTTTGAGTAAAATCTGAGATCTGGTGAGATTAAACAAGTGAGCTATTCAGGCAGGAAGACAAGTTAGGCAGTAGGTAAAACCAAGAATGCTTCGTAAAAGTAGACTTGGTGACTGTTGGGGGAAAAAATGCTGATTCATTAAACAGCACAAAGGGAAGGTGGTCAAAATACAGTACATACAAACATACATAGATAGTGAATTTTGAAATATAATTATATAGCACAAAAACTGTTATTTACAAAATCTCTCAAATTAGACTGTGCCAGGTATATTACAAATTTTAGCTTAATACAAAAAGCATGACACATACGCCCTGCTCATCTGACTGTCCAAGGGTTTCGACTGCACCTTTTTAATAGCTAGAGGTGGAGATGTCATTTAATTGATATAATTCAATAAGTGACCTGACTACTTCATCTCATTTGTATCAATCATAAATGTCTGCTTGGGTCCCTGCTTGCCCTTGATTCTTCTGTGCCCTTTGACACCACCCACTGCCATACTCACCATACCATATTATGGTGAGCATACCATATTCATCCAAAATGATGTGATGTGTGATCTGCAATGCTGATATTGCACACTTTACCGCCTGGTGCAGAGAGTCAGCATGAGAAATTCTTGTTTCACCAAAACATTTACCGGTACATGCCATACTTTTTAGTCTCAGTTAGACTCATCAGCAGTCAGCCAGGTGGACTTGAAGCTGATGAATGTGGAAAATCTGTTCACATTGCTGTTAAAAATTCCTGAATTGCTTTACAGCTGTTCATGGCTGTGGGATTCACCCTCTGAGCTGACAAAGAAGCAAACCTGTTGTGGAGACAAGGGGGTGATGTGAGGTTTATGGTGGCTGGATGAAGAGAGGAAAGAGGTGGTAAATGATTGGATTTCCCAGTAGTTGCCATGGAGGTCAAGGGAGGAAAGAGCGGGCAGGTGTTCTCTCTGCATGGGTCTGTCATAGTCAGCAGGTACAGGAGGCACACTCAAGCATTTCCTCAAGCATGGCTCACTGTAAATTAGAACACACGTTTAACAGTTTGTCTCACAAACTTTGCACAATTCTACCAAACTATATTATAGTGTGCACTTTCAAACTACCTCTCATTTAATGTATATCAGCACTGCCCTCAGGTACAAAGAAAGAGGAAATGAAATACATAAAATGCATGTTAACATCCATCCATCCATCCATCCATCCATCCATCCATCATCTACTTGCTGGAGCTGGAGCCAATTCAAGCTAACGATAGGTTAGAGGCCGAGTATGCATTTTTTGGAAAACTTCAAAAGATGCTGAATGTAATCCTGTCTGATCGATGATTTGACAAGCATAACTGTAGGAAGTTTGCACCTACACTAGATGAAAATCCTATGACATCACTGAACAATGTTACTCTGAAGCGTCAAAGTCCAATTAATGAGATTCCAAGGTTGGAGTTTGCTACAGTAGTTTGCAACAGTAATATTGGACATTCTTATGCATGTATTGGCCTTGCATATGTGTTTTCTGTTAAACTGACCAAGGTTGAAAATATGTCCTCCTTATTCCTACAGTATTTGTCAATACTCCCAATTTTACAGGTACATTGTGGTTTAATTTTCACTGTGACATGTTTAGACAAGATTGATCAATAAAATTCTAAAGAAAAATAAATCACATTGTCACAATCATTTCATGAGAAGAGGTACAGAATATCTTTATCTGGATTGAGGGAGCAAATATTCTAATTTAAGAAGCATCTGATACTGACTAATGCTATGACAGAGGTCATCTCTATGGCGAAAAAACAACAACAATGTCTTCTCCTGTCTCCTGCACATGAACATGTTTTGATTTAGAGCACAAGGGTGGATTGGAGGGGTCAAAGAAAGAGAGAGGGAGAGGCAAGAAGGGGGTTAAAATCAAAAACCTGTAACCCCCTTTAATTAGTAAAAAATAGGAAACCAGTATATTTTTTGGCATTGTGGTGGCCTAACATGTAAATAAAAACTTAACTTTATATAGACACTGTATAGCACTATATGGAGAGAAAAAAAAAACATGAATTAAATCATTTGTCTGTCTGTTTAAAAATTACACTGTGCTGAAAATCATTGATCACCTGATAGAGTTGGCTGCTTCTCTATTCCAGGCCTGTCGATACAAGTTGGCAGCTACCCCAAATAGCCAGCGTACATCTTCTGGCACCTCTGGAATCCACTCCACAAACCTGCAGCCATTCAGAAATTATATTATTATAGTGTATAAGCAACTTGGTCACAAACATGACTCTTGCTTGAAAGTGAGTAGAAATAAATATGAAAAATAGGAATTATTCTCCTTAAAGTGAGATACTATAGTTGCCATTGAGATATTCACCTCTGTGCCACTGAGAAGGCTGACTGCACTGGAAGTGTGTATGGCAGGAGCATGTAAGAGGCCACTCTAACTGGCAGCGTTGCAGACACCTTGGCGTACAGGCCAGGTTTCTCTTGGCAGGCTTCGCAAAACACTGACACACAGAGAGCAGCAGAAAGTCAAAGATTTTGGTGCCTTAACCCCAGTTTAACCTGTCACCTTGAATCTCATGAATGCATTAACAGCAAAAACAGAAAACATACAGTATCTTCATTATTAACAGCAGAGTCTGAGATGACGCTACACCTTTTTTAATTGCCGTAGGCAAAATGATCCGTTCATCCAGCCACCAGTGCTGTTTACGCAGTAAGCGGAGCCTCCGGAGCACCCACTCTTTGGTTGTTTCAGTATGCCTGCAGCAGCAGTTAGTGGAGCTCTCCAGAAGGTTGAGGCCAGGGGTCGGACACTCCAGCATCAGTAGGTCTGGCACCATACATAGTGACATCAGTGAGACTGCCAAAATGTTCAGATTTAGGGCTGCAATGATTAGTCAACGACGTCCATGACGTCGACTATTAAATGTGGTCGACCAGAAATTTTGTGGTCGTCTAGTCGTATGTTATTTTAAGCAACATGATGAACGCCATTCGATTTCATTAGAATACATGCAAATAAAGTTGCAATGCACCACCGGAAACGTAAGGGGCAATAGCCTGCACCATTTGCGCCCATATTGAACTAAACACTGAAGTTCAATAGCAATAGCAAAGTCGATGCAGTAGCAACGATGGCTGAAGCAGAGGTGCATAGTGATGTTAGCGTGAGACCGCAAATGTCTAAAGTCTGGGAGTATTGTCGGGAAAATTAAGAAAATAAACACGTCAAGTGCACTATCGGGAGTTTTGGCATCCAAAGTCCCGGATGGGTAAGTTTTTTTTTGTAGCCTACCTTTCAAAAATGCATCTCTCAGTATAAAGTAACAATAGCTAGGCTACTTTAAGGCCCCTTTCTTAAAAGATGATGTTAATTTCGTTTACACGTACCAGGATATCCAAAGCCAACGGCGACCGTCATGTTACGGTGCTAAAACTGTGTTTCACCTTTTCACGTGTCTGAGGAACACCCAGAGTTTTTCAAAGTAACGTTAACGTCATTTTCAGTGACTGAAACCTCCGGTTAAGCCCCATTTGAAAAAAACATGCGTCTTTACTATTATACTATTATATGCATCACTAGTGGACACATTGCCTCTAATACTTGTCACAAAGCTCAATACACATAAAGATACACTGGTTTTCAATGAAATCCAATGAATACGGGAAACATAGCAAATAAATAATCGATAATCGTTGACTAATCGAAAAATTAGATTATAGATTAGTCGACTACAAAAATAATCGTTAGTTGCAGCCCTATTCAAATTTAAAGGACAGTAATGTAAGAAATGCCATGGTAATACTGTATCACAGTACTTACTGTTCTCTTCAAGAAAGCGCAGAGCGTCCTTATACCCATTCTGACACATCTCAGCTAATACCTGTGGAGATGAAGCCAGTCAGTCTTTTTTGGACTCTTTTTTTGGGCTAATTATCTATGATTCCCCACCTAAATAAATTATGTAATAACTACACGTAATTGAAGTTTGGTTTAAATACATGTTGTTATATTTATATTAATATATATACACATTTTAATTGTTATCCTTATTCCTCACATCTCTTTTTTCCTTTCAATTTTTTCAATTTTCATTTCTACATTAGCATAAACAAAACATATAAACAAATAAAATGAATCTAAATTTGTTTGTAACCTGACCGACCCCTTCACAAAATGTATCATAAATCAGACAGATTAACAGACAACACAGAAAACCGACTACCTTGGTAGATCTAACAATAAAAAAAGTGACATACACTACACTTATTTGAAAAAAGAAATATTGCATTTTTGTTTTGTCCATTAAAAAATGGAATGGGAGATTTACACATTACACATAATTTCCTGACAAAGCACAAGGGCAAAGGTGAGAAAGGTGTGCGTCTCACGCATGTAATTTAGATAATCCTATCTTTTAGTAAGTCAGCAAGACTTCTATTTCTTGTCACTGTCAGCAATATACTGCGTTATCATAATGGTCAGTTTGTTGTATTGCACAAAGGCAACTTCAGTAAATAAGAGCTCAAATAACAGCAGAGCTGCCCACAGCCAATCTAATGGCCAGAATGGTCAGACCATGAGTCATGGTTCAAAATACTTGTATCTGATATCCAACTACTTTATTGCCCAGTGTTATTGCTATGAGATCCAGGCAGCACACCATGCATGCACATGTGAGACATGTGTGTAGACTGCAGATTGTAGAACAACAATGTAGCCAATAGCGCTACCCAAACAAGGTCAAAGTTCAGCTCATACTAAAGGTTATCAAACAATCACCACAGCAACAGGAAGTAACAAGAGGAAAGGAGAGTGACTGCAAGTGAACCTGTGGCAGGAGCTACATACAGTATATGCAAGACATCCATATACGAGGGTTTGAGAACAGCTAGCTGGAGAATATTACTGTGACACATTTATAGATCAATGTTAAAGTTAGCTTTAACCCTTGCAGGAACATGAAATATTATTGTCAGGCAACATGTCGTGACATAATCGAAAAGTGAAGTTTGGTAAAGTTTAGTGAAAACTGTAAGAAATAATCCTCCTGTAATGGCTGACAGAACAGTGTTAATCTGCTGTTTATATGTTAATTCATCAATTAATTTTTTAAACTGTAAAAAGACAAAATATGAAAAAGGTATTATGGACAGAGAAAAACTGAGAAAGCAGTAAATTCTAGGAAAACAAGTTAAAACCCTTTTTTTCTTTTGCTTCTTACAACACATTTTCAAGGACACAAATTCAGAGACACTTATTATATGCCCTTTTCAGGTCACTCTCACTGACCTTGGCTTCTGGTGGAAACAGGGCTCTGCTGAGGCGGTACATATTGCCTAAGTTCATTTGGATGCTGGTGTTCGTGAAGCGCAGCTCATGGAAACTTGTGGAGTTGTCTTTTGGACAAATGTCACTCTCACCAGAAAACGGAGAGACGGTGATGGTGTTTTTCAGCTCTGACTGCGGCAGATTGTCACTGATTCCACCATCCACGTAACGCTAAAGAAACAGAAAAATGTCAGTACATACAAGAAAACACTACTTTCACTTGAGAGCTGAAGTTCTGAATTTGTTTACAGAGTGAATTTTAACATTTACACTATTTCCATTACACCGTTATAGAACAGATGTCATTATACACACTTTAAATACAGTTATTTACTGCTATACAATGAGACCCAGTTCTATTCAGAGCCATATTAGTAGCCACGCGTTCTGGTCACATATTTTGAACCATTGCCTCTTTCTCCTACGTCTGCTCTGACCTACAAGACAAAGATAAAGACGACACTTTATCCTAATAAAGCTCAAAAGCCAACCACTCTGTCTTATTACTGGGAGGCACTTCTCCTTATCAGTGAAATACCACTAACACTAAGATTGTATATTATTCAATCTGTGGCTCATACGTTTTACATTATTAACCTATTTGCCCCACTTAACCTCTAGAACGTGGGAAAATGAATGAGGACTTCTAATAATTCTATTAAATGAATCGTTCAATTGTTCCCTCCATAAAATCATAAGTAGAGAAACAACCAGTGAATTGAATAAGTGAAAAATTATAACCTCAAACATAGGCCAAGGGAGGCAAGGTTCATTTAGTCTACACAGTACTTAACAGTACGTAAAAAATATTGTGCATAAAATTATTAAAGTGTGCCATTTTCACCATATTACACATTTTAATGCTGAATTCATTTACTATTGGGTCTATTTTAATCACACATTTAATTTTGCTGCTTTTTTGTGGTATTGCCACAAAATTACCACTGGTTTTGTCCCAGTGTGAATTTTAGTACCAAGACTGTGATAATAAACTCTATTCAAAGTGCACCAAGATGTATACAAAGAGGATTTCTGTCTGGGATGATCAGTTTTGCCACGGTGGTGTATTGTGTGACTGAGCTTCACTGCCAGAACTGAGCTACTGCCTGAGGAGACTAAGCCAATTCTTGAATATGCACAGTGGGTTACCTATTTATGCTGATATACTTCATCATGTCTGATCAATCAAAGGTCAAGACCTAATTTCCAGTTGAGCATGTAGTTCTCCTACACACATGACTGAACACACACTTCAACTTCTATTTGTTCATGAAGCTAAACCTTCCATAACGCCTGTGTTTTATCATTAAACAAAGCACTGACTGTCTGCAGTCTGATGTTGGAACATCATAATAATACATTTCATTTGAGATTTCATGTCATCAGGACAAATTATTTTACTTAATTCAGTGTGTTAGTATTTGCTTTTGTTCGTACTTTTTAAATCAAGACACCTGTCAGTGAATGCACTTCTACCCAACATTCTCAAACCATTTGCACTTTCACTTTAACCAAAAATTAAGTAATACATCATGTAATCTGATGTTTCAGACATAATCGTCTGAAAGCCAAAACCAAGGTTAGGCCACTCGTCATTCAGGACATGCTCTTTGCTGATGACACAGTAGTGGCAGCACACTCCCAGGAGCATCTGCAAATCCTCATGAACCAGTTCACCCACGCCTGCTATGACTTCAACCTCACCATCAGTCTAAACAAAACGAAGACGATGGGACAGGGCAGTGAAAAACCTCCATCTATCACCATTAACAACTACATATTGGAAGGCGTAAACAACTTCACCTACCTAGGGTTCACCATCATCTAAACTTAGCAGCCACATCGGAAACGCTGCCTCCACTTTTGGGAAGCTCACCCAGAGAGTATGGGACAATGGGAAGCTCACTGTCCACACAAAGGTGCTGGTGTACAAAGCCTGTGTCATAAGCACACTCTTATATGGCACCAAAACATGGACCCTATACTCACACCAAGAGCACCGGCTAAACAGCTTTCACCTTTGCTGGCTGAACGCTTGTTGGGCATCACCAGGAGGAACACATTTGCCCACACAGGATTCCTGGAGAGAGCCCAGCTCCCAAGTATGTACTGTCTCCTGAGGCAGCGTCATCTCCGCTGGCTGGGCCATGTTCGGTGAATGGAGGATGGGCGAATCCCTAAGAACATCCTGTATGTGGAACTGTCCTCTGGCAAGAGGCAACCAGGCCCCCAGCCAAGCTATATGGATGTCTGCAAGCAAGACCTCAAGTTCTTCGACATCAGCCCTGTCACCTAGGAAATTGCAAGCCCAGCGTCGCCACAACTACACCCAAGTAGTACGGACACTTAGAGATGGCCCACATAGGACAGCATTGGAGCCCTGCAGCTGTGCCAGCTGATCATGGAGATATCTTGTGCGAGACTGCAGAATTTTTTCTCAGTTTTTTTTTCCTACCTTCCTACCGCATCAGGTGACCCCAAGGGATACAACCTGAGTGTAAAAATAGCCAGAGTTCTCCTTTAATGCTGCTGTTCTTAATGCCTGGTTTGTTGTGTGGCACACTAGGCATACAATTTTTCCTTGTTCACTTGCAGTATGCTAGCTACATGATCAGTGTTGTTTTTCTTTCAAAATTGTTCCCAGAGCAAACTATTACAAAAATGTGCTATAATTGTATTTGAAATGAAATAGTTTCATAATTCAATACACATGTTCACATTTACTACATCGTAGAAAGGTACTGTAGTAAGATGATATCTGCAGCAAAAAGTAAGAATATACTGTTTTCTGTAAGAATATACCCTGTTTTGGTAATTTTATGAAAACAAGGTCTTATTGTTATTTGGGATTTGCATCTGGTATTTCACACAGAGAATCATTGTTAATACAGTAATCCCTCATCTATCGCAGGGAATGCGTTCCAGAGACCCCCACAACAGGTGAAAATTGGCAAAGTAGCTGGGTTTTATTTATTTTTTATTTATATGTATTTTAAGGCTTTATAAACCCTTCCCCACACTCCTATAAATCTTTCCCATGTGGTTGGTTGCCTTCCATTCCATCAGCCAGTCGTGTGCTGTGTACAATGTCATGTTGGCAAACTTGCGGAAGCAGTACTGGCGTATAGGACTGCGTTTGCATTGTGTACAGTACTGAAAACTCCACAACACAAAATTAAATAATTAAAAAAAAAAACGCGATACAGTGAAGCCGCGATATAGTGATGGATAACTGTTGCAACAAATATATATGTGTATATTTGTTGCTTTGTTGTGTGTTTTAATAAAATAAATAAAATGTACTTACTTGTGTGGTCATTGACAAAAGAAGAAATAAATCAAACTTAAAAAAGATTTTAAGTGTACTTAACTTATAAGTTTTGACCATTGTATATTTATGTAGACTCCACAATTTTTTTAAATTGTTGATTACTTAAACCATTTACATGTATCTAACTTTAATAGTTCTAATTCTAATTATTGTACATTTATGTTGACTATACTTGAACAAATTAATTTGCTATTTAAACTATTTGAATCAGTCACTTAACACACATGGTTTAAGTACAATCACCATATCCGGGTTTAGAGTGTAGGTGATTATTTTTATCTGCCTTGATCTTGATGCATTTGACCTTTGTATTTTTAAATTACCATATCAATGGGTCTTGTTCTAAACTGACTGATAATACGGCTGATAGTTAGACTGTATAGTGATGACTCTATAGTGATGACTGTAAATTACCTGACAGCAGAAGGGTCTGAGATCCCTTCCAAAAGTCCAACTTATCAGCAGTTTATCAGCTGCTGCTGGGTCAACACTGATATCAGCAACTAAGACATTCAGCTAAAATGATTATAACAATTCTTCTTCTAAACATACACATGACTAATCATAGGGAAATGCAGAGAGCAAAATTATCACACAGTAGTCTTGCAACCTGACCAGGTCAAGGTACAAGATTTATACAGTAAGACTTAAGATTTCCATCTAATATATGTCTATCGCTGCTGCCTTTACTGTACGTTCTTGTCTTTGTTGCTAATCAAGTTTCAGTTATTTCTAGACTCATGAAATAAATAATTAGAATATTCTGGAAGAAGACATAACACATTGTGAAAAACAACTTTGTAAAATAAGCAAGTGTCACTACAATAAAACCAAAGCTCATTGTTCACAGAGCGTAAGATGGTCTGCAGAAACCTACCACTCCTCTGAATGATGGCGGAATCAGCCCACAGTAGATGGGAATGAAACAGCTACAGATCAGTGCCTAAGAAAAGAATGCAAAATAAAACCTGAACAAATCTCATTCCTGGGGGTTGAGAGAACCCCTAATTGCTTCTCCAGATTAACCATGCTATTGTCTGTCCATACCTGAATAAGTTCTTCTTTGGAGCTAAACTCTGAGATCAACACATTTTCCCCATCAGAGACTCTGGTCAGTGAGACACACAGACGCCCTGAGGCCAGCACATGTGCGTCAGAGGGCAGGTCACGATTCAGGCCTGATTTTATCACCTTGACCAGGTTAAAAGAAGGGTGAAGGGGACCCAGGTTCCTCTTCCTGGCTTCCTTTGCCACCTCAATTACATCTTCACAGCATTTAGCTTGGAAACAGAGAGAGAAAGGAGAAGTTAAACTGAAGCGGCAGCAACATAATTGCTTCCATGTGACAACTGCAGTCAACTGCAAACCAAAATAAACCAGATGCCTCATTTATAAAACTGTGCGTAGGGTGTGCGTGAAAATATTGCGTATATTTGTATATAACTCATCTCTGTTCTTACAAGTTAAGAAAAACTGAGCTCATTTAGACAACTGATTTTTTATGAACAAGCAAAAATGTCTCCTGTAGCTGCTGTGTGGGCCAGTGGTGACCAGTGGTGGCCAGTGGCCGCTCCTCTGTGGTCTGCAGGTTCATGAATGGGACTGTCAGAGGGTATCATCCACTGTCACCTGGAAGACTACTGAATGAATAAACCTTTGAACGTGTACATGATAAAAACATGCATTAATGAAGTAAAGTCTTCATGTGTGATATGAAATGTGAATATTGTGATTTACTTTATATGATTTGTGGCATTTCAGACTGTTTTCTGCGTATCCTTCTAAGGTTGCACTTTCTCCTTTTTTCTTTTACCCATGCGTATTTGTGCATACACATGGGTGAACATTTCTAGAGAGCTGCGCATCTCAAATCTCAAGTTTGTGTATAAAATGGCATACGCAATCTTTTGTGCATACGCAGCGTTTATAAATACAGCTCCAGGGGTCAGTGATCTACAAAGATCACCTGTGAGCCAAATAACGAGGCAAAGCAAACAGGCCCATCTGCACTCATACATATTGACTGGTACCATAAGAATGATTATGTTCTTTTATTATCCAGTAGTTTCATGACAATAATTTAGAATTGGGCAATATTTAATTTACAGCCATTATCAGCCTATTTAACAAACTTCTATGGCCTTAACTTTGCTGAAGTTTGAATCCCTATATTAAGCATAGATAACATCTAAAATAAAATACAATTTTGAACAGATATTTAAATAAATTACAATAAATTCATTCTATAAATATATATAGTGCACAGAGAGAAACACAAAAACAACTGTCAATGACAACAATGTGATACCCATTTAGATGAATTACCAACAATCTGGAACATTACAGACATGAAGCAGCTATGAATATGTTTTAATTCAGCACAAATTAATGGGATGAAAAACAACATGACACTAGGTAATTCAACCAAAGGGGTACAGATAGTTTGTTTTTAAAGTAAGAAGTTGTAAATACATCCGGGACTGAACTTTATCATTTCTCCAGCTGCGCTTTCACAACTTTGACACATTTCACAACTGATCGCTCACACACACACACACACACACACACACACACACACACACACACACACACACACACACACACACACACACACACACACACACACACACACACACACACGCACACGCACACACACACACACACACTCACACACACAGAGAGAGAGAGAGAGAGAGAGAGAGAGAGACAGGTGCAACAACAACAACAACATTAATAATAATAAAAACAAGACTTCCGGATTCCTGACATAGTGCGGTATGCCTTACTTATAGATGCGTGGCTGGCGAGCACCGACGCGGTCAGGGCACCGGCAGAGGCCCCGTACAACTTGGTGGCACCTTCAACGAGATGGGGAGCTTTCTCCAACAGACAGCTGGCTACTCCGATGTGGTAAATCCCAAGGAAGCCGCACCCGGCGAAAGACAAATTCCAGCTGCCGCTTAGGTCGAACATGGCTGGCTGCGGAACACAGATCTGTGGAGAGAAGCCGGTTGTTTTCATGTAGAAAACTGAGGGGGGAGGGAACCGCTGCTGATGCATTTAGGGCCAGTCAGAACTATCAGCACCTGTAGGAGGTTCAGTGTATTGGAATGACGTCACAGTGAGCAGTACGTCCCTGCAAACACTTGTAGAGTTGCGTTGTGCTACAATAGCCTCTAGCCTTTTATTTGGTTACTGTTCAGTAATAACGCACTAGATGTAAAGGTGTGTTATAACCTTTTATATTTATTAATATTTAGAACTTGGACTGTGTAATTGAGGACGACTATGTAACCAAGATTTGGTTGTGGTCATTCACAGTCGTGTTAAGCTGCATTAAGCCACTGAAAGCGACTGCATTGTTGTACGTTATTTTAAAAACAGTAAAACCAGTAAGTCCAAAGACAACATTCATGTCAGTGAGAGCATGATTGCATCAATCTTCGCTCGTGGTGAACGGTTCGATCTAAGATGTCGATGTATCGATACAAGCGTTGGGGTTGATATTGATCGATGGCTGATGAGATCGATAATTATGTTTCAGTTTCTCTTCTCTACGTTTCCTTCACAATAAAGTCTTTTATGAAGCGCGTACCGAGGCCTGTTTCTTTAAATGCGAGTGGCGTCACGTGTGACGTCACTTGCATTTAAAGCCTCGCTGATTCAGGAAGTGGTTTGAGTGTTGGCGTGAATTATGTACACGTATAAAGCGCACGAAAATTTGTGCGTGTTATGTTCGTGTTTTTATGTGTTGTTTCTCAGGAAAATAGATAATAGATAATAAACTCTGGTGTCATTATGAAGCCATCATGCTCACGAGTACAGAAGAACTCAGTGTCATTGCTGATGCCTCGGTTTAAGTGGCAGAACAGCTGATCCCTCTGTCTGGGAGAGACAGATGTGCATCCAGGCCTACACAACCTTCCCGTGGGACACCTGTGCAACCCTGCTTCCTCAGTTCTACGTGAAAGGGTTTTTATCCAAAGCTGCATAGTTTATTTCCAATAAGAGAAACTGACCAAGTACAGTGGGAAAATGAAGAAAGTCACCACCAACCTGGTATTCATAAGCACAATCACAGTCTCTCAGTGATTGTGAGAAACACTGCAACAGTTTTAACGTAAATACCATATGTCCTGCTGGAGTTATTTAAACACTGACTGAAATCATAGACATTTTTTCATTTATAGACATCTATTACCATTACCCACACAGCTTAGATAAATGAATGAGTCACAGAAACATTGGTGTTATTTTACAGCTGTGGCTTCCATAGGAACAAGGGTCAGTGTTGTGTTTGCTGGTGGATACACTACTTTAAGAGTGTCTTTGTCATTCAGTAAATTTGTAGAGGTGAGGGTGAAGAAGACATCAAAGTCTTCATCTTTGTACTGCAGTCTTGAGGTGTTGTAAAAATCTTCTTTAATGGCTGCAACTAACTCATCCACAGTTGAAGGTATGCCACTTTTAAGAGTACGTTTCTTTATTTCTTGATCAATGAGGACTCGGAATCTCACAGTTTGCTCCATGACTGCAACTAATGAGGACAGAAGAAAGATTAATAAGATATATAGTGATCCTCAACACTGGAGGTAGATGTGTCGCTTCAACGTAACCATTATCACTACCAAAACAATCAGGTCACAGCCATAACTTTGCCATATGTTTCGGTTGTGACAATTTTAGCAAACTGTTAACACAATTCAGAGATGCTAGACTAAAAATGACTAGCAATCACAGATTTGAAAAGATGTTCATGAATAAAAACCAAACCTATGTCAGTCAGTCGGTCAATCATTTTATCCTTACCCTTCTGAGGGTCGCGGGGAGAGCTGGAGCCAATCCCAGCTGACATCAGGCAAGAGGCATCCTGAGAGTTCATCCTGGATAGGTCGCCAGCCCACGACAGGGCCAATAAATAGCATATAAAGAGACAAACAACCATTCACACTCACATTCACACCTATGAACAATTTAGAGTCGCTAATCAACCTAACCCCCATAGTGTATATCTTTGGGCACCGGGAGGATGTCGGAGTACCCGGCGAGAACCCAGTCTTGGGACTGCAATTTGAACCAATTTGTCAGAATGGCCCATATAGTCACACTGGTAGAAGGACAAATGCACAAGTAAAGTTAATACAAGAACACAATTAAAGCATGTAACAAAACATGCACTGGAGAAACTTGAGGTGCTTTTATTACACAATATTATAATAACAGTTTATTGTACGACCATTCTAATCATTTATTAAGTCAATATTATACACAAACACATATATTGCAGAAATCACACAGCTCCTAGGACTCTTCACCATCACCATCAATTCACCATCAACTAGACCGTCATTGGCAATTTTATGGTAATTCTGTAGGTATATACTGTATGTTTCGTTATAAATATAAAAGCAGCCTGCAGATATATTAAAGCAGCCTTATGGCGACAGGTTTTACTGGCGCATGTAGGTCTGTATGATGTGGTGGGAAACATTCTCGTCTGGGTAAGAGTGGTCCTGATGCTGTGCCTCGTGCGCGCGCATTACATCATTTACCTTCAGTGTGATTGGTTGTAGGTCAGCTCATCCGCGTGCAGTTTAGCATCCACCGCCGGCCTCCGTAACCCGAAGTAACCGGCAGCGGCGTGTCAAAAACAGCGAAGTCACCAACCATTGTATTGGTGTTTCGTCTGCGTGTGTTTGCTTCTGTTGCCTGCGCTGGCTGCTCGTTTGGACCATGGCCGAGAGCGAGGCAGACACGCCGAGCACGCCGATTGAGTTTGAGAGTAAATACTTCGAGTTTGATGGAGTGCGGCTGCCGCCCTTCTGCAGAGGGAAGATGGAGGAGATCGCAGGTTTCTCCCTCAGAAGTAGCGATATATGGATTGTCACCTACCCGAAGTCAGGTAATCAAGCCTTCGGGACGCGCTCTGCACACTGCTCACTGCCCTTTCCCATTTCCGCACGGGCTCTGTTTACTCTGCTGTTATTATCAAAGCCCCATAATATAAATGACAGTACAGTCAGCAAAACCAGCTGGTGGTTCATGATATGCATTCACCTCTAGTTGGTCAGAGTCATGTAATATCTCTGTTTAGGCCTATAATTACATTATCCAGGGATTTATCCAGCTTTTGCAAGTGGTGCCTAAGCCTTCGTGCCACAATCGGAGGCCATCCATTAGACTCAGACTGAGTCAATTGCTTAGTTCTTGGCTGTAGTGCATTAATTAGCCAACACGTACTAGTCACCCGTCATCATTCGCCAAAATGACGGAAGGCGGAAGTTGTTTACATCCAGCCTGGAGAGTGTTTGCGCAGCGCTGCAGGCAGGCTCACGTGCGTGGTGGCGTGCTGTGCGCTGGGTGGGTCCGATCATGTGACAGCTGGTGTCCAGGGGCTCTCTATCAGGTGCACACAGAAGTTCAGACAATTTTAATTAATTAATTTGATTTTGCATTCAATGTAGAAACCTCAGGGAGAGACTCATGTGAGGGGTCCCTCTCCCAGAATGGACACAAGTGCAGTGAATGCCACGTGTACACAACACATCAACACAATAACGAGAGAGACTCCGACACCATAATAAAGTTCTCAGTTCTCTATTACGGTGATAGGTTTCATCAGAGGTAACGACAAGACCGTCTGAAACTGTTCACAAGTCCTTGTACTCGTACTTGCATAAATATTCCAATACTGTACAACCTGTAACATTTTACTGCACCCATTACCTCTTTTCCACTGTGCAAGACCAAATAGGATGCAGGGTTCAAGGAGTTTACTGCTGCTAGTAGCAGTGTGACACAACCAAATTTGTGGCAAATACTGGAGAAGCACTTACCCAGTACATATTCTTGATATCAGTACTTGCTCGGTACCCTAACTTAAGCACTCGCACTCAGTGTGGAAAAAAAATATTGGGACACAACTGAAATGCGGTTAGAGTCTTGTATAATTGATTATCTTTTATTGCCAAAGGGTTTTGCTGATGCTTTGATACACTGATACATTGTTACTTTTGATTTATTTACATTTATGTTTGTCTTGTCAGTCCCTGTGTACACAGCACAATAGGTCTTCTTTGTCTCCATCCTGCTATCCCAATATCCTTATGCCCCGCCTCCTCTATGCCCCTTTAGGTACCAGTCTGCTACAGGAGGTTGTGTATTTAGTGAGCCAGGGAGCAGACCCAGATGAAATCGGGCTCATGAACATTGATGAACAGCTGCCTGTCTTAGAGTATCCCCAACCTGGCCTGGATATCATACAGGTATAGTTCTGTAGCTGAGATCAGGCTGGCATTTAATCAGTATCTTAGTTGACCTAGTCTTTATGGGACTGTCTGTCCTGAGCAGATGGGAGCTTTTAGATTAAGATTTACTCACTGCATTACTGTGAGTGTACTTGTTGATGTGACCCTCATACTGGGAAAAGTAATTGCATAAGATGTCCACTGTATTCACTTTGACAATAGATGAGGCTATATAGAATGCAATTGGAGACGTTGTTTGTTCTTTTTTTAAGCTTGCACGACTTTGATGACTGATTGTGGTCAAAATATATTTTATGTCTATTACTGTTGTGACGAGAATAATGCACATAAATTACATGAGCTTAGTATGTGTGTTCGAGTTAAGTGTGTCTCTCTCATTCCCTTATGCATATGAACATATGCACAGTATATGTAGAAAAACAAACAGTGTATTGTGACTACTGGCTGGAATTTGTCAATACCGAATGCTACAGAAAATAGGAAGACAAATGCAGGTATACTATAAAGTTATTTTTCTTCCAAATTAATAGGACCAGCATGTTCCTTGAGAGAATAACTTTATCTTATCTCATTTTCTAGGAAACAAATGAACAGATCATGTGCATATGAGTTTTCACATATGTGTCATCAGAAATGATAAGACACACCTAGTAACAGGAGATAATCTTTCCAGGACTGATAAGAAAATGGCAGGTTATATAGATTAAAAACTGCCTTTTTTCTCCACAGGAGCTTACATCCCCTCGTCTGATCAAAAGCCACCTTCCCTATCGATTCCTCCCCACAGCTATGCACAACGGCGAGGCCAAGGTCAGCCCACCACGTCTGGAATTAACATATACTGTAACCATACATTTTTGTTCCCTTAACATACTGATTAAAATGTTTTTCCAGTAACTGTGCCCTAACTGTATTACATTTAATTTTATAATAATAGTTCAGGCAGGTACATTGGACAAAACCGAAAGTGCCAGGTGTTAAAATTAAACTAAATTAACAACCTGTCGCCACATAACTTTATATTTACTTAGTATTTATTTAGTTTAACTTTTCCAAGCAGAATAATCAAAAGCATAGTCATCAAATTTAAAACAAATTTAGAAATAATTTAGAAATTAGAAATAACAACTTGATTCACTATCACAGCTTTCTGTCCCACCCAAACCTTCTCCTAATGTGATATGCCTTTTCTTTTTTTATATCAGTAACATAGAAGCAGACCTAGAGTAATAGTAGAAGTTAGGGAGGAGTATTACCAAATAAGTGTATCATAATATTGATAATATTAATGTGTTTTTATGTAAGTATCTATTTTTTATCTGCTATATCTAGAGCCTGACCATAGGTCAGTGCTTATCAGTGTTTTCAGTTACTATTGTCCTGAGTGCAACAGACACCAAACAAATCATACAGACAGAGGCTTACTGTGAACCAGTACTCACAGTGAGTGTTTCCTTTTAGGTGATCTATATGGCTCGCAACCCTAAGGACCTGGTGGTGTCCTATTACCAATTCCACCGCTCTCTCAGGACCATGAGCTACAGGGGAACCTTCCAGGAATTCTGTCGGCGATTCATGCATGACAAGTGTATGTGTGTTGAGGCTGTAACGAGGCTGGGACACTGTGACCTTTTATCTGGTCCAGTTCAGTCTCTACTGTAAAGTCATTCAGTTGTTGGTCTCTCTATTTCTCTCTCTCTCTCTCTCTATAGTGGGATATGGTTCCTGGTTTGAACATGTCCAAGAATTTTGGGAGCATCGTATGGACTCCAATGTCCTTTTTTTGAAATATGAAGACATGTACAAGGTAAAATCATCCATGTCTAAGACTTTTCTGGCCCCTGTCTCTGTTTTCTTGTCATAACATTACATTGCTATGTTACTAAGCCATAACACAGCTCTCAGATCAGCTCAGTATGTGTGTGTGTGTGTGTGTGTGTGTGTGTGTGTGTGTGTGTGTGTGTGTGTGTGTGTGAACTCCCTGGTCTGAAGTTACTTTTTAACTTTTATTGATATGCCAAATATACATGTTACTTATCCTAACTCATAAGCAAGCAAATTATTCTTTTGTACATTTATTGACGTTTTTTTGCCAGTGAATACATTTAAGTCTAGGCTTGTTGGCAGTGTTTTAATAATATCTCAGAGCTTTGTTATAATTTCAAACTAAGTAATTTAAGTTAGATCACAATTGATCACAACTAACAAGTGTTAGTTATATATTATAAGTAACACTTACTATGAAAAACCAGTTATAATCTGAAAATTAACTGCAATGCAATACGAGTAAATTATCTAGAAATTATGATGTAAGAGAATGACCAAATTTTTGAGATAATCCTTGGTTGTACAAGTATGTCAGTATGTACAACACTAGAGCCTTGTCACTCTTGAAAAGCCAGACATTGTTGTGCCATCATGTTATCCTTTTATGGACATGAAGAATCAACAATTTAGCCTTGCATAATCACATAAGGCGCTGACAGGTCAGCCATTTGGGACAGGTGTCTGCAGTGTGGGCAGATTTGTATTCTGATTTTACACATGGCTGCTTTTAAAATATCATTCATAAACTGTTATGAGCTTAGACTTTTTTAAATATTAGTGGAGTCACTGAGATACAACTAATCAATCTCTGAATGGAATTTGATAGATACAATTTCTAGGTAACCTAAAGATGTGCAATAGTTTCAGTTAATTCTTAAATAGAGATTCGCTTAATGGGACTATAACAGTATTAAATTAAAAATCCAAATTCAAATTAAAACAACAAACAAAAAACTTTATTTGTCCCAGAGGGGCAATTAGAGTTCCAGTGTGGGACAAGCAATGGCCAATAAATATGTGCAATGTGTTGTGCATATGTGCATGCATATGTGTGTGTGGGTGTGCCTGTGTGTGTTTCATCTATAAAAGGTTAAAATCTTTTCATAGTGTGTGTTGAAGGAAAAAGGTACAGGTTGTTTATAGCTGTGACATGTTTTAACCTTCATTGATCGTTGATGATACAGAACCTATCTGTCTTTTGTTCAGAACATTACTGAGTAAAACCCAGTAAAAGAGCTATATTTGGCTTTTGTTTGGCTTTGTTCACAGCATCAAACAGCAGTTATATGAGGTACTAAAAATAATGTCAACCAATTGCTAGGAACACCTAATTAAAACTCCTCAAAAGTAGACTAGACTAGGCAAACTCAGAATAAACGCATGTAAAAATTCTAATTTAGAATAATTCAAAGTTTAAACCTATTAAATTAAGTTAAATCACCTAACTCATTTTTTGTTCCCTTTAATTGTTTCAGTTGTCTCAACATACAAAAACAAAACCATTATTTGATTGTGAATAAAGAAATCAATCAGCTCTTTATTTTGGTCAAAAAAGAAGAAGAAAAGAACATAAAACAGATCCCGATTTTTTTTTAAGTGTGTGTAATGTGAAAACATTCAGAACCAGGGCCATGCAGAGAAATGTGGAGGGGCATCTGCCATTATTTCAAATTGTAATCTTCCCTCTTCCCTACGCAGGATCTGGGGACATTGGTAGAGCAGTTAGCCCGGTTCCTGGGTGTTTCCTGTGACAAGGCTCAGTTGGAGGGCATGGTGGAGAGCTGCAACCAGCTGATTGAGCAGTGCTGCAAATCAGAGGCACTGTCTATCTGCAGGGGTGAGTGGGAGAGGATCCAAAAAAAGAAATACACGACATTGCACAATTCTTCTGATCTGTTAATCAGGCAGAAATTTTAAGAGCTATTTTGTGTATGGCAGGACAATTTTTAAAGTTTAACATTTACCCCTACAGGGTTGGCAGATGATGGTATTGGGTGTATCACCTCCAAAACATCATATGAACCTTTTTTGTCTTTAAACTATCTCTTACTACATGGGACATGCCTATTTATTTCTTTCAGTTTAGAGCTTTGGTTTCTCATAGTTGAATTCTACCTGTTGTGTATAAGATATTGGCACATTTGTGTGTTACTTAGTTAAAATTGACATGAAGTGTCATGAAGTACTCAGTAAAGAAGGTCTACTCTCACTTATTTGTTCAGTGAATTATTTTTATTGTACATTTTTATTGAGGAGGGAATGTAAGGCATTACTTATTGAGATAGTTGAGCCAGCTTCAGTCACCAAATCCATCCCATGAGCTAGAGTATTTTAGATATTGCATATCAATTCAGTAAACATGGAATAAGAAAAGAAATGTTAAAAAAATTACACAAATGAAAGCATTACTGCAAGGTTATTGTACTGGGTTGCATATGTTTTTATATAGTGTGCTGAACGGCTGCTGAAAGGCTGCTCGCAGAAGGTTTGTGTGTGGAAGGTTATTTTAGGCTATTGTTCTAATACAGCTAAAAACATTCACTCTTCACCTACTCATGATGTTGTATATGTAGGTTTGAAGGATTTGTGGTTTCTTCAGTACAGTACAATACAGTACATTTTGATTTTGAATTGGTTTCGCTTACTTGGTTTAAGATGAATATAGCACAACCATGTGGCTACATATTGCACTTACACCACTGATTTAATGTGATTCTGTTTTTCTTTAACCCAGTTTGAGTTTAATTAAAATGCTTCCCTTTACATAGTATTATTTGTTCATTTTTAAGTTTCCATTTGTGATTCTTGATTTTGATACTTCATGTATGACTTCTGTCAACTTTTTTTCTGTTTGCGCATCTGCCTTTTTTTTTTTTTAGTGTATGGAGTGGTGTCTGATGGTGTCTGATGTGCTTAAGGCTTAGCCCACAGCTGGCAGTCAGTCTGATTTGTCTCACATATGCAACCACAGGTGAGTTGCTGCCTTACCAGGCTGCATTCACTCTGCAACTGGAAAGGCAAACAAGATCGAATCACTTTAGCACAGACTAAAAATAAATTAACTATTCACAATAGTCTGTCAGATGAATAATCAGATTTCTTACATCTTTCTATGGTTGCTGCAAAACAATAAAAAATACCCTGCAAATCCACCCTACAAAATTACAGCACAACAAAGAATGTCCACATAAAGTCATGAAGGAAGTGAAGGAAACTGACCTTCATAATATGGTTAGAGCTAGGCTTAGGGTTACTGCTCAGTTGCTCCTTCTTGTCAGTATATACACACACACACACACACACACACACACACACACACACACACACACTAAAGTGATCTTGGTCACTTGAGTCACTATCGCCACCCACCCCCACCAGCCCCCACCATTCAAAATTGTAACTGTTCCCCTCTCTACCTGTGTGTTTTCTCTACAGGTCGTGTGGGTCTCTGGAAGGATGTCTTCACAGTGTCCATGAATGAAAAGTTTGATACAGTATACAGACAAAAGTTTGGCAAGTCTGACTTGACCTTTGACTTCTGTCTGTGAAGTACACCTGAGCTTCTCTGCCTATTACGCCGCTCTCTTCCCATTGAGCCACTTCAGTACTGTTGACAGGTGCATTCCTCTTGTCATGTTTGGATTAAAATACAAGACTTCCCATAATGCAATCTGTCTCATATTAACAAGTCACCATGAATCACACCCTTGCAAAGTAACCTGATCAAATAAAGAATCATCAAGAGCTTACTGAAAAGCTGCAGTTAAACCAAACCTCCTTCAACCCTACCGCCACAGTATGGTCTCACTGCTATGTCCAGCTATCAACCCCAACATGAAAAGCCAGTTAACGTGAACCAGGGTTCAGCTGAGCTTTTGAAGGCCAATACCAGTATCTTATGAGCTGAGGCATTGGGCAACATCATATAAAATGTTATTATTAATAACAAGGATTAATTGATAGACATTTATCATTCATTACACAACATAATCTTCGAGGTGCAAGTCACAATGTGGTCTCACACTCTTAAATGTAAGGGATCATTTCCGTAGGAGCCATATTCCATGTTCGTGAAATATTATTTACAACTATGACAAATCTTGTAATTGTAAATGAATGACAGATAAGGACAATGCAATTGAAAAGTTGACATGAATTTGATTTAACTAGTCATGACAACTTAATGGCAAACCTATGTGTGATGTGATGCGTCAGTGGGAGATGATTTTGGTCTATGTAACCATACCAATCCTTAACAGGACACAAAAAGAGTTAAATTGCCTATAAAGTCTCTATCCGCTGAACGGGCAGTAATCGCTGGCAGTACTAGCTTTCACCAAAACACTGCTCCTATTTACAGTGAACCGAAGCATTAAGACAGACATGAACTGTTATGTATTTTGCCTGTAGTTGAAGTTATACCATAATAGCTGTGCTGGTTTTATACTCTAGCCGACCCCGAATATGGTGCTTTTGTTCTACAATTCATGGTGATAGTATCATGATTCTAACACTAGTCTTTTTTCAGTCTTGGTCATGTTCTCGATACCCCCAGGTCTGGGTCTTGCCTTGGTCTCGATAAGCCCCAGTCTTGAGAAATGTCTTGGTCTCGGCTTGGTCTTGACTACAACATTAGTTTCTGGAACGATAAAAGAAGTAGCCAAGTTGGCTTTATTTTGTGTTCTGATTTATTTCCTGTAAATGAATATAAAGAAGTTTTTACTGTTATATAAATATGATTAGAATATAAAATAATCATCATAGTCACCATAACTGTTTTTTACAGAACAAAAATCAAAACAAAATCAGTCAAACTACTGTCACTAGGTGCCACTGTGGTTCCCTTGTTGCAGTAAAGGGTTCAAGCTTGTTAGGCACCTGGAAGCTCACTGTAAGAAGAAGCTTATTGTCTGTAAATCAAACCAGCAGCTCAGTGTCATAGCTGGATGAGTGGTGTTCAGTGATCATTATTTATCGATGTCTTTATTTGCTTATAGAGCTGTGAGATTTCCAGCCACTATCACTTATTGTGACAATAATCTTTGTATACAATGTAGACGTGTGTGTTTTGAAAAAACTGAAAGAAAGTCCCCAATTGTTCTTAAAAACAAATTTAAAAACCACGGTAGGGAAAATACAAACAGATCCATCTCCAGCAACTGTTTATGTATACAATATAAAAAGGGTCAGACCCGGGGGCAGTGAGACAAATGGGTTGACAACAGCACATGCACCTGTGTGTGTGCATGTGTGTGTGCGCCCTGGCCAAACTGACACAAAGGGTTGCTATATGCATCCATATATACACAAAAAAATTAAGAAGTAAGGGCAGAATACTCAATCAAATCCCACCACTCAACTGTAAATATATATTTCCATATAATACAGGGAAATCCTTAATCGTCCTTACAATTAAGAAATAGCTGTCAGCTAAAGGATTAGTACATAGAAGAGCACCGCACTTTAAAGAAATGTTTTAAAAATCTATTAGCAGAATCATTTTATCATGTTATTCCTGTTTATAAAACGTTTTACTTCTAAAAACACATCATAGTTGGTTTCTTAATGGCTATTGGCAGAGTTTTCTTGTTTTATCACTGATAATAAAATGATGGAGTACTTATATGAGCGGTCTCCATTCAATCAGGTGCCTCTAGGGTAAAAGAGGCCAGTCAGGCCTGGGGCTCTAGCCCTGGTAAGTGCATAAGGGCAACAGCAGAGACAGAGAGTGGAGGGGATAGATGGACACAGTGATTGAAACTTTTTTTTTGAACCCCACCTTTTACATCCTGCACTATTATTGGCTGGAGTGGAGGCCAGTGAGTGGAGGTAAAGGCCACTGTCATACACATCATGCTCTTCTGGGTCAGTTATGATTGAGATAGGTTACAGTTGTATAAATCTATATGTTATTTTCATTGGAAATCCTGCATAGTACACCTTAAATGCATAAAAACATTACTCCTGAACATTCTAGCATTTTGTAAAAACATGGTTGTTACTGTTGTGGCAGAAAGAGGTGGGTTGAGAAAGAAATCAGTTGGTGTCGGATTTGGGGGGTCTCTTTATTCACAACGGCCATACTAACATATTTTGTGAGACAATAATTTTACGTAGAGTTTAAAACAAGCAGTTGATTCAGCTTTGTCTCGTGTGTCCAGGGGAGCTGTATAGGGGAGAATAGCTAGGATGATTCCAAGGGCCCCTGACTGACTTGGGCCCCCAAAATAGGAGAGTATTTACACTCTCTGCGCAGGGGGGTGCCCCTGTGTGTGTGTGTGTGTGTTAATTAAGGTGGATCTCAAACCTCACATAACACAGACCAAACCAAAAAAAGCAGATACAGCAGAGGAAAAAAGGCAAGAGAAAAAGAGAAAAAAGCAGATACATTAAAATAAAATAAGGTTTTACTTTACCTGTCAAGGAATCCTGCTTCTAAACCCAATATGTCACTTAAATAGTGCACGACCTCCTCTCCCTCCTCCTCATCACCTGTTGCCACAGTAGTGTCCACTCCAGCAGACCATTCTGTGTGCTCTACACGACATGTGTGAATGTCTTTACTCTGGAGATATTAATGGCAACATCAGTACACACAGTTTTGTTTTGCCTCCTTAATGGCAGCTCATTCTCTTTGTTTTGTATACGATGTTCATATAGACTTTTTTGGGGGGGTTAATTCATACCTGTCTCTGTCACTTTGTTTTATTGCATTATATTTGACAAGCTTTGCTAGCTGATTTATTAATAAATATGTGTCTTCAGGCAATATATGTTGTCCGTATTTTCTTTATTTTACCTTTTTGATGTCTCACATCTTGTTTGGAACCAAACAGTCAATTAAATTATATATTATATATATATTATATATTAATTATATATCAAACTAGACAGTTAAGAAGTGAAAGTAACTGTGAATCAATATATCATGCATTGGAAATGAAAATGACAGCCTGTGGAAAGTAGGGTTTAGTATCACAATGGTTTCATTTGGTTATGATGCCAAATCGATATCTGTTTGTGAACCCTCTGCTTAACATTTTAACAGGCACAGTCAAGACAGGGACATAGTGAGGTCTTACTGTGTCAGTGGTAGCAATGTCTTTGTGAGACATACATGAATATCTATTATAGAAGTTTTACTAACTAAAATTGTATCTGAACAAAAGACACAAGCAAAACAACAACAATTGATCATAGGGCTGCAACTAACGATTATTTTTGTAGTCGACTAATCTATAATCTAATTTTTCGATTAGTCAACGATTATCGATTATTTATTTGCGACGTTTCCCGTTTTTAACCAAGTTGGGTATTAATTGGATTTCATTGAAAAGCAGTGTATCTTTATGTGTATTGAGCTTTGTGAAGTATTAGAGTCAATGTGTCCACTAGTGATGCATATAATAGTATTGTAGCGATCCTGCACTAATGTTCAGTGTTCTTGTGAGAGTTCTGTGATGTCCTACAGTCTGTGAATGCGTCTGGTTGGTGGAGAGAGCCGTGTGTAATAAATAAGGAAGTTTTGATACACTGCTTTCATTGAAAAGCAGTGTATTTTTATGTGTATTGAGCTTTGTGAAGTATTAGAGGCAATGTGTCCACTAGTGATACATATAATAGTATTGTAGCAATCCTGCACTAATGTTCAGTGTTCTTGTGAGAGTTCTGTGATGTCCCACAGTCTGTGAATGCGTCTGGTTGGTGGAGAGAGCCGTGTGTAATAAATAAGGAAGTTTTGTTGTTTTGTTGTTGTTGGCGTGGTTGCGGCCGACAGTGACCAGGTTGTATTTGAGAAACGTTGCCAATAAAGAGGGCTGCTGTACAACTCCTCGTCTTCCTGATACGTCCAGTCGGACGTTACAGTATAATAGTAAAGACGCATATTTTTTTCAAATGGGGCTTAACCGGAGGTTTCAGTCACTGAAAATGACGTTAATGTTACTTTGAAAAACTCCGGGTGTTCCTCAGACACGTGAAAAGGTGAAACACAGTTTTAGCACCGTAACATGACGGTCGTCGGCGGCTCCCGATAGTGCACTTGACGTGTTTATTTTCCCGACAATATTCCCAGACTTTAGACATTAGCGGTCTCACGCTAACATCACTATGCACCTCTGCTTCAGCCATCGTTGCTACTGCATCGACTTTGCTATTGCTATTGAACTTCTTCAGTGTTTAGTTCAATATGGGTTATATTGCCCCCTACGTTTCCGGTGGTGCACTGCAACTTTATTTGCATGTATTCTAATAAATAGAATGGCGTTCATCATGTTGCTTAAAATAATATACGACTAGACGACCACAAAATTTCTGGTCGACCATATTTAATAGTCGACGTCGTCGACGACTGCGACTAATCGTTGCAACCCTAATTGATCACAGACCAACTGAACCAACTCATGATTGCCCGTCATTTAACTGCTATTTTGTGAAACGGGCAGGTTGAGGCAGGTTAGAATACCTTTGGAGCTCTCCAAAATATGTGCTGGTTGGGAGTGAATTTTTATTCTGAGGTTCTTGTTAAATACAGGACCTGATTTCTACGTTTCCTCCAACTTCTGTGCGGTTATGCAAGATTCCTCCCGAAGATGGCAGTAAAAGATGTTTTTTATTCTCTTTAGGACGCTGACATTGACAAATGAAGCTCTGTGGCCATGGAGGCTGGACAGGGGGAAGAGGGAATCTGGCAGATGTTAAAACAGACGTTATTTGTTTGCTCTTCTGTTGCATTGGCTGGCATTAGTTTTTCATCTGCTCCAGCCGACTGAGTTATTCTTTGCTGTGTTTTACTTCATACAGTTCTCAGCAGCCTGCAGATGCTTACCAAATGAGGAATAAATAAAAACTCCCTCTGAGCTGAAAGCAAAAGAAATTGTATTTCTGGGTGATCCTGGAGGTGAAAATTGTCACTCCGCGAGTTTTAATGGTTGTAGAGGCCTTGTAATGTCCACTCTGCCATTGATCAATCTAAGGTGCATGCATGTGCACAGTTTGCACCGTATTTGATGTGCACATTACATCCCATCCTCATCTGCATCTGTATGCACATTGCCTTTGTCACTGTGCTACGCCACTGTAATCGTCCCCACTGTTCCTCTTTGTTCCGTCTCAGTGCTCATGCCAGTGCCTGACAGTTTGACTGCCTGTCATTCCCACACTGATTTCCTCTCATAATATCAGCACTTTGTGCCCTACTCCATACACACAATCACACTTCTCTCCATCCCCTGCCCACCCGTCCCACTCGTATTCATTAAATATACCGTTTGGGCTTGTTTGTTTGTGTGTGTGTGTGTACTTCAATGAGAGTTGTTGAAAGTTAACTTAAAAGGACTGGAGTAGCAGCTGTTGTTCCAGTGACATTTTGATGTTGAAGTAGCTTTGTGCTGGAGGGAGTGAGATGCTGCAAGCAGCCAGACAGCCCCAGCCCACATTCCTTTTCTTCTCTTCTGCTGCATCTGTTATGTTTTTGGTCTAGCCCTGTGTAACCCTTTGCGTTATATTTGACAATAGAGCACATGTAAATAAAGATCAATGATAAACACTAAACCTGTATCAGAAAACACCAGATACGTAAGAGCCAATATCATGAGTATCAATAATGACAAGGACACAATATATTTGTAGTATATTGCAACTTGTAATGGAAACTTTGCAGACCAGCTGCGTAACAATGTGTTACAGAACAATGTATGGAAAAACAACCAAAAATAACAAAAGGCCGGCAAATAATACCCCTTTTCTCTTTAAAGTCTGTTTTGTTATGTTATCGTTGGGGCCTTTTTTAATCTCAAATCACTGTCTGTGAATCACCAGTTATCTTGTCCTACCCCACAGTCCGTGGGCAAGGACTCCACAGGGTGACTGGACGCGGCTGCTTTGTCCCGCTCAGGAGGTGATAGTAGCACAGAACTGATGGACGTGGCTACATCCGTCTGTTCAGATGGTTCACACGCAACAACAACAACAAAAAAAACTGACCTAGGAACAGGCCAGAATTTAAATATATCATTACACATATATTGACTGTATGAATCATATTCACTTCAAAATCCAACATGAACATTCACTAATCAATGAAAACATTCACATTAATCAGCTCAAATCATGTTATCAAATCATCCTGTTGTACAACAAAAATTTCTAATTCAAGTATTCACTTTTTTTTAGTTATGTGACTAAATACATTCAACATACCTCTTACAATCATGTTCAAATACACCATCAATCATTCACAAAAATGAAATAAAATGCTACAGAGTACTCATTTGATCCATACATTAAACACACTAAACATACAATATCAATACAAATTCAGCACCAGAAACATAACTATCAGTGGTTTCACAATGAACTAAACATGTCTCAACTCACCGCTGAACTAATGCTCGTTTGAGCTTAATAGCATTCGCCCTGAAGACCCACGGCAGACGATACGGCATGTCACATCTCCCCTGCAGCTAGCGCCAAATGGCTAGCCCTTCACTGCCACTCAGAAAACGTAGCGTCCACCGATTGATTCACTCACCGATCACTCAAAATGTTACTTTTAATCACTTTTTAGAGTTATTTATTCTTTAATATGAAATCTATTTATTATTTATTTATTGAATATAAAATGAATTTTAATGAATTATTTATTTGTCTATTTCAAAATAAAATGAACTGTCTACTCTTCCATGGAAATTACTTAAAAGGGACGTTTCTAATACAGTGAAACCTCAACTTACGAACGCCTATACTTGTGAACTTTTCGACATACAAACCGGAGATTCAAGATTTTTTTGCCTCCTCTTACGAACCAAATTCGACTTCTGAACCCGAGCCCGGAAAAATTAAAAAGATTTCCCCAGCTGCTGCCAGTACGTGTGACCCATGAGCGAGTCTCTCAGAGCGTGTCAGGTTATAAATAATATATAATTATAAAATTAAAAATGTAAGAAAAAAGTAGAGTAGCAAAAAACCTCTGGGAGTGGGCTGAACCAGCAGACTGGGATCAATCAATCAATCAAATTTTATTTGTATAGCCCATATTCACAAATTGCAATTTGCCTCATAGGGCTTTAACAAAGAGTACAGGGTGTGACATCCTCTGACCTACACCCTCAACAAGGGCGAGGAAAAACTGCCAAAAAAACCCCCTTTTAACAGAGAAAAAAAACGCAGAAACCTCCAGGAGACACTCATGTGAGGGATCCCACTCCCAGGGTTGGACAGAAGTGCAATGGATGCCACGTGATATAATATAATATAATATAATATAATATAATATAATATAATATAATATAATATAATATAATATAATATAATATAATATAATATAATATAATATAATATAATATAATATAATATAATATAATATAATATGGTAGTGGTAGTGGTGTGTTGAGTGCGGTGCTGAATCCAGGTCCTGCAGCTCCAGAGCATGTTCTACGATCAGCTGCCACCACAGTCGATGGTCCATAGAAGTGGCTGCACCTGGTACGTAACAGTGGAGCACAAAGACTCCGGAGAAGAGGGTGAATTAGTAAAGTGCATTAATAAGACACAGATATAATGATATGATGTAGATGGAGGGAGGGAAAGCAGACAGTGGCTGCACTTGGTACTGGAACAGTGGAGCACAAAGACTCTGGAGAAGAGGTTGAATTAG
>JAFBJQ010001105.1:4759-38471 GCA_016785345.1 Trinectes maculatus
TTTTCGGGAAGTTGGGACTTAAAAGTCGTCATGAAATCATTGTCTAAATAAGTTACTGAGTTTTTCATTCACTCGTCCTGTAGCAGCTGCAGCAGAGATGCAGGAAACAGAAAACAGGACTGACTCGTTCACGACTCAAAACAGTCTTTGAGATTCGTTCATTTGTCACGTGACAGCCAGCTCAGACTGCCTGCTGTTTTGACAACGCCCACTAGAGGGCACCCTTGTTAAATGAACGCCCACTAGAGGGCGCCCTTGTTAAATGAACGAAATGAACGAAAAGACTCAAAAAGATTCGTTCATTTTACCGTCCGAGATTTGAAGATTCGAGTCTGTAAAAAGACTCGAATTTCCCAACCCTAGTGACGCCCCTGCAGTTTAAGCTTTGTAGGAGATTTCTTAAAATTAACTTCTAAGAATCAGCTTCTCTTTTCTCTTAGCCTGATCCATATTTCAGGTACCAATGATGAATTTTCTCACTCACTCACACCATACATCTTTATTAGCCACACATTAAGTTGTCATTTACACTTTGTACAGATTAGTACTAGATTACTACAGTGGTTGTGTTAATAGATCATCATTACTGAGTGCAGATGAGTAACTGCATTTGTTAACAGATGTCATCCTTGGGCCATGGTGTTTTCTTCCTGACACTTTTCTATTTTCTCTGTATGACAAACATATTAGTTAAATAAATCTGCAAAAAAGGATGAAATTCAGAGACCAAAAATTAAAGAACCTCTCCCCCAATGTCCTTTAGCAAACAAGAAAAAAAAACATACTATCGTTCCTTCCTGACCTGATGCCACTCAACATTAATATGTCACGTTTGGGACAGAAACATTTTCGGGAAGTTGGGACTTAAAAGTCGTCATGAAATCATGGTCTAAATAAGTGACTGAGTTTTTCATTCACTCGTCCTGTAGCAGCTGCAGCAGAAATACAGGAAACAGAAAACAGGACTGACTCTTTCACGACTCAAAACAACCTTTGAGATTCGTTCATTTGTCACGTGACAGCCAGCTCAGACTGCCTGCTGTTTTGACAACGCCCACTAGAGGGCGCCCTTGTTAAATGAACGAAATGAACGAAAAGACTCAAAAAGATTCGTTCATTTTACCGTCCGAGATTTGAAGATTTCGAGTCTGTAAAAAGACTCGAATTCCCCAACACTAGTATGAAGGCAGTGCTAGTGAGCAGGGCATGAATCCTAATTAGAGCAAAATGAGAAATGTATGTTTATGCTCTTTAAATTTAAATGAATGAAAACGTCTATCCGTCTATCCGTCTGTCCATCTATCTATCTATCTATCTATCTATCTATCTATCTATCTATCTATCTATCTATCTATCTATCTATCTATCTATCTATCTATCTATCTATCTATCGCGCAAAGTATTCTGAGTGGTTATCAAAAGTAGAAAAGCACTGTATAAATTCTGTCCACTCACCATTAGGTAGGTATATGGAATAAAAAAACCCTCATGGTTTGATATTTAAAAGTGAACTAAAGAGGGTCAGCGACACTTTTATATACAGTACATGAGTGCAATTACATTGGTTTCCATGACGACTTAATTGACTCTTTATCCATCGTAAACTCCTGATCTCCAACATATACACACACACACACACACACACACACCCACACACACACACACATATATCCATCAGTACTTCAACATGTCCTCAAAATGAAGTGACTGTACACTGTAAGACACTTGTCCCTGCCATTGGATAACCCAGGGGGGCAGCAGCAGCAGCAGGCCTGCCAGCAGTGAGTATCTGTAATTACCCCCTGCACAGCTGCACAGTACAAGGCAGGAGAATGGTTTATACAGTCTGTGCTTTACTAGTTCACCATTACATCTGCTATCCATCAGTACTTCAACATGTCCTCAAAATGAAGTGACTGTACACTGTAAGACACTTGTCCCTGCCCTTGGATAACCCAGGGGGGCAGCAGCAGCAGCAGGCCTGCCAGCAGTGAGTATCTGTAATTACCCCCTGCACAGCTGCACAGTACAAGGCAGGAGAATGGTTTATACAGTCTGTGCTTTACTAGTTCACCATTACATCTGCCTCACTGTGGTTCAGTCATAGTTTATACACCAGCAGGAATCCACTGTGAAGCTCAGCTCATCAAGCTCTCACTTCCTCGAGTCTTCACTATACAAATAAGACACAGTCAACTCTACTTCTTGTCCACAGTTGGTTACAACGAATGGGAGCGGGAGCAGGTTTGGTCCAACCTACCTGAACGATCCAGTGTCAATCGCAGCTGTCAATCACCAGCCACTTGTAAGATCTAAACATTTTGAACATCTCCAACGTTAAAGACTCCCATTGTTGATATATTTTTTTCTTTCCTTCATAACATGTTTCATTCTATACTTGTTACCTGTCGTGCTCAAAAAAACATAATAGCTGTTAAAATAATAAATGTAGCACAATAAACAATGCTGCTGACTCTTAGGTTTAGGTTTAGGATTAGACAGTTAGAGGACCGTCATGGTAACACTAATAATAATGGTAAAGTAAAAAGTCATCTGACACATGACTGGAACTATGGGCCTAAATGCATTGCTGTTACAGACACAGAGGAACTGTAGTCTTGTTTTTTTCTTTTAAATATAGTCACCAACTATTCACCTCTGCAAAGTTATAAGAAAACATTCTGATGAGAGAGGCCTACTCTTTATTAAACATCAATATCTACTTTTATAGCTTGCCTTAATATTAATGGTTTTAATTTGCACAGCTTATTGATTATAGCATGGTCAGACAGAGACGTAGCGACCACATTTAAAACGATGAAAATAATGGCTGTAATTACCAGGGACGGTGTGAGATTTTACAAACACCATATGTAGCCCTATCTTCAAAATGCTCTGGTGATTAAACGTTACATTACCAATTGCTGGACTCACAATGAACTTTTAGAATTGCACTAAAAATTGATGCTGCAGAACCTGAGATATCGTATCATCTATTCTCCCTCCTATACTTGTCAACTGTTTGCAAAGCTGTCTCAGTGCCAGAAAAGAATTTATTTTTTTATTATTTTATACATACTTCCCCAGACCTGCAGACAGACTTATTGATGTGTAAAATCTCCCTCTTTTTCTCTTCCCCTTTCTATTTTCTTTTCTGTACCTGTACTCCCTCACCTTATACAGCCTTCCAATTTTCCCCCAGGGTTTTATTTTCTCTTAAAAACCATTTCACAGCTCACAGCTGAATGAGAAACATTCAGTAGGTTAACAGATCCTTATACAACATAGCCCCTGCTACTGAAGGAACAGATAAGGCTAAAGGCAACAAAGACTTATCATCTCTTCAGCTCCACTGGAAACCTTGTTGTGTTATTAAAAGAGGAAAACATAAACAGCAAGATCATTTGGATGGATGGAGATAGTTGTGGTTATGTTGTTAATTGAAAAATAAAATCCCCACCCTGATTGATGCAGAGAGATTTAGCTTTTTCAGGTCAAGTGAGGATCAAAGCGTGATCGAACAAGGAGAGGAGACTATAGAAATCCATGACTTTTACTCATACATGCGCTTGCTCGTCATTTGGAAGCTTAGCAAGTAATGGTCACCGTCGTTGTGTGCCTCTGGTGCTTTCAAATAATACAAACGGAGCAAAAGACGGTTGGGCTCATTAAAACCGTCCATGAGAACGATTAGTGGCATTTCTTCGTGTGACTGGCAGAGAGACGGTGGCTTTGGAGATGTCATCAATCCACAGCTGCTATGTGCAAGTTGCCCTGAGCGGCGCTTTAAATACTGTTCTCACTCAGAAATCCAATTACATTTCCTATGAATAATTCATACTGTCCGCCCCACTATAGCACGAGCCACACTGACGGCAGTGTGCGTTCAGGTCACTGTTGTTGTCAGTGACAACTAAGTAAGTACACCAAACTCCCTAATTACTTCTGGAACAACTAAGCAGCACAAGCAAGTGACGGGTATTTATAATTTGTTGCACGACGCCAGATTTTTTTTTTATGATCTTGTGATCTGAAAGGTTTCCTCCGCTCTGTATTTATGGCCTTTATCTGAAATAATAATCGAGGCATCCAACTATTAACAGGAAATAAGAAATGATGCTGCATGAAGCCAAATGAATGCAGCTCAGGTCCGATTATTTTTCATGCCTTATAACGGCTGCATATTAACATGATAAATAACTCAGACCAGACTAACAAACATGTAGCAGTAACTGTGGCACTGGTTAGGAAAGCTTTACAAAAGCCTTTAATGGCGATTCATTTATGTCACTTATTAGGCCTCCAGGAAGGAGGTATGTAAGTTCACTAACAAACAAGCTGTTACCTGAGCTGATAGTACAAATCCCTTGATGGCTGTAAAAGCTTCACTCCAATGATTACATGTAGCACAGTGCTGAACAGTGCCCAATTAAAACTTTTCCCGACCTCTGTGTGAGGTGTTTATTTCTCTGTTAATCACGTAGAGCACTGGAAAAGAAAGAGAAGCAATAAGAAGCGTTTGCGTTTTTTTTTGTCTTGACAGATAGTGCGGGGTCAGATGGCACGTCGCGAAGAGACATATTCATCACAGCACATAATGGAGTGCGTGCCGCACCAGATCTATTCGTAGAAAAATAAGTACAAAAAAATGGCACCTTTCAATTTGGGCACATACAGTATGGATCAAAAACTGATTCATGCACATAATCAAATGGCTTCTCTGAAACCACTGGTCTTTTTTATTCATCGATAAAAAATATACACCAGGGGAAATATTCAGTTCCTCAATGCTTCAACACTTCCATTTTCCTTATTATTTCACTGTGACTTGAATAATTCATCTCCACTTTGAAAAGACAGTCCTCCTGACAGTCCACCTTCTTCATACCAGAGGAAAAAAAATGCATATTGAAATACAAATATCCATATATGTACAGAAATCAGCAAGGCTACCAGGAGAATGAGACTCGGAGGAGTGGTAGTGGGCTTGTCATTGTTAATGTTACCACAGATGCCTCGTTCTTCTAACAGTATCAGTGTCATTGTCCATGGATGTACTTTCCAGGCAGGCTTTGGGACAGCTTAGTAACATGAATCTGTGAATTGGTCACATGCACAGATGCAGCGGGGCACAGTTGACAATTAGTCTTTTTCTACTTCAGGAACTTGAATAAAATGTGATTAGGGGGTGGATGATGCATGATATGGGGCTTTATACTAGACAAAGCTGAACAAAGTTAAAGTTGACGGTAAGTCAAGCGCAACTGTGAAAAATAAAGGCTGAACAAAATTGCTACTACTGCTATAACTACCACCGCAATATATCAGTCGCCCTTATATATAAATAAAACCATTTCATAATTATGTTATTTACATCAAATGATGTAAAATGATCAGTAAATCTAAATAAGCTCTATATTGTGCAACTTCATTCTATGACATAATAGTCACATAGTGACTATATTGTTCAAATCATATGACCATAATTAATTTTTTGATCTCTCATCATCATTAGGTCATGTGTATAGTCCTTTATGCAGGGACATGCATCTTTGAACTATGATGACATTTTCTGTGTTACTATTGCGTGACCTAACCACAGTGTTTTGTCAATAGAGTGTACGTAACTATTAATAACTATACTTATGAATAATATTAAGTATTTTACATTTATCTTGAGGCAAGTAATCAACTTTTGGGTTTATCTTCACTGAGCTTTAAAAAATAGAAGAAAAATAAAAAGTTCTGCAGGTTGTGAGTGACTGCTGAATTCAGGATCATAGCTGTGATGATTCATGTTATGTTGCCTGGTGATTATTCAGCACAACGACTGAAAGACTGAAAACTTAAAAATGAAAGAATGACTGCTGAAATGTTTTCAAGACAAGAGAGAAGTCTGCGCTTGTTGGAGTCAGACTTTTTATTTATAATGATAATTGATAATTATCATGTGGAGACCAAGGGTTGTGACCACTTGTAATCAGACAGGTTGTGCGTTATTAAGTTCCTGCAGTGGAAAAAGGTTAGGGAGGATCACCATTGACTTGAAGTTATACAATTTGTGTCAAGCCAAACCTGACTGATGCACATTCTAGAGGATGATGTGTCGGGGTCTTGCTGCTAGTCTGTACATACCAACATATTGGAGGAGTGAAAATGGAAATTCAAAATTAATTTGGAGGATTTCTATTTGAATTTGCAAATAGAAATACATTTTTTTAAAAGGGGAGCTTTCTCTTAATCTGTGTTTATAAATTAGTTCTCACTTACAGCAGGTCTCAGTCTCATTTTTACTTCATTGACTTGAAGAACAAATCAATAAACTCCACGTTCCCCTTATTCAAGCTAATGCATGACCTGACCATCAAACCGAGCGACACCGTGTTCCAAGCCAGTTTGTTATTTGTCTCCAGGACGCCCAGCTGCGCCATAACAGCTTACGTTTATTTTCTTACTTTAAGCAACAGTAAAGATCCAAGACAAGAATCCTTCAGGTTGGGACCAGTCTTACTGGAGGGAGGAGAGTGTATGCAAATTGACACGTCGTCTTTCATTTGGCATTCTGCCCCTCATTGCAGCACTGGGACGGTTTCCAAGTTTCCGTCTATTACGTGTGTGTGTGTGCTCTTCTCTCCTGTTAGATGGAAATGGCTTCAGCACAGATTAAACATGATGCACAGCTCCTGATTGCCACTGGTTTTGCAGCAGTGGTTTTGTGCTGTTGCACTCAGACTTAACTAGCACAAGTAAAGTATTTACTTTAGACAACCAGGCCAAAATATGAAAAAAAAAGCACTTCTGAATGGAACTCTGGGTTAGCCTTGCTTATAGCCAGCTACTCTCCAGCTGCTTGTTCCAGTGTTTGTGTTTCTGGTTTCCATTCTTCCAAGTCATCATAGTTTAGTTCAGGCACTGCTGCGTTCAGACCCAAAGAACTGACCGATCCGGCCAAAGACCCAAGGCCTTCATAGGCATATGTTTGAAGTGAGTCATAAGGTGGGCCCCTTGTGTCAGAGTCTGCTTCAGCTACCTTCTGCTGGATCATCTGCTGAATTATGTCGTGATTATCCAGGAGAAGCGAAGGTGCCGACTGGCTGATCTCTCGAGGAACGCAGCCAATGATAAACCAGGCAGGTTCGGACTCTGGGCTGTACGGCCCATAATCTACCTGCTGAGCTTTCTTCATCCTCCGTCTCGCCATCACACACCCTTCCTCATCATCCTCCACCTCCTCCTCCTCCGGACAAAGGCTTGCTCTTTGGCCAAGGTAAGTGTGGAGTTTCCAGTGATGCTCGGAGGCTTTGGGATTTCGAAGGGCAGCAATGTCAAAGGCCTCAGTGTCCTCCTCGCCGCCTCCTTCATCATCATAGGTGACCACGTTTTCTCTGATGTCCTCCTCAGACAGAATCAATGGCTCCTTGCTTGCTTTTTTATTTCGCAGCTGCGTGAACAGAATCACTATGGCTGGTGGGGGAAATAAGGATAAGGAGTGTTATATGCAGCAGCGATATGCATAACACTGTGATACAAGTTAATACACAACATAACCAAAATAGCACACACGTCATGATATCTAAATAATACCTAATAAAGCATGTGCGTCCATTCAGGGCAGGAGAATAATAAGGTTGGTTTTGTGAAATATACAGTATCATCAGTGTATGTCCTAGTACTGGCTTATTGTACATTTAAAGCTGTAAAGAATTCAGAAGTGTAAAACTGTTATTATGCAGATGAGGTTACACACTTATATTACATAACAAACCAACTCTATTACCACAGATCGCAGCCCATCTGCTGGAGGAAGCTGTGACATACAGCTGTGTTACCTACCAAAAGGAGCTGAACGTTTTCCATATAGAAATCTTCCACACACTCTTTGTTTGGCTTACAGGTCTTAGCTCACTCAATCATGTCTAACTTTGCACCCAAATTATTGCACACAGTTCTACAACTTGAACTCTATTGCGATTGGTTAATACCACACTTGGGATACAACCTGGGAATAATGCCAAGTCCACTTACTTTGTCAGACAATATTTGTTGATTTCTATCCTTCAGACTAATCCAAATACACTTTGTTGGATCCAAATTGGTTAAATTTGAAAAAATACAATATAATGCATCAGCTGATGGCCTGGGAAGCCAATGGCTACAAAAGAGCCCTATACCTTCTGTCTGACATCATGTGACAGAACATGAAATAGTGCATTTGGAATGTAATACATCTTATTTGCACCAACGCACTCACCTAATAATATGACAACACATAGCAGTATGGCCACAAAGGCCCCAGTGCTGAGACCGGCTGAAGATAGAAATGCCTGGGCCTGACAGACGTTGCTGCTGGTGCGCCCCCTGCTGTTCTTCTGGCACACACACACCTTGATGGAGAGTGTGGTGGTGCTGCTTAGTGGAGGCTCGCCGCCATCAGCCACCACCACTACCAGGCTGAAGAACTCTTGGTCTGTCTCCTGGCTGAAGCCTTCACGCCGACGAGAAACTATACTGGCACTGTTGTCTGCAGCATGAAGGAGAGCCAAAGAAGAAGATGTGGTTCACATGGATGAAGGAGGGCAGGTAATAGATAATAGAATGATAAATTAATTAAATAATTGAAATAATGTTTTCAGTACATTGTGTTTCCCTTGGGTTACATTGAGGCTCAGATATATAATTCTGGTTGGAATGAGCATATTAGATTAGAGCATATTTAGACTGCGTTTTTCATAACCAGTCAAAAAGAATGAGAGTAACTCACTATCTAACATGTGTCCTTTCACATCATTCTCAAATCACATCACCGTTTCAATATCATTTATGACCCTGCTCCACTGGATAAGAAACTCAACAGACAGATACACAGCTAATGAATATGTATGAAGAATGTAACTTCACATAATGCTGTAAAGCCAAACTGCCCACGGGAGCTATAGGTCATCACAAAGCATGTGCGTGTGTGTGTGTGTGTGTATTGCAGTGTATTCCAGCAGGAACTACTGGATTCAGCACAGATATATTCATTTACATTGTATCTATATCGTTGGCAGGTATGGAGCCTCTGGGTGCACATGTGCAAGTGCACGCAAACGCACGCACAGGCGCACACACGCAAACACACACACACACATGCAAGGTCAGTAGTCATTTTTCATTTATAAAGGACGTAGCGTTTGTCCCCAGTTGGACAAGCTGTCCCAATTAGTTGTTTTTTAGTCTGACACACACACACAAACACACACACATACACACACACACACACACACACACAAATACATACACACACACACACACAGAAATACAGAGCTTCTGGGAACATTAATTTATTCAGGTCTACAGTGACATTATTAGGATTGTAGACAAACAAAAATGAGGTCCCACACAATTATCAAATCAAAGGTAACACTTTAAAAGCTACGCTTCAATCCATTTCATTCACACACCATCTAAGTAACTATATATTGTATTTCGCTAATTTAGTAACAGTCTACTTGGTAACAGGCAGCAGTGTTGTGACAACAACCTGCCATATGTGTAAGCAATGGTTGACAACATGTATTTTTTTTATAATAAGGTGGTGTGTGCAGGAATACCTGACTATGCTGCAGGAAAATGCTACACATTTTATTTTACTGTTGTTACTTCAACTAAATTCCATATTACCTATCCTTCTGAACTGACGTGGTAACAACAGTAAGACTACTGCAGTTTCTACTGGATGTGTTCAGCATCTATAGGTCAGTAGACCGTTGATTGTTCGTACAGAGCGAAATGTGAATAAGACGAGTCATAAAACCACTATATATATATCTTCCTCCATTCTTTCATATTTGTCCCCATTTACTTTTCCTGCAGTGACAGGTACCTGGTCATCAGAAGCCTGGTGCATTGGTTTCCTCATTAGTGCATTGTTTTTTTTTTCACTTATGATGTGTGACATCGGATGCTCTGAAATGGATCTGTATTGATCTTTAAACATATACATATATACTCTTTTTACTACAGTATACATTTCAGACAATGTCGCTAAAGTAATAATAATAGGCCTAAAAATTCTAATGTTCTAAAAGATGTGGCACGTGTTCTTGGAAATGTAATTGCTGATGTATCTTTAGATGTTATTAAAGCTCCACATCATTAAAACCATCCAAACTCACTCTTTCTCAACATAATGTTCAAATTATAGCATTAGATATGAACTATAGCCTATAGCACTGTTTGGTGGCTTTGTTGTGTGCACCGCAACAAGAGAGGAAGAAGTGCTGACACACTGGAAACAGCTAAAGGACAACAAGTAAATTGGTAAACAACATCTAATTGCTAGGGAGTAGAAGAGAGGTCTGCTGTCAACAGAGCCATTGATCCTCTCTCAATGAGACGGAGGAGGGAAGGGAGGGGGGGGGCGTGCTGATGATGAGGGCAAACGGGGGAGAGGGAGTGTTATGTACAAATGACAGATGGATTGGAAAGACTGGAGAAGAAACTGGAGGAGGTGGGAGAGGAGAATAGTGAGTGAAGCAGAGAAGTATTAAAGATGAATGCAGGAAGTGGTGGTAGTAGTGATGGGGGGGTGCTAAAACCAGGAGAATAATACGAGTAGCTGGAGGTCAAATGAAGTTCTAACGAGTGTGTAGCAGAAAGTAGCGCCTGTAACCACAATGTGATCTATATGGTTTAATCACAGAGGCCCTTTTATTAAGTTCTGTTTGATTTATACGTCAGTCCCACACATGCAGTCTTTGAAGCCACATCACACCAACTGGATAAGAGCTCCAAGACCAAATTCATCCATCCATCAATTATATACCCCTTATCCTTAGGAGGTCATAGCCGAGCTGCAGCCAATCACAGCTCACAGACGTTTGGTGAGAGGCATGGGCCTGTCGCCAGCCAATTGGTCCACATGAAGCGGTGACACTGGTTACTGCTTTTCTCCGTGTGACAAAACAACCTTTTTAGGTTGTTCTTCACCGTAGAGATTTGAACTTGCTGATCGCTGACACAAACATCCATCAAGTCTCTTTTTGGAATCATAAAGTCCTCTGATGAAACGAACAATCAATCACGGCTTTCATCACATCGGCTGCACTGTGTGGTTACAAACAAACTTTACAGAGATGCCACAACCCAAACCCAAACCCTTCCATCCAGCCAGAGCTTTGCTGCAGCAGTGCCATATATTTTCCTTGTACATAGGTTCACTTTAGGGAAAGATCATTATTATATTATATATGACAACATAATGTAGAAACCCCCCAATCCTTCCTTAACACAGTGATGTGAACCATTCATTTATTCAACATTCCATCGCCTTTAAACATAATTCAGCTGTCTGATGAATCCATGATGAATCAAGATCATAAGACCTTGCCTCTACTTGTACAGGGAGAACATACAAACTCCTCACAGTGAAATCAGCGAATGATAAATCTTGTGCTGAAAAAGGAGGATTTGAATCATCAGTCAACAATCATTTAGACTGATTTGAGATTTTATTCATTTTTGTGCAGCTACCTCTTCGCAGAAGTTGCTGCACAGTAAGTGATCTTAACTGTCACGATGCTCTCTATGGGTGACATCATTCCACTATATGTTGTCCTGTTCACTTAGTGAAGATGTGTGCGACATCAGCAGCTGTGAGGCTGTGATGTTTTACACCAGGATATAGATGTCAGTCTGGATAGACTGAGGCATAAAGGATCAACAGATCAGCTTTGGAGAATGTGTGTTGCCCATGGTTCAGAAGAAAGTCAGTTCTTGATTTTCCTTGGTTTCTCCGTCTTATCTAAATGAACGTATGTCCGTGGTTTGACCTGGACCACTACACTACACCATCCGTATCACTCAAGTCAAGTCAAGTCACAACAGACAAACAATTACCTGTACTGCAGCCATCCAGTCCAGCCAGCCGCTGTATGTGACGGGAGCACACGTAAACAACAACATAAATCGCCTACAGCGCTGGGCTAACAGTGAGCTGTTCAACCTCCCTGTACGAACCATGTCACAGTGTCTCATTACTGAGATTGCTGTCAACTCTCGTCAGCCCTGCAACGTTCTTGGGTCAACTGCAGAGAGCAACTACAACAACAGCAGGAGAGATGAAGGAACCATCAGAGGATGGGAACGAAATCAGACTATGACAGAGAGAAAGTGAGACAGGGATAAAGGGATACAGGGATGCTGAGGTAGGATGAGGCCACATATACAACCAGATCAAAGCTCAAAGAATGTCACACAACCTGAAAACTTATCCCCTTCCTGTTCATTTAAGATAGATCCAATCAAATGACAAATATTAGGAGGAAATAAACAGCAAACTCCTCTAGTTGGGTAACCAAGGCAACAGTGCAGCAGGCTTTTTTTGTGGACATTAAAGCATCAGTAGGAGGAGGAGAAAGGAAAGACTGGTACCTGTTCCATTGTAAACAAAGAGACAAGACACTGGTAAATATGCCAGCAGACTGTGCTTACACAGCCCATACCGCATGTTTTCTTTTCTGTCAGCAGCAGCACACAGCCATGCCTCCATTCATTATACTCCAGTTTTTTCTCCATATGTAATTTCCCTAGAGTTGTTCTTCCACACCAGATATGAAACATAGCCAGGTGTGGGAAATATTGCAGTTCCTGTTAACGGCATAGGTGCATCACTGTGAGCGCAAGGAATACTGGGAAACGGCACAGAGACAATGGATGTCATTGAGCAGTCTAGTTTGGCTCTAGGCCAGATCACATACACACAAAAATGATAATATTGATGCAGAAGAATCTGAGAAATCCCACAGCTTTTTTTAATCTCTGTCTAAACATGTTGCCATATCACCCACAATGCAGCTGTCTGCAGAGACTTGAAGCACAAGACAAAGTGTATTTTTTAGGAAGCTTTAACTGAACTCTGATGTAGGTGTTATACACAGTCATGCCTCCAATATAAACACTATTATATTGGAGGTGCTTCTCCTGCTTTTGTGCATTGGAACAGGCCTATTAAGGTCCACTTATTAACAGTTATTCACAGTTAATTAGCTGCTTGTTAACATGTGCATAGGAGAATATGGGCTCATTATTAGTATTAGCCATTATAAAGCAGTTATACAACTGTTACAGTTTTCTGCTATTATGGTAGTCAGCAACTAGTTAATGGTGAATAAGTACAGTATAATGTAAACAATGTATACATGTTACATTTATACGGTCAGTTGAGTCTTACCTCCATTGTCCTTCACAGTAAAATTTGCATTAATCTGATGCTCAGCTGGAACATAAAAGGAGAATTTTCCATTTGCAAAGTTGTCCAGATCTGCTGCTCGGATGGTCTGAATCACCTGGGGGAGACAGGGGGAAGATGTGGAGGGATTAAAAGAGAGAAGGGGAATCTCAGAGAGGATATGAGGTTCTAACTCAGCCCGTATCAGTGGACATGAACTCGTTCACAGAGTCTGATTTCAGGTCATTTACAGTTTCCTCCACAAAAGAGAATCTAACTGGGATTTCCTTCTAAACAGCCAGTGGCTCACTGTGTGGTGTTGTTATTGTTAAAGCTACTGTTAACTTCAAATTGTGAAGTTGTAGTTACGAAGGTGTTATGTTTTTAGTCAGCAGCATCAGATGGCATTATTAATCTGATCAATGTCCTGCTTTTTCCTAAATGGACGGATTGGTAACCTCTGCGTAGTGTTAAACAAACAGCTGATTTTTTTATTCTACCATAAAACTTTAATTCCACCTTTTTCCAAAAGGAAAAGAAAAATGTGTATATCAATATCAGAAATAATTTATGGATCCCTGGGGGAAATTTAGGTTTTGCTACAGTGGCTCCAGCTAAGAACAGAAATACATACAAGAGAAATGCAAGAGGAGAATGATAATAATAAAATAAAAAAATAAATAAAAACAATAAATATGTAGTGAGGGTGAATTGGGCTCATCCTGCTGATGCCACTGTACATAGGGTCTTCAACTTCAACCTCTGCAAGAATAGCTTGTATAGCCCGGGGAATCATGTATACAAGATGCACTGATACACAGCTAAAGAAGAGGGCCTGTTCCTTGGCTGTGGGCTAATCGTCTATTTCACTTTATACGGTTCTGAGTGTAACAGGGTGTAATGACCCGGAAGTATTTAAGTGGTAGTTATGATATCAGCCAGTCAAATTCTCTACATAACAAGGAAAGGAGTTTCATTGCTTTCGTAAAGGAAACCTAGGGGCCCTTTCCCGTGCAGTTAAAGCCTGAGTCAGCTTTATTCAGCCTGACAAATGAACTTGGCTATGTTAAAGTTAAATTGCACAGGTTATAGGAAGAGTAGTGAGTTTAGTTTGTCATATACGTCACATAGTTTTAGCAGTAAATCAGCAGCAATTCGCAGCAAATGAAGGCCTGAAAGGATCCAGTTCAAAGGAGACGCAGACTCGGCTCAGTCGGATCAATAGAGTAAGTCGACTCTGTGATCTGAGTGAATCACTCTTCACCCAGTGGTTTGCACTCAGGTCTCACAGTAAATTTACAGCTACTCTGGCTTCCTCCCACAGTCCAAAGACATGCACACTGGGTTTAGGCTGATTGTAGAATTGACATATTCCATCTGGTTCAAACAATAGCTACGTTCTTCTAAATGCAGCCATGTTTAGCTTTAAAGCCTCATTTGAAGATGATATACTGATTACATACTAATGGAAGTACTTTTTGTACTGTGATGTGAAGTGTAATATATTTCTTTTCAGAATGTACTTTAAATAATCATTTCTACCGAACAACTGAACCATTTGTCAAGAAATTCAGATGCTGCTCAGTCTTATCTGTTAGTGGTCTCAGTCAATGCACTGAGACCACACAAAAAAAAAGAAGAAAAAAAAAAAGAGATGACTGTAATAGGCACTCTATACAACGCATCCCGAACAGCCAGTCTCATTGTCTGGAAATAAATTATGCAATAAAGGACGCAGGTCCCCAAACGGAGCAGGACAAATTTGTCACACCATACTGATGGGCCATGCAGGAACGTTTCCTCGTGTCTATTTCTTGCAATACAAGCAGCAACAAAAAAGACTTCTCCCTCAACACTGACTGTGCAAGCATGTGTGTGTGTTGCCCGAAGCCTGACTAAATAATTACACAGCCATGCGTGCACACAAAACACACACACACAAACAGACACACACTGGCTGGAGCTTAAATTTGATTAAAAGCAGAGAATGCGGTGGGAAGATAAAGAGTGAGAGCAACATATGATGAGGCAGACAGATGTGTGTGATGTGTGACCTTTGAGTGTAAATGTACAATGTGCAAGGGCAATTGCTGCTTTAATGCAGATGTGTGCTGTTGTGTCTTGCACAAACATAGAGTGTTTTATCATCTCTCTGGTTCAGAATTGGCCGACTGTGGAGCAGTAATCCTGGCTGTGTGTGCCTGCGTGTGTGTATGTGTGTGTGTGTGTGTGTGTGTGTCACGGAGGCAGGCCGGAGTTTAGGTTTTTAATATGATCTTCTTTGCTGCTATCTGGCCCAGCAGCGGAACCATCAGTGCACTCTGCAGTCTGAATAATTTATGGGTCCAAGAAGCTGTGAAGTCTGCAGCTCAGCTGATAAATCCCCCGCTGATGGTGTCAAGACACACAACGAAAAGACTACACATCAAAATAATCCTACCCTATGTGTTCCAACATTTTACACCTGTGTGTGTGTGTTCATTTGTGTATTGTTCCAGTCTGTTCTGATATGCTGTCCAGACCAACCAGGAGCGAGCTGACCGTCAATCTAAGAGCATGTGGCCTGTATGCTGGCTGTGCTGTGACTGTACGCTTTATGTAATTGTAACTTTACTGTCGTCTTCTGTCATGATTCTATCAATCTTATATCTCATATGTATTCATGAAGAACACATCAGACTTGATTTATTATTTTAGTGAGTCCATCTCAGTGCTTTCAGACAGCCTGAAGCTACTGGAGTCATTTATGGATGTATTTTCATTTTTTTTTTTTTTTTACAAAAACACAGTATTTATTACAGTGACTGTCTGTTGCACTATGCACTGATGCTATAGCATCAGGGAGCTCGAGGCCTGATGTTGACATAGACTAAAGGCAAAAGCTGTCATCCATATTGACCTGAGCACACTGTGCTGTTGCTGCAGCAGTTGACTCATGCACTGTACATCTGTTTGAAAATGAGGCCTTTTATACAGATCAGTTTATATAACACTGATCCATCCATTATCTACAGTATATCATTCATCTTATAATAACATCCACAGTGACAGCCTCATGAGAACGAGTGTGGACATCATGCCACCTGCTGAGCCAGGATGGACTGACACTTTAAGTGAATGAAAAAAAAAAAACATGTGACACATAACAAGAGACTTGAGTCCAGGGTCACATATCCACCTCTGCCAGATGCATCATGAGTTTATCTACACTGTGAGTGTCTTATTACGTATTAGTTATGATTCAGAATAAGACACATTAAATATGATCTCTGTCATACACATAAGCAGGTTCTAAAATCTTAGAAAGAGATTTTAATTTTCCATTAAGGCCTTGACATCAGCATCATCATCATCAGCGTCAGAACAATACATTGGATGGTCTCCCAGTCTGGAGCATTGGCAACGTACCTGTCCGTTTTTGGTGCCTGTACACACAATGACAGCACTGTTGCCTCCGGAGATGGATGGTGTGTTGTCATTGACATCCAGGACCTGGATGGTAACAGAGACATGACTCACCATGCGTGGGTTATCTGAAAACAAGAACACAAGAAACGACTTTGAAGAGCTGCAGCAGAAAAGACACGTTAAGCGTTTGTCAATTAATGGCTCAATTTGATCAATGGTCTGTTCAAACTGATGCTAGGTTTTACAACTTTTCTCCTCATGTAGTTTAAAGGAGAACTCCGGGCATTTTTACACTTGGGTTGTATCCCTTGATCTCCGCCGATGCTGTAGGAAGCAAAAAACCATTAACCATTAATTATGTGCTTTTAGAGGCAGTCTCTCACCCCCCTCTCTTCCGGCTAAAGTAGGCCTTCATAATTGATTCTGAGTTAGTCCACAGCCACTATGGAGCTATCATTACCATGTAGTAACAGTTAACCATCAAGCTAACTGTTAGCTACCCGACTTAGCTACTGACTTATCACGTTCTTACAATAAACTGATTGATAAAATGATTTTTTTTCAAGTGTTGCAGCAGTACGCTTCCACAGTGAATAGATCAATGTAAACTGTAACGCTAATTGTAAATATAAAGTGTTTTGACCAGTTCTGGGGACTAGAAAATGACATGTTGTATGGTGTGATGGTATGGTATGATCCGTTTTATATCATATATATCATATCATTTATAAATGGCAATAGAATATAATACACTGGTAGTATTATGCCATACAATTGCTATGTGTGCACGCACATGACAACATGAATGTATACTAAACCTTATAATTTTTTGGTATAAACAGATGAATGTAAACATAATATGGCACATGTGCATTTAATGTAATATCCAAATAACAGCAACAGCAACAGCAACAGCAACAACAACAACAACAACAACAACAACAACAACAACAACAATAATAATAATGTAACAGATTATAAATTAACACATTCCTGCTCTTGTCCATGTGCTATGCTGACCAGGGAATGGTGACTCTTGCCTGGGATCTGACATTTGGCACACATGCACAATATGTTTGTATGAATAAGGGAGAGATGTAATTCATACTGAGAGAAAATAGTAAATATATCAGTGCACATACAAGGAAATTAATAAGAAAAAAGCAGCCTGGCTGTCAGAAACACTTTACTTGGGGTAAATGCAAGCACCCCTGGCATGTAAAGAGAAAAGGGAGGAAGCTTTGATTGGTTCATTACATGTAACATCCGAAACACACCCAGGATTAAAAGTGCAACTCCTGAACACATTGAGCCATGCACCCAGTGCAGCAATGTTTTCCACCATTAAGATAGCTGAAGTGTATCTGGACACATTCTGGACATTTTTATTCTTGAGCGTTATAGATGATGATCATCTGTAATCATCTTTCCGTTAATCAAGAAAACCAGTGTTCTAATGATGAGAAAACTTTTTTTTACACTTCTCATTAAAAGCCCAAGACCTCTAGTGTCATCCAGGGCTGCTTCTTTGCTGAAATCAATTCACCCAGCCCATCTTTGGCCCGCCGTGTCTCTCTCTCTCTCTTTATGGATTGTGCATCTCTTAATGGATTTTCTGACCACGAGAAAACCTATAAAGTTTTTACTGCCCTCAGCAGGCAGGCAAACTCAAAATAACAACAGTGGTTTTGGCTGTGGCTGTGCATCATCCTGCACACACAGACCCATCTGTGGTTACACTCAGGAATCAAACACACTTTGATTAAAATTAATTTTCAGTTTGATAGCATGTCCTATAAAATAAAAAAAATAACAACAGTGTCTAAATATGGAATTAAAAAGGGAACGTCACTCCTTCTCTCACTTTACCAGCTGATAAGAAAGGCCCCCAAATACGTCACAGATGTTTTCATTTAATAAGCAGTGTTTAAATGTCACAAGGAATCACTGGTGTTTATCTGATGGCATTATGTCCTGTGAGGGCCATTTCACTAATGTGATGTCTATTATTTAGTCACGATGTTTAGTGTCAGGTTTTCATGTAAACATAGTTCATACTATATATAGTTCAACATTTCACACGGTTCACATGGTTCACATCCATGCTAACTTGCTCTGAGTATCTCCATCCTTTCTCTGCTTTTACTGTTGCATGTGTCGACATGCATGTGAATCGCCTGAACATACAACCATTCCATTTTTGGAAAGAACACACAAAAAAAACAAAATAAACGTCCTCTCACCATCAATTTTACTGTCTCACCATCAACCTCTCATCTGTCAGCTTTCTCCCCTTTTTCCATTGTGGTGTTGCTGGATCTCATTTGCAGTGGGTGGGGTCTGTAACTTCCATTTGTTTGTTCATTCATCTGTCACACAGGATATCTCACACGCCGGTGATCAGACGGAGATGACACACATGGGAATCATACATTTGACCATAATGCTGCCACCAGGATTCTAATGTCAAATGAAGGGGACATTTGATACTCTGAAACTCGTTACCATAATTGAATTCTGTAAGCAGACACTTCATTTCTTATAAGCTCTGGAGGGTGTCGGCTTTACTCCTTTAACAGGGATGCATTAGAAGACAAGCCTGACAACAAAATCCAAAGAACAAAATTAACATTTTTAATTAAATTGGGCCTATTTGTTTTTTTTGATTATTTAGTATAGTTTGGTTCCTTCATCAACATGTTAGTTTATGTTAAAATATCTGGAGTGTACATTCATCGGCCACTTTATTAGGTACACTTTGCTAGTAAAATGTTGGACCCCCTTCTGCCTACACAACTGCCTTAAGCCTCCTCCTCTTAACCCTTAGCCTTCTGTTACTATGCCTTGTGTTAGGGTCCCTGGCGACCCGTGTCTTTAAATCAGACATAAATTACCTTCAAAACAATTATTCATCGTCCAATTTAGTCCCTACATCCTGGTTACCTTGTTAGGCTTCCTTGTTCCTGGAAACTAAAGATGTGTGCTCAGCAAGTCGCCACCTCTACACTGAATTGGTTTTCTGCATGTCTTACATGTCGTCTTTGTCAGGCAAAGAGCGATGCCCCTAGCTAAAGCTCATGGGGTTGGGAGAGGAGCTGGCTGTCAGTGGGCTGTTGGCTGACAGTGTTAGTGAGCTGACAGTGTGTTGATGATTTCACTTTTCATTCCTTAGTTGTAACTCGTGGTTATTTGAGTTACTGTTGCCTTTCTACCACCTCGAACCAGTCTGGCCATTCTCCTCCGACCTCTGGCATCAACCAGACATTTTCACCCACGCAGCTGCCGCTCACTGGATATTTTCTCTTTTTCAGACCATTCTCTGTAAACCCTAGAAATGGTTGTGCGTGAAAATCCCAGTATATCAGCAGTTTCAGAAACACTCAGACCAGACCGTCTGGCACCAACAACCATGCCACGTTCAAAGCCACTTAAATCACCTTTCTTCCCCATTTTGATGCTCGGTTTGAACTGCAGCAAGTTGTCTTGAACACCTCTACATGTCTAAATGCATTGAGTTACGGCCACGTGGTTGGCTGATTAGCTATTTGTGTTAACAAGCAATGAACAGGTGTATCTAATAAAGTGGCTGGTGCGTGTATTAACTAACCCAATATAAATGCATATACAACTCAATATTTATTATTATTTTACTGACAGATTCAGTAAATGACTTACAAGATTCTTTCAGTGTATTCTCCTCGAAATGTATTTGCTACTGATAATATGTTGTGCATAAAGACAGGTCGCTGCACATGACTGAGAAAGTGATGTTTTTGACACTCATCTAATTTTTACTATGCTGTAAAATGAAACAAATTACTTCAATTCATTAGTCTATGAGTCTTTTGAGTGTAGGGCTGATAAATATATTCAGTATTTAAACCAGGCACTTCAAAAAAGTCTATTAAATCAATATGTCATGTAGGCATGTCAACAGAGATAGATAGGCTATATACTGTGGTTCTAGAAAAGTAAAAAGAGTGCAGACCTGACATCTTGTTTCATACTTGTGCTTATCTTCTCATCGCTTCTCTCTGAGATCTTGCTCCCTAAATCCTCCCTCCACTTCTGTACTTTACTTTCCTGGGTTATTAGAGAGGGGTTATATAGAGGCTCTCGGCAGCAGCTTGCCACTGCAACAGAAACACTTTCTGATCAGAGTCATAGTTTTACGCAAGTGCAAAGGTCAGAGACCAGATCTGAAAAACATCTCAAACTTTTTTCTCTTCAATTCAGAAGAGAGATGAACTTTTTGTTTAATCTGCTCTCACCTACAAACAGATAAAGATGACCTTTATTACCCCCTCTGCTTCAAACCACTGCAAGGTGGAGGTACAGTACGTTACTCTGAGCTGATGTTAATGAGAGCGCACCGGAGGAGATCCACAGGTGCAGACAAAAATAGGGCTCAGTGTGTGAGTGGAGAATATGGAGTCATTACAGAGAGCTCAACTATAAAGCAAGACATCGCCATTTAAAATAAGAAAAGAAAAATTCATATGTCAATGTGTATTGCAATTGTCAAGCATCCAAACCAGAAGAAAAAAAATCAACGTCTCATTTTTCCTGTCTATGAATAAAGAAAATCATTTTAGTGCACATATACGCAGATTAATAAAAAAAAGGATCTTTTCCCCTTTTGAATTTATAACCACTAAATATAAAATACCAAATTATCTATGTGTTTTAATGTTTTTAATCCTTTGATAGTAATAGTTCAAAAAAGACATTGTTGATGCTGATGTTCTCATTTTCAGTTTGGCATTGCACTATGCAGCCTAACAGACAACGCCATGAAGATGTGCTGGAGACATTAACTCTCCTGCCTTAATTTACGGGTTTACCTAACAGAAACATGTGTTATCGTCCTGCACCTGAGAGCCACACTGCCACACTGCTGCTATCAGTTTGGCAGGGCGGCTAATTGCCTGCTCAGCTGCAGCACATTAAACAGCACTTAACAAACACAACCTGCAAATGTCACTTCAGTCTGTCGAGATGCTGGTTCGGACTGTTCCACAGCACCATCTGCAAACCACAGACAGCGCAAGCTTGTTTACATCTCCTGTGTCAGGTTCTGTACACCTGAGTGTTCTCACACTCGGTACTTTTTGTAATTTGCTTAAGAATAATACTGGGATATTAAGGATTTAGTGCAAGAGTTATCAATACACAGGGGTCTTGGGAAGCTTCAGATCAGATCAGATCATTTCTTTGCCCAGTCCCACATTGTTTTAATAGCTAACAGACTTGTATCTATCTGAAGCCCCAGTGGGCTTGTTGGTCTTAAACTGAGGTCGGGTTCAGACACTTAGTTTAGTTTGCACATTGCTGTCTTGAGGAATTAAAGAGTAATTGGACGAATGACTATCAAAACCCAGTGTTATTTTAAGGGCTCATTATCAACACTGTAATGTAATCTCATCAAGCTGCGTATAGTCCTGAGCCCTGCTGAGCAAATTAGCTACAGAGGATAAAATGTAAAGCTGTTTCAGTGTTGGGGTCACACACACAGAACAGTTCTGAATAAACTACAGTATATGTTTACTGGCTCTTTATCCTATAGGTGGCCCTATACAGGTGCATCTCAGTGAAGTAGAATAACGTGATAAAGTTAATTTGTTTCACTCAACTCAGTTCAGAAAGTGAAACTCTCATGTATCATAGATTCATTACACACAAAGTGAAATATTTCAAACTTTTATTTATTCTAATTTTGACAATTATGGTTTACAGCTAATGAAAACACAAAATTCTGTGTCTTAGAAAATGTGTATATTGTAGACTTGAAATATTTATACAATGGATCTATGATATATATATATATAGTTTGAAATGAATGATTGAAATTCAATGCAGAATTAACTTTATCATGATATTCTTATTCTAATTTATTGAGGACATTTAATTTAGTCATGCTTTCTTGTCTTTGAGTCAGCACTAGAATTGTATCCTCTCTACCAAACATTTTCTCCATCAGGCAAAAAGAGTGGATGTTCTGATGTGATGGCTTTAATTTACCACTGTTTAACCTTTATTTTCATCAAGCGAGATTTTAAATGAAGATTGATTTCCCAGTAGTTCACATGAGGTGACACATTCTGGAGTGACATCGTTAATTCCTAAATGATACGGTAGGTATCCCAGTGGCAAAGGCAGCTTGATCCTTAGATGAATCCCCGGTGACTCAGCATCAGGGTGACTGGGCCACCTGGCATTTATGGATTCCCAGCTCAATCCATTACTTACACTGCTGTGCACTAAATGGTAGGAGCAAGGGTAATTGGCAAGATGAGAGAGAAGGATCAAAAAGAAAGAGGTGATGGAGTATTCCTCAGATGGGTTCAGCACAGATGTGATCTGATACCATGCTGAGGTCCTGTCAGATCTTTAAATGGTAACGGCGAGGAATTTCACAGAATTAAAAAGTCACCTGAAATGTTCTTAATCAAGCAGAACTTTGAAGACAAATAGCCAGAAATACTATATCCTATACTGTACACCAATACACCAGTCCACTCACCAGCCCAGCTTCATTAGCTCACTGTGACCTATTGACCTATTCACATTCCTCCTCATGTTCAAACCCCAGATATGGACAAGCCACCCATGCCAGCTTTTCCAATAATGATTTTTTGTTACAATGAAATGAAGAAGAAACTCTGAAACTAGTGCATTAATTAGCTTTACAAAACTTAATGTTAGGAGGTTTGATTTATGTTTCTCAACATTATATGCAAATTTCAGTTCAAGGTCAAAATTTATTTTAAAAGTCTGTTTAGGACTGTATTTCTATAAAATAACACACTTCTTTGACTGTTGACTGTTGTACAGAAAAACACTATATATATACACAGGGGGTCCTTGAGTTACGTCAGAGATCCGTTCCTGAGAATGTGTCGAAACCGAATTTCGACGTAAGTCGGACCATACATTCATTGTGCCATTTTGCATACATTGTGCCACCAGATGTCGCTACCCCCCCTCTGTGTATATATATATACGCACGCACACACACACACACACACACACACACACATATATATATATAGACAGATGACCATCCACACTGACATTCACACCTATGGACAATTTAGAATGGCCAATCCCCATGTTTTTGGGCAGTGGGAGGAAGCTGTACCCAGAGAGAACCCACGCAGACACGGGGAGAACATGCAAACTCCACAGAGAGAGACCGTGCTGCCCAGCTAAAATATTACAAAATGAGATTACAAGGCATTTTCAATTTCAGTTTGAAATTAACTTCTAATTGAGTTCACTGCTTACTGAGTTACAAGTTTGTGAATTCATTGTTGTTGTCATTTTTATTCATTATGGTCACAGAACATGCTTATAAAATGCATTCTTTTTTGATTATTAAACTGTCAGTTATTGCGTGTTCTAATGTTATGGTTAGATAAGATATAATTTTGCTTATATTATTCTTTTAATATTGTCTCCTGTAGATATTCATATAAACACTCAGCAATTGGTGATAATTCTCTGTTGTCACACGCTGTGCATTTGTTGTCAATATGAGCAAATCCTTTTACATTACAATCAACCACTGAACAATTGTTAACACAAAATAATGATTGGTAGCCTGCAGCTCTTAAAAGTAGAATTATGAAATTGACAAGTCCATTATATGACATGAAAGGTTTCATTTAGTTTTTAAATCTCAGTAAAGACTGGTTTTTCTTTTGTTTGCCATTCAATACAAAAAATAACATTCCTACAATTCATTCCACATAATATTCTCTGTCGGACAAAGTAAAAATCCAAAATTGCAGCTGCAAGTGAAAACAGAATAACTAAAAACAAGAGGTACCTTATCAACTTGTCTTATTTACTTGACATTTGGCAATAAGAGTTTAGAATAAATAAATTCTAACCCTATAGGAGAAAGAAAGGAAATGCCACTTTAAGGACACATGCAGTGGAGAATGGATGGATGGTTTGGAAGAGAGGGGTCTGAAAGCCTTGGGACAAATAAATAGGCGTCATGCTGGTAGTTTATAGAGAGAAACGATTTAGCTGACAGTTTGATGTGGTTTATTGTTGCTGTGAACTCACCAACTTCTGCAGCCATCACAGTGATGTTGTGCCATGCCCTGTCTTCCCGGTCCAAAACCTCAGTGGTCCTGATAATCCCACTGTTTACGCCAATGGTGAAATACAAAGGTCTTTCCTCCTCGTTTTCTATGAAATACCTGCAAAACAGAATAGATGCCACATTGACATATATCTTTATGTTATTATCACACTATGTGGACCTCCCTAAAAATTTTACATATTGGCTCCATCCATCCATCCATCCAACCTAAAAACCACTTACCTTCTACCTCTCCTCCACCTTTCATCAGATTACTTTCTCCCTTGTTCCCAGCATATTGGTATATAAGCTGTTTGCTAAGAATGATGATTAGTATACATTTCATGCCCATGCTACATCAAAACAAATGTGTGAAGAACAAGCGTTTTTCTCATTAGTAGGTTCTTTATTATCCGTTCCCAATACTGACATTCTTATACCTCAAAACATGATGTTAAAATCTTATTTTTGTCTAGATGCATTTTGAAGAGAAAAGAAAATCACAAATCATTTAACAATTAAACAAAATCTTTTTCATTTAAAATTATAGCCACGTCTTCCGGACAAACTTCCAATGATTAGGAAACTAGTAGAGTTATTCACAGACTCAAGATTCATATACAGACTAGTGTATCCCTATATCCCCTTTTCTTTTGGATGTAAATTACTGTTACAAATTTGTCCTCAGAAGGACAAAAGTAAAACTAGACGTACCCCTGGTCCATTAAAGAGACATGCTTATACAAATACTGAGTTTGCGGTTATTCAGTTGTTATTAAACTAAGGTGTACTACATGTCCAAGGACCCTTGAATGGGTCATAAACATAAGATTATTCCTAGGTATAGTGAGCTGGTCAATTATACACCAAACAGGACAAGTCCCTCTGATGTCAACAAGCAAGAGCAGCAGTAGCACTGACATTCAGCATTCATACAATGTGACGGCTGTGAAACAAGCCTGTGTTTACAACCGGTGCTCTCAGCCAGGAAAACTTTCATGTGCCAAAACACTTGGCTACTAATCCAGATGACATCACACACAATGCACACCAGCATCTGTTTCACAGCATTAAAAATAGCAAGCGTAAAGCTACAGCTGTGTATTTTTGGCCCTGCCATTGCTCACCTGCTAGCACACACCAATGATCATAATACACATCTCCTCCAATTTGCCAAAGCTAAGGGGAGGGAGCATTATGGTGCCAATGATCCAAAGCCAAAGGCAACATAAGCAGCTAAGTGAGGGAAATGTTTTTGGAGAAATGATGCTTTTACATTGGCAAACATCTACCCAGGACCTGCTGTACATGCCCAAGCTAAACACTGTGACAACAGCGTTCACAACTGCATGCAAACACAGACAAATACACCTACACACGCGAAGTGTACCTCACAGCGCTGTTGGTGCTGTCCGGGTCCACGGCAGTTACTGTGCCAACCTGGGTGCCGACAGGTGAGTTCTCATACACGTCCATGATGTAGTAGTCCATGGAGAAGACAGGAGCCTCGTCCACATCGCCCACAATCACTCGCAACGATGTGGAATCTTTAAATGGCCCCAGATGGGAGAAGCGTGGGTCGAGGTGAGTGTTGGAACCTTCAATGTTGAGCGTGTGCACTTTCCTCTTCTCATAGTTCAGAGGCTGTGGAGGAGACACAAGTCCAAATGAAAAAAACAAAAACAAAAAACGTGTAGCTCTGAAAAACCAGAGGAAAGGTTTCACTCTCAAGTGACTGCATAGATAAATCTGACACAGTCTTAGGATTTCAGCCTGGTTGGAAATACATGGCCTCTTGCACTTTATAAATCTGGTGCCGGTGGTTTCCCAGTCTATGCAACATTTCCTCAGCAGAATCCCAGATCAACTCTATTTTTGTGCTCTGTGCAGAAGCAGATTTGTTTTTTGGCAAAAAAAAAAAAAAAAAAAAAAAAAAAAAAGGCACATTCGTAGAATATCAGATTTTCCTGTTTAATTTCAAATGTCTTCATTTTTTTTGGAGAATGCATGTATACCTGAGGTTGCAAAGCATTAAGAGGTGCTGTTTACAGTTGCAGATTTCAAAAGTGTGCGGATGTTGTTGAGACTGTTGTTGGTGAACATAGATGCTGAACCTTTACATAGTTTTACTATGTTGTATATTTTGTACATTTACTATATCGTATATTGTGGAATCTTTAAATGGCCCCAGATGGGAGAAGCGTGGGTCGAGGTGAGTGTTGGAACCTTCAATGTTGAGCGTGTGCACGTTCCTCTTCTCATAGTTCAGAGGCTGTGGAGGAGACACAAGTCCAAATGAAAAAAACTAAAAAAAACGTGTAGCTCTGAAAAACCACAGGAAAGGTTTCACTCTCAAGTGACTGCATAGATAAAGCTGACACAGTCTTAGGATTTCAGCCTGGTTGGAAATACATGGCCTCTTGCACCTTATAAATCTGATGCCGGTGGTTTCCCAGTCTATGCAACATTTCCTCAGCAGAATCCAAGATCAACTCTATTTTTGTGCTTTGTGCAGAAGCAGATTTGTTTTTTGGCAAAAAAAAAAAAAAAAAAAAAATAGAAAAGGCACATTCATAGAATATCAGATTTTCCTGTTTAATTTCAAATGTCTTCATTTTTTTTGGAGAATGCATGTATACCTGAGGTTGCAAAGCATTAAGAGGTGCTGTTTACAGTTGCAGATTTCAAAAGTGTGCGGATGTTGTTGAGACTGTTGTTGGTGAACATAGATGCTGAACCTTTACATAGTTTTACTATGTTGTATATTTTGTACATTTACTATATCGTATATTTTATTTCCACTGTGTCCTCACACAACAAATGTTCCCCTCACTATCAGTCCAGGCCTGAACACCACATCCAGTCCGTCGAGAGGATTGTTTCATGCGTGCAAATAGCACTTTGCCGTTACTAAAGAGCAAACAATAAACTCCTATTTGAATGTTCACCAAAGAAACAAAAAACTTTGACTTTTAAAGCACAGCCGGTTAAAATTGCTTGGCTGCTCATAACTGATAAACAGAACCATGTTTAACTTGTGGTTTTTTTGTGTTGCGTTGGAGCAACATTTCACCCACAATGATAATGTTGCTTTCTGGCATCACTGTGGAGGTTTACACATGGCTGAGTTATGAAAGGATGATAAGTCAGACTGGGCTGCCAAGACAGTGGTGACCGACAAAATAAAGTCCAAACTAAAGAAGTCATCATTATCCAAACCAAGCAAAGTCATTATGTAAGCGACGTCAGTATCCTCCCGTGCTGTGACATCTGATCCCTACCTGCTTAAGGGAAATGATTCCCTCTCTGCAGTCAGCATCTGTGGTGATGGTGAAGATGGAGGCTGCGTCTGCGTTAGTGATGCTGAAAGTCATCTCTGCATTCTGCCCTTCATCCTCATCGCTGGCTCTGATCCGGCCCACTGCCTTTCCCACTGGAGCCAGCTCTGGTACGTACAGCTGGTAACTCTCTGCAACACAACATCACAAGCGTTGAAATTGTTGTTGATAACTGTGAATTATTATCATTCGCTTTTATTATTACTATTATTATTATTGTTGTTATTTTATTTTTATTTATTACTCAGCCATCGCTTACAATACTCACAATAACTGACCTCATCCTCATCATCGTACTATTGTTATGATTATTATCGTTTATCTATCTTTTTTTATCTGATGGTGAAAATGATGATGATGATGATGACCAACTTGATTTTTGTCATTTTGACTTATACCTAATACCTTCAGAGGTTTCCAGGCATGTCAAATTTCATTTAATCTTTATGGAGCTGATTTAATAAGGACACCATTAAGTAAATTATGAATAAATTATTTGATTTAAGATTTTGGTGCACATACTCACATCTACTCAATGCGGAGCTTTGCTGTGTAGCATTGGGTCATTGACCCACAATAGATATATACAGATTTATGTTAGTCTCTGAGTCATTCACTGGGCTTAGTGTTTCCAAACGTTTCATATTCAGCACGGTTCACATGCAGTTTGACTCGTTACTGTTTAGACTGAAAATCAGAGGCACTGAGGAGCATATTAACTACAGCACAGCGTGCACAATTATCATATAAAAGTCAGTTTGCAAAAAAAGGCAAACAAACGAAGGCCCGTTGTTACTGAGAGACAGTAGTCAACAGTATGGGGAGATGGGAAAGCTTGAGCTTTAATGGTAAATTCATTTCTGCTGCACTAATTCAATACAGCACAACAGTGATGGCTCTGCTGCTTCTCATCAACAGCAATACTGGCTACTCTCATTTTGAATGTTCTTATTTCCTTTGTTTACTACTAATTAGTTAATTATTTAATTGGTGTAGATGCTGCTAAACTGCTGCAAATGTTTCCTGCAGGTCTTTTGAATCCAAGCTGCAGGAGGGTATCTAATGTAAAATTCATTGGAAGTCAGAAACCTTAAGAAAAGAAAATAAGGCGGAGTAGAAATGAGAATTAATTATCTTAAGGCAAAGGTTGTGTAGAGTTTATACCAAGAGGAACACAACTTTGCTGTTTGAAGTATTGTATATACACAAAATAAATCATGATCGCACATAAAAGGTAGCGATATCATGAATATTTAACAGCTGAGAAAAAAAACTTTTCTTGAAGATGTGTTTATTATAAATGTGGACGAAACACAAGTCACTGGCCACTAACATGCACATAGTTTCCAGCTGCGTCTAACATGAGACTGTTTATGTCATCATGCAACCAGCCACTTTATTACATGATGACATGAGTGTTCATTTATACTGCTATTTTTTTCACATGTAAACAGTGGGTTTAAATGTAAAGAATAATAATTAAAAGTATATGAATATGCTTCAGGAGTGAACGGTCTCGGTCAGACCTGACCCAACAGGGCCTCCATCCGTCCACACATCCTGCAAAGAAATGAGAAGCAACTGAAGCGACATAATAACACACTCACCACTTACAGTACAAAAGGCCAATTAGTGCTAATTCAAGTGGCTGAGCACAACACTGTCTGGCCAAAATGTTCAGTCAAAATGTTAATTTTATGATTATTGGTGCCACACTGTGGCACAATAATCAAAATGACAGTAGAAGGCAAAAACAGAAACACATGTTAAATGTATAATGTTTGTCATGTCACTGGACAGTAACAATGTCAGTTTTCAGACAACAATATAACCCAATAATAAGGTTTAATTATTTGTATAGTGTTTGAAAACAATTCCCTGACCATGAGTACTGCTTATGTACAGTACACAATGTTGCCTATGGAGCGACAACAGAACATGGAAATTCACTTTCTGCTGCCTATTTTTGTATCGTCTCTGTCAAACTAAGAGTCATTGTGTGATTCCGAGTGAGCTGTAGGTTTCCGTGACTGTGACACACAAACAAAAATAAATGACTGCATATTCAATAAGTAGACTTATGCAGCTGTCATTTCATGACATGTTTACTACACTTATTAGCATAAAACTAAATCATGCTGAAATTCATGTACGTGTGTATGTGTGTGTGTGTGTGTGTGTGTGTGTGTATGTGTGTGTGTGTGTGTGTGTGAGAGAGAGAGAGAGAGAGAAAGAGGAAGAGTAAATTTGTCATATGTGAGTGGAAGTTTGGTCACGCCAGGTCTAATCTAATATGCAGAGTGTTATCAAAAGCTACAGGAAGTGGCACGCATTCTGTCGTTTTTGTAGTTTTATATTTCAAATCAATCACATAACATAAGCAGTTGTTAAACTTAATATTTTGCAAAAATTGCACCCAACCACATTGAGGTGACAAATTGTGTTGTGATTAAGTGTACCTGCCTACCCCTCCAAAACGACAATCTGTTTTCATGGCAAAAAAAAAAAAAAAAAAAAGTCTACCTGGTTTCTGTCACTGACAGACAGAATAATAACTAACATTAAAAACAGGATAGGAGCAAAACAAGGAAAAAAAACAAAAGAAATCACTCTTAGAGGTGAATAATGTACATAATAAGATCTAAAGTGGGTCTATTAGTGCTTCTCTTGTAGGATTATGACACATTATATTCATTCACTTTTGTGTTTTTCTTTTCACTCTCTGTGTTTATCTCTTTCCCATTAGAAATGTTTTCTTTTAAAAAGAAGTAGGTCTTGTCTCCGCTCCTCCTCACTGCCTGCACAGCTGGCCATAATCTCCTGCCAGTGTCGCTGTCAGCTGGGCTAAGATCCTCCCTGACGTGGAGGTGAATGTTCTTGAGGTAATTGTTTATCTCTGAAAACCTGTGACTGAACACACTCACTGGTTCCACAGGTTTGCTGAATTTGTGGGTTGCAGTTGTAGATAACTTGGATCTGTGATTTGATGTGATGTTTTTTGTGTATAGATGGAGATAATGCTTCAGGTTGATTGTTGATCATCTTCAGACAAAAACTGTTTTTTGACTGGACAGCATTTTTAGGTTGATTCAGTTTGATTTGTTTACATTTGCAGCGATGCAGAGATGAAGGTGTTTCGTTTATTAGATGGCATTTGTATAATCATTTAATTCTTTGAGTGACTGATCCATAACTATTAAACCGATGACATCATCACACAGGATAAACATGAGTCGGAAAGAAAGCCAAGGAGCAAGGTCACTCACTCTGAGGAAACTTTGGGGGGTTGTCGTTGACATCAGTGAGGGTGATGTTGACGGTTGTGGATCCAGACAGTCCTCCCACAGAGCCTGCCATGTCTTTGGCCTGGATCACCACAGTGTAGTGGTCTCTCGTCTCACGATCCAGGTTAGACATCATAGTACGGATGATACCTGGCGTACAGGTGAAGGAAACGAATATTACTTATCAAAGTTAATCTATGTGAAAAACACTGTTCCTGTCCTGAACCTTATCTCTTATGTAAAGCATTTTGTGCTACTCATGCCTGAATGAAACTGCTATAAAGTGTCTGATTGATTCATTCATTGATACAAGTTTTTTGTCTGAAAGTCTGAAACAGCAATATTTTTCATTTTGTTATATGTTAGGTTAATAATAATAACTGATGAAAATGACAATTAAACTTGTGTTAGTTTACAAAATAAAGAAATATTTCTGCATGTTTCATGTACATAGGTATCTGTGTCCTCCACTGTAGTTTAATCAGCTAAATGACAAATGCAATAAATATTCATTATTTATGTTGTGAATCACCTTTCGAGTTCAGGTTTACTGTCGTCATCACATACATCAGAATCAGTGTTTTCTAATGCAGTGAACAACCTGTCCTCTCACTTCCTCCCTACAGTGCACACAATCATGTCCCAAGCTCGCACACTTACATACTGTGCAGCAGACAATGCATTTAAACATTGTAAATAACACAAACTCCACCTGCAGCTTCATAAGTGAAAGTCAAGTACTGTCTGGAGTACAGTAGCGGGCCAGTTAGCTCCCATTAGTCTTATTGGTTGAGGATAAATCCGGTCCCCGAGTTGAGTGTGCACGTATGAAGGTTCTTGTAACACTGCTGGGATAGTAAGAATGTGAATAAGTGACTGAATGGTGGCTGTATTCCTGATGATACCCTGTGCCCTCCCCTGCAGCAGCTGGCACAGTTCAGTTCCAGGTGTAGCAGCTGTCTGCCAACAACAGTCACCCAGAGCAACCACACTCACTAAAAACCCAGATGCAAAAGCTGTAACACACATCTAACACATGCAACAAATTGCTACTTCACAATCCAAACCCAAAAACATCAACACAATAATGGGTGTTGACAGTGAAGCATCAACAGTTATTGTCATTTCCTGCCTGTTTGAGAGGTATTTCATTCACTAGTCCCACTATTATGGTTCAGTAAAGACCTGTTGTTAGTCAGAGGAGGCAGTTTGGTCATGAGAGTATGACAGGTGTTTTTATCCATGCACTGATTTTATTTACCAGCCCACTGCAACAACAGTATGATCAGACAACCCAGATGTGCTAACAGATGGAAAACACAACATGATATGTGTGTGACTTTAGCTACATGCAGATGAAAACTTAAGCCATAAATCATTTTGTTGCTGTGTTGCTGTGAGGGGCAGTTCTAATGTAATTGGGATACACATTTCCAGTGTTATAGACACTCCATGCAATCCCCACAGTTTACATTTACACTGATCATTTCTGAAGGGACAATTTAGGAGAAAACAGTTGTAAAGAAAATGTGTGTGAGGTTGGTGGTGTGTTCAGCCATTTGCCCAATGTTTCTGTAAAGAAAACCACTTCTGGATTCTTCGCTTGTGGCTTGATGCCTTCAGACTGAGGCTGCTGCTGTTGTAATTCAAGATGACTCAACATTGACAACAAGTGCAGGGAGATAATACAATGGCTTATTATACAGATATCTGAGTCATCTTGATGATGCCGTGGTAACAGGGCAGGATGTCTGGCCGTTATAGTGCTGCCTTTAAATGCAGTACTGTTTATCTTGTTTGATCAATGTTTATTCGCTGTAATTAAATTACAATTTGTTTAAACAATAATAACAACGTCATGAATAAGTAACTTAAATCTAACCTAGTTAAAATATTTCCCAATTAATCAGTTGATGTTTAAAGTTGAGTTTGATTAGGTGTGTTTTTATTGCACTGGTTCATTAATTATTCATCTAAAATGTTTTGTTGTGCGTGCCGGCACACTAATTAAACACTAAGGATGTTGTGGAAAGACTGACTTTATACTGGTCCTCAAAACTGTCATAGATCCTGTGACATCAAAGAAAATATTAGTAATAATTGTCCAGTTATACAGTCGGCGAGAAACGCAGAGTCACAGACCACACTGGATTCCAAGGGCCCCTGACTGACAGGGTCCTCAAAAATAGGAGAATATATGTACTCTCTACGCATGGGGGGCCCAATTAGAGTTTTTGTCATGGGGCCCAAAATTCCTGGTGGTGCCCCTGGTTATCTGTGTGGTATTTCGGGGGCCCAGGCCAGATCACAAGTGGGCTGGAGTTAACAGATAGATAGATAGATAGATAGATGGATGGATGGATGGATGGATGGATGG
>JAFBJQ010001106.1:0-134339 GCA_016785345.1 Trinectes maculatus
ACGTCTCTGTCCACTGTCTTGTCCGTTGTCTTTACTGTATCTGTTTATCATATTTGGCTTTTCTGCACCCTCGTATTGAATCATTATTTCATATAATGGATGAATGTTCTTTCATATTTATGGGTCATTGCATATATATACAGATTTTTTCTTTTGTGATTCATGGTGCCTTGAATACCGCTATGACATGTAAAACTGGAAAATCTAATAAACAGATGTTTAAAAAAAAAAAAGAAAACACATCCATTTTTATGCAGACAATACTCAGTTGTACATTTCACCGTCCACCATCGACATGAATCTCCCCAACATTCAACGAGTGGTGGTTGAGCATGTGGTCTGCAGTAGTGAAACCCCATCACACCTTACTACACGAGGTAGGCTTCGAGCTTTCTCAGCGAAATGTCCATGTCCTAATAACCACGTGGATTACGACATATGGCGCACTAGCATTGAAGTCCTCATGAAAGATCCCTCAGTTTCTGATTCGCATTGCATGTCTCCTTCCGTCTGCTTCTGAGATGACTAAACATCTGGGCCCACAAGCTAAACCTTCGGCCTATCTTGATTCTGAGTTACTTGATTCTGCTTATGGAACAGTTGAAGATGGCAATGAACTCTATGCCAGATTTATGATTACATTTCAGAATAATGGGGAAAAGCCATCTGCTTTTCTGGAAAGGTTGCATGTTGCTTTGAGCAGAACTATGAGACGAGGTGGTGTGTCCCCTCATGACTTTGACCAGCAGCTTTAAAAGCAGTTCCGCCGCGGTTGCTGGGAAGAACAAAGGAACAAAGGAAGGGCAATCCACCATTTTTTGCAGAACTGTTGTTGCTAATAAAGACAGAAGAGAATAAACAGGCGGCGAATCTGAGTTGTATGAAGCATCATTTAGGCAGCTCCAAGCCTTCTTATAATGCTGGAAAACAGCATGTCATGTCATGTCTCATCTACAAATGGCACATGCCACAACTGTTTCTGATTATAGCAGTGAAGTTGAGATGCTGAAGAAACAAATAACCGACATTAGTGCCCAGCTTAACCGCATGACGGCTGAGAGCCAAGGACAGAAACTGTCCAAACAGAAAGCAAAATCACTTGCTTCCAATGCCAAAGCCGAGGTGCATTACGTGAAAAAGAAAGAAACAAGTCATCAGAGCCCTGCTGTCAAAATAAGCAGTAAACCACGCCCTTGGTAGTGTTTCCAGTGAGGGGAGGATTGTCACATTGTCTCAGCTTGTGATAATGAGCCAAATCCTTCCCTCGTCGCAGCAAAGAAAAAACAACTGAGAGAAAGACAGGGTATATGGGAGGCCTCTAATCCCCATGGCAGTAAGGTACATTTAAACTGAAATCTGCTCCCATAGAGGAACATATGGGAGTGACACCTGACAATTCCAGTCCCACAATTGAAAAAGCTGTCTGGAAGAGAGCTCGAAATGAGAGGAAGCCCATTACACTTCCTCGTGGACTTGTAGGAACTAAAAGCACAACTCAGGTAACTATTGCGGGAAAACACACTAGTTGACACACTAGGAGATCGCCCAAAGGATGGATAGTCAGATCTGAAAGGTGTTGATCATAAAAGGACTGGGGTACAGTGGTCACCTGCGAACATGAATCTAAGGGCGTTTTCCACTAGCGCCACCTCAGCACGCTTTGGCCCACCTCAGCACGCTTTGTGCGCTTTTCCACTCGGCCCCAGCGGCCCAAAGCAGTTCCAACTTTGGAACTACTCGGCTGCGGTTCCAGGTGTGGTGAATCTACCCAGAAACTGCCGTCAGCGGGCAGCTTCACAGGATTGGTCCGGTGGTTTCTGGGTAGGGCTTCACAATTTATTGTACGAGAATCAAAATTGCGATCTTCACATGAGCGATTTTCAAATCGCAGGGACGTGCAATTTTATTAAAGGCAAATTATAAACATACATGTCATGTTACAGCATTTGTTCAGCTTGGAATAAAATGGAATTTAACACTGCTCTATTAAATATCTACCAGTGGCTGTGTATATCTGCCCAATATCATTTATTTACTCTAATCGCTATCTATTTCACTCCATTAGACGGAATTTGTTGTTGGTTTTGTCTAACATGCAGTTTCCGTGTATACAGCCCGCCCTCTTTCCCACGCTCCCTCTGTAATCTTTCAGGAAGCAGGGGAAGACTCCACCCAGGTAGCGATACTGCTCCAGTATAATGGAAAACTAACCATACTGTGCTGAGGTGTACTGTGCTGAGGTGTACTGAGCTAAGGTGTACTGAGCTGAGGTGTACTGAGCTGAGGTGACACTAATGGAAAAGCGCCCTTAGATACATGTTCGCAGGTGGCCACTGCACCCCAGTCCTTTTATTATCAACACCTTTCAGATCTGACTATCCATCCTTTGGGCGATCTCCCTGATGTGGCGGGTGCCAGTGGCCAATCAGTCCCCTATTAGGGATACATTGAGCTCTCGATTGCTTTTCCCAAACACTTCATGGGGGCTGACATTGAAGTTCACACTTTGGCCTTGGTTATTCCAAGCCTCCGTTCTGCAGTCCAAGAACAGGTATTAATTGGCACCAATACTCTTGATGGCCTTTATGCTGATCTTCAAGATGACCCAAATCTTTCCACCTTCCAGCTTTAGCATTATGGCTACAGGGCTGTCCTCAAAGTCCTACAAATGCGCAGAAAAGCTCCACCAGTGGTATCCTTGGCTGGGCGAAAATGGTTGGAAAGACATTTGAGGTTGTTCCAGCAGGACATATAGTCACCTCGCAGGCATGGCTAACGTCCCTCGTGCTTATTCTGAGAGGTGCGTCATTCGTGAACAGCCATCAGCCTCTTCCTTGCCCAGTGGCCTCCTGGGCTCAGCTAGCTTGGTCAATGTAGGAGCCATATTGAGCAAGCCGTTTTGAACCACATATTGAACCACTATGAGTTGTATGCCTCACTTTGCATGACGGCAAGAAGAGAGAACACATGAGCTGAAGGAGAAAAGAGAATTGTCGGCCTACAGAGCAAGACAGTTTTTGACGATTAACCTGTGATGAGCCTGAGTTTAACCTGGGACTAGCATGCAATTGACCTGTGTTTGATCTGCCTGATCAACCCCGATCTACCAGAGTGATTCACAGAAAAAGGAATCAGTGACTGGAGAAATCGAAATCATCAGCGACGTCCCACCGGAGCGACTCACTCACACCAGACATCAGCAGAATCAAGAAAGATCTTGGGTTCTGATCGTTGTCAAGCTTAATGCTAGAAGGCTGTACAATAGTAGTGGCATATGTTGTAACTGAAGAGCTTTAAAATTGCAAAAAATAAAATTGAATTGAACAAACTTTGCCGCTACAGTTACTTTGCCAAGGAAACAACCTTGTCACTTACCTATTGTGTTGATAAATGATACAGAACATGACATAAGCATTCCGCCCAAAACAATATTGGCATATGTTAATGCTGTTATGCGAGTGCTGCACAAAGAACAAACAGTAAAGGAACCAGAACCCCCTGACACTCAAAGGAAGTCCTCTCAAATGAGAAAACTGAGTTTCAATTTCGGAGACTCACCTTTGCCCTCCGAATGGAAAGAGCGGTTAACAAACATGTTGAACTCCAACATGCCAGATGTATTCTCCCACCACGACCTGGATTTTGGACATACAAAGTCAAACACCGCATCAGGCTCAGTGATGAAATGCCTTTCAAGTACAGACCATGTCCGATACAACCCCATGATGTGGATGCAGTGAGACAACACCTTCAGGATCTCCTTGACTCAGGGGTTATTCAGGAGTCTGTGCCCCTGTTTGCTTCTCCTGTCGTGGTTGTTAGGAAGAAAGATAGCTCTGTAGGTCTTTGCATAGACTACAGAAAGTTAAACCTTCAGACAATCAAAGACGCTTACGCCCTCCCGAAACTCAGAGGCATTCTTTGCACTCACTGGGTCGAAGTGGTTCTCCATTCTGGACCTGAAATCAGGATATTATCAGATCAAAATGGAGGAATCAGACAAGCAGAAGACATCGTTTTTTTGCACAGTAGGATTTTCGGAATTTAACGGGATGCCTCAGGGTATTACTAATGCACCATCAACATTCCAACGGTTGATGGAGAAGTGTGTTGGAGAGATGAACCTGAAAGAGGTTTTAGTGTCTTAGTGACTGACGACCTGATCATCTTCTTGTCATTCTTGGAGGAATGTGAGGAGCGGTTGAAGCGTGTGCTTGAGAGACTGAAGGAGTACGGAGTGAAGCTGGCTCCTGAAAAATGTAAGTTCTTTCAGACTTCTGTTAAATACCTTGGTCAAGGGTGTGGAAACGGACCCTGCAAAGGTTGCCGCCCTAACGACTTGGCCTGTTCCTACCAATCTAAAGGAACTTCTGTCTTTTTTAAGTTTCGCTGGGCACTACAGAAGGTTCATTCAAGGGTATTCATGTCATCAGGCACCTTGCCCAACTAATCTCTTGCTATCCACCCCTTCGGAAAGGCAATAAACAAATCTAAGAAAGCCACAAGCCCAGAGTATTATGACCCAAAAGAGTCTTTTGGTCACAGATGGACATCCCAGTGTCAGGAAGCGTTCAACGTGATAATTCAAAAGTTAACTTCAGCTCCAGTCTTGGGTTTTACAGACCCCCAGGTCCTGTGTGTTCTACATATGGAAGCCAGCACCCTTGGTGTTGGGGCTGCACTGTACCAGGTTCAGCGTTTGCTAGCCAAGGACTCTCAAAGATCGAGAAGAACTACCCTGCCCATAAATTGGAATTTATGGGCTGCCCGTAAATTGGAATTTATGGGCTGCCCGTAAATTGGAATTGGCCAACAGCCATCCCAGACTGTTTTCAGAAATAGCAAGTGGATGGGTTCCCTTGTATCCCCTCAATTTCTGAAGAGGAACTGAGACAAAAGCAAAGATTAGATCCTGCAATCAATGCAGTGATTGTTCAAATGGAGACTGGTAAGACCCCACCTACCACCCTCAAAGCAGAACTGCCTGAGCTTCCCTTGTTACTGCGTAAGCTCAACCGGCTGGAGCTGTGCAATGGAGTGCTCTATTGACAGTGGCAAGATGGACCAACTATCCCCTTCCAGCGAGTGCTCCCTGAGGAGTTAAGAGCAATAGCCCTGCAGAGCCTCCATAATGACATGGGCCATATGGGAGTCGATCTCATAAGAGCCAGATTGAAAAACCGATCAAGACCTGTGAGCGACGTCTCCATTGTAAAACCCTTTCTGAGAGAGCTGCCCCACTCTTCAATATAAAGACTTGTCGGCCTCTCAAACTTGTGTGTATGGACTTCTTATACTTGGAGTCAGATCGGTCCAACACAGAGGATGTATTGGTCATTATCGATCACTTTACTAAATATGCGATAGCTATACCAACTCCCAACCAGCGAGCCTGTACAGTAGCAAAATGCCTTTGGGATCATTTCATTGTGCATTACGGCTTCCCAGAGTGACTACACAGCACATCAGGGTACTAACTTCGAATCAAACACCATAAAGGAACTCTGTGAGCTTGCTGGTATAAAGAAGGTGCATACTAACTCTGTACCATCCCAGAGGAAATCCGGTTGAGAGGTTCAACCACACTCTTCTCCAAGTGCTAGGGACACTAAGTCAGCCTTACAAACTGCATTGGAAAGACTCTGTGAAACTTCTTGTGCATGCCTATAATTACACAAAGAATGAAATGACAGGATTTTCCCCCTGTGAAGTAGGGGGAAACAACCCAGACTTCCCATTGACCTAGCTTTTGGGCTGCCCACCATCACCAAACAGTTGTCTCATTCCCAGTATGTCAGTGACTTGAAATGTTTTTTGAAAGAGAATTATAAGGTTGCAACCTCCAATGCGCAAAAGAATACTGATCACATTAAGACCCGATTTAATAACTGGGTCGTAGACTCAACCTTGGAAGTGGGTGATAGGGTCCTTGTTCGTAATGTCAAGTTGTGTGGAAAGCATAAACTGGCAAACAGTTGGGAGGATGATGTTTACATTGTTCTTAAGAAAGCTGTTAACATACTTGTTTACACGGTTAAGCCTGAGGGCAAGAGTGGGCCAGAGCGCACCCTACATTGTGACCTGCTGCTCCCTTGGGGTTTTCTGCCTGCAACTAAAATGAATGAGCCTTTCAAACAGCTTCCGGTCAGAAGACCCAGGACAAGACAATGTCCCATCATTGAGAGTGAGGAAGAGGAAGACTCAGAAATTGTACCCACTTGGGTATGTTCCCCTTTTCAAACATCAAAACCCGAAGTCAGTGAGACTCAAGAGTTGATGAATCCTCCATGTATGATCAGACAATCAATGAACGGGATGTCTCTTCTGCTTCTGTTCTCTTTGATTCTCCGGCACATGAGCCCCCCTAAACACGTTGCACATGATTAATATTGCACTTTATAAGCTGCCGTTAAGCAGGTTTACCAACTAGCCAATCAGTGCGCTCCATGAGCCCAGGTGATCAGCCCCGTGCTTTTACTTCCTGTCTTTTCCTGTTACGGACGTTTCCGTGCTAGCTGCCTTGTGTACTGTCAGTCCGTACAGTGATAAAATCTGTTGTTATCGACAGGGTAAGACATGAAAATAACCTTTTAAACAGAGTTCAACAGTTGCTGACCGCTATACTGTTACACTTAAACTGTATAGAGCAGCGTGAAAGATGATTTTCACCGATCTGACACGGTGAAACGCGGTAAAACACATTCATTCATTGAATTAGCTGTGAGTGAACGCACTTCTCAGCCTGTGCAGTTGATTAGAATGCATGTGTTGTTCATGTTTGATTGTAAGGCAGCTGATAGTCATGTAAATTGGCGCAGATAGCCATGAAAAGGTGCGAATGGTGCTGGCTACTTACGACTGTGTTTTGTGATGATAACAGCCTACTGGCTTGGGTCTAGCCACTTCGCTGGCATGATTATTTGATGTCATATGCAAATTATTGAAACACTTGTATTATCTGTTGTTTACAAAGGTGGATGTTATTTTTCTAAATTGTTGTTTATTGTATATGCTGGAAAAAAGATATTGCTGAGATTATTTGATTAATGTTAGGTTTATATTTGTGGTCATTCTTTCACTGTTACCGGTGCAGGGAGAGATAGGTAAGCACGTGAGCTTTAATGCCTCTAAGTTGCCACGAATGTTTACTGCATCTAATGCAATTTTACACCAACTTAAAGGAGTACCATATTTTTTCATTTCTTTAAAATGTTACTTGCTGATGTAACTAATACATTTAGTTTTGAAATGGTTATTAAAGTAACTACAGTCTTTGAATGTTTAAACATGATTATAAGAGGTATTTTGAATGTATGTATAGTTTCACAACTGTAAATGAACACTTGACCTAAAGATGCATTTTGTTGTACAACTAAACCTTTTGAGACCATGGTTTGAACAAGTTAATGCAAAGGAGTGTTTTAATTGGTAATAATTCATGGGAAATTAGGAAATGAATATGATTTACAAATAACAAGCAATAATAATAATAAGTGGCAATAATAATAATAAGTGGCCACGAAAAAAAACTCAAATCCCTGCTGCCTGTGCTTTTTGGATAATTCACAATAAGGCCTCTTACTTACGTAAAGTCTTCTGTTATTGGTCCAGCTATTAGAATTGAGTAATGCTTACCTGTGCTCCTGTTTTTACATCGTAACAAGGGTTACACGTCCTTTCATATTTATTCCAGAAACAGAAGGCGGGCGACTAAGGTAAAAATAGGAATGAACCAAAAACAGATCACAACACGCACCTGAACAACAAATGAATAAATCACAAATGACGTGCAACAGTAGAACAATGTCAAAAACAAACTAATGTTGAAAAGACTCCTAGTAAAATCACAGAAGTCACAGAAGTGTGTAGAAATACAAGACAAAGTCCTTGTTCAACCTACTACTTGCTTATATCGTACCAGATTTGGTCGAGTCTCGAAGCCAAACACAGAGTACTTAAAGTAGACGAGACACAATGCATACTTGAACCTGGAGATGTGAGAAATGAGTGATGTGAATTATTTGTCTATGTGTTTATTTGTTAAGTTACAAATACAGGGGGTCCTCGAGTTACGACGGTCGCGAGTTATGTAGTTTTCGTGGTTACGACACATCTGCCGTGAACTTCCTTGTTTCGGCTTAAGCGGTTTGCCCCGTAATTATGTACAGACTTCGCATGGGAACTAGTTGGTGAGCGCTCTCTCTGTCTCTCAGCGCGCCTGCCGGCTCTCCAGCACCTCCACAGCTGTGTTTACTTATGTGAATAAGTACACTTGCGATATCAACCCCTACAGTGACAAAAGGCAATTCACCATAGTAAAGTCTTATTGTAGGGTGGTGTTATAGCGACATCTAGCGGCACAATGTATGCACAATGGCACAATGAATGTATGTTCCGACTTGCGTCGAAATTTGGTTGCGACACATTCTCAGGAACGGATCTCCGTCGTAACTCGAGGACCCCCTGATGTTTATATCAAGTGTTGAATTGTAAAATAGTAGCGGCTTTCAACTTGACAACACTCTAATTACAAGTCATAAGTTCAGCTAGCTGAAATTCTATTTCATTATTGCATTATTACATGTTCAGAGAAAGTAATGTTTCTTTGTGCTACTTGATTAAGGACCAATGCTAAAAAAAGGGGGGGGGGGATGTAGACAGATGCACTGTTACACTTTTTGACTATACAGTGTTGCCGTAGTCTCACAAGACTTGGAGAATGTGATTTTGGTCTATATCCGGGTTCGGTATCAGAATGTCTTCCCTGCTGGCTCCTTATGTTCATATAAATAAACGTGAAATTGAATGTTGGTGTTGATTCAAGTCTTTGAATCGTCAATATTCAAATTAGTTTTAACTTCTCTCTCACAGTTTAAATTCATTAACTCCCATTAGCTTCTGAGAAAATTCTATAGGTTGATGTCTCTTCCTGTCACGCTTCACACAACACCTGGACCCAAATGGACGAGACCAGAGACAATGAGAGGCTTAGTGAGGCTTTATTCACACTCAGCAGGTCAATTAAACAAAGACGGTGGTGTGGGAGCAAGACACAGTTCAACAGATGATCACAGACTTAACTTAGTAAAACTTACAAATCTAACTTTACCTAAGCAACAACTTGACAAGAACATGAAAAGTGGCTGAGACAAACAGCATAACACACAAGACACACTGGCAACAGATAAAGGGAGGGAGGAGTATATGTAGGGAGTGAGAGTAATGATCGCCAGGTGTAGACATTTAGGGAATCAGACCAGACACAGACAAAGACAGACAAGGTGCCAACAGGAAGACAAGAACCCCCTTACCAAAATAAAACCGGACGTGCAAATTAACATAAACTAACAAGCATGAGCTTAACAATTCTGGCAGTCTATAACACTTTCTACTGGTAGAGACTAAAGAGTGAGTTCAGTGTGGATACAGTGTAATTCTCTGGTGATGTGCAAACAATTTGCTCCTTCCAACAGCCATTAGAGGAAAATTCCAGATATGGACAGCAGAAATTTCATTTGACTGTTTGTTTATTATTAATCATGATGATCATCAATAGATGAAAAACACAATAGGATATCCAAAGTACAATTCCACTTGATCATTCTTAAAACATCATAAAAGTGAAAGATAATTACACTGCAAACGTTAGGAGATAACCAGCACCATGGCAGCTCTGCAGAGGTGACGGAGAAGAGAATGCACAAGATATGTCCTGGCTTTTCATCATCTCTGTAGCTGTGTATGATATGATGTCTTTGGCTCCTTTAATCTCCAGCCAGTTGAAAACCACCATAAAGTCCCGGTACAGAGTAGCTGCAGCAGGAGACAGACAGAGACAGAGACAGTTAATATTTCATGTCTGCAGAGATTTTCAGCTCACGACAAGCTGGGGACCGCATGAAACACTGATGGTTAAACCAAGTGGTCTGAAATCAGCCAGATGAAACCCCCAGGATAAAACGGACTGAAAGATCATTGTATCTTTTTTCTCTTGGAAGTCGTTCATCTGAGAGAATTGAAGATGTTTTTTTTTAGACCACAGGAAAAAAAAACGCCACAGAAACCCTGTCACTGAGCTTCTGTGCAGACACACTTCTGTGACTCTGCTCCGACTCACCAACTTATCACAGATCACAGATCCCCTCTTTGTGTGCGTTTATACAAACCCATCACACTGCTGCACATGACAAAAGGCCTGGATGCTAAGCTTTGTGCTACAAGGCAGTGACAGGATTCTGACATGAGTGACTTTTTGAGCTTGATACTTCATCACCACTCAGAGGCCTGACTTTCTTGAACTTCCACATTCTGAGGACTCTAAAGAGCTTGGTCACGGCGAGGAAAACTGCACTGTTTATCACTTGAAATGGAATATGGTCACAATGCTTGATACAAAAAGCCTACATCCGGTGAATCAGACTACGCCTCTGCAAACTGAGGAGTCAGAAGAGACCTGAAGACTTTGCTGCTCTCTTTACAGGCTGCCACAGCCCTCACCACTGTCTCACTCATCAGCCTCTGTTTGGCTGTGATACATCTCTGAGGCTGCCTGATCAGTGTCTCAAGATCATCATCATCATCTTCTCATTTCCCCTGGGCAGAACATTAAGACTATAACATAGTTCTGAAACTTTAAGACTTTCACAAATGGTTTTGACTCTGATGTAGGTGGTAAGATGTGATGTGAGGCTCAAACATACAAAGAGTGACTACACTTTCTTTGCTAATAAAATTGCATTGTGTTGTTGGGGCTTCATTGTCTTCATTGTTATTTTTTGTTGGAGAAACACACTTGGTTTTGTTTTTTCCAGACAATGTTTTCCTGTGATTTAATATTGATATGTAGCAGCAGAAAACTGCTGTAGAAGCAGCAACCCTCTAAATTAATGAATGTAATGTCATATATTCAATTACAGTTTAAATGGCTGAAGACTCTGTCACAGCAAGTGAATAGCAATATATAACAACAAGGCAATGATGTCCACCCCAGTATTAACTGCTATGGGCCTCTGGGGTGATGGAGGAGAAGATGGAGGGATCGCAAATGGGAAAGGTGCCGAAGAGGAAACTAGTGTCAGTTCTTCACCGAGCAGAGAGGGACAGGGTCTAATGAAGAGGTAATATACCAGCACCTGTAACTGTGAAGAACATGGTCAAGTTTTGACAATTCAACTTCCACAGGATGAAAACATTTTTGTTGTGTACAAAGAAAGAAAGAATTCATCTGGTAGAGATCCTGCAGTGACCTGTAGCATGGTGTGGCCCGGTGGTTTTATTGTCCCAGTACAAAATGTCATCTTCAGTCCCTGTTTGTGAACACTGGAAGTTAACAATAAAGCTCTGTCTCTGGGAAATGCCCACAGCAATAAGCCCAGCCAGTGCCGCCTGTGATACTGTTAGATTCTCTTTACACATCTGTTGGATTATAATCAACGTATCAAGGTAACTGGAACTAGAATAATAATAATAAGAAGAAGAAGAACAGGTATTAGAAGTTTTCAGTTGCCCGGAGGACCCGGGGTAGAATAGGTCACAATAGGTCACACTATCACCACCTTGGTGATCGCAAGAGGCGACACATGGAGCTGAATGTGATGTGTTGTAATGTGATGCAATATAATCCAATGTAAAGTGGTGTTATGTTGGCACTGTTCAGAAGAATGTAAACTGTAAAGAATGATAGCTATGTAAGAGTCATATGTTGTCCTGTGGGGTGATGTAAGGATGAGTGGAATGTATGGATGGATGGATGAATTACCCTGACTCTGTGTCAGCAGGGTTTAGAATGTTCTTCAGAGCAAGACGACCTGATTAGAATATTGTGTTGTCCATTTAGCATCAGTCACTGAGCAGCTTATGTGCCTACACTGCACAGAGCCCGAATAACACACTGTTTTATGGAGCGAGAAATAACCTGCACTCTTTACTCAGCTGTCACAATCTGCCCATTCTGTAAGTGTCCCACACTCTGGACGTCGCTCTGACGTGGAATAAGTATGAGTTGGTTTTTCTGACCGCTGCTGTTGATCAATGCTGCCCCACCTGACCACTTCTATTCCTGGCGACCGTCCCCGCACAGTCAGCACCCTTCAGGCCTGCTCACCTCGCTGGGACCAGCCTGGCACAGCGGCGTCCGCAGCCAGGTCTGACTCATTTCAAGACACCACCTTATACATCAATGTTTTTCTGGTCCAGTTCTTGCTCTACTACCACCAAAAGCCCACCTGACTGTATAATTCAACACAAAGCACAACTCCCAGATATGAACAGATGACCACTGTGAAGCAGATCAGGGACAGTAATGATTTATTTACAAGGCTCTCGGTGTAAAAAGCTGAGTGACCCAAAAATGGAACGAGGCCGGCGAATAAAAACAGCCACTCTGACCCACATCCAGTTAACTGTGGGGCCAGACCCAAAAAGCTTTGCTTTAAGAGGCTAATAAAAGCTTGTCTGCCACTCACACACACACACACACACACACACACACACAGAGGTGACAGTGTGCGAGGAATTTCCTGCAGTAGCTGTTAACACTCTTGAGATCATTCTTTCATCAGCCTACAAATAGAGGAGACAACAAATTGTTTCGTGCATCAACACTTGTTTCCTGTGTCACCAGTGTTGAAATTCATCAAGTGAAGGTAACTTCTCATTCAGCTGCTGCCAAAAACACCACAGACCTTCTGAGTGCATCCCGAGTCTGGATTCACCAGGAGCCTCAGAGTCGCTCCTTGGATTTGGGTTGAAATGTAACCTTGGCCAGACAACACTGCGACGGAAGCGAGTTGTGTATGCAGCGTCCTACCAGCGTCAGCAAGGAGACAGACAGCTCCTGGGAGAGAGTGTGACATTGCTGTTTTACAACCCGCGTTATGATGATGAGCTCTCTGACAGCTGTCGTTTGAAATATTAGACAGTGATAAAACTCAGACGAGGAGATAATAATTTGACTGTGTGGATGTTTTACACGTATAGGTCAGTAACTCACGAGATGCTGAGCCTGCCAAGGTTAGATATGCAAAAACATATGATGCCAGCAATCAGCTATTAAGGAGCTGAAATGAAATCAGCTTCATCTAAACACACTCAGTGTGCTGGTCAATGTGCAATAACAGGACCGCTTCATGACGATGTCATGGCAGGAGACGTGACGTCATGGAAACCTAGAGTGTCCTCTGTGGACCTTGATATCATGCAGGACATATTATTTATTGGATACAGACTCATTAAGTCATGGCAGGTGTTTATGGAGGGTTATCATTAGCTCTGCTATGGGTGATCTAATGTGCATGTGCACGTGTGTGTATGTGTGTGTGTGTGTGTGTGAGAGAGATGACTCAAGCATGTAGTTTTCCCTGAAACGCTCCGTGCATCTATTAAACACACAGCACTCCTGGGTGCACAACGTGATGCAGGAGGGTTTGGTTCTCCTCTCTAGCAGAGGCCTACACTGTTCTATTTTAAGTTTTATAATTAGGACTGTTTTATCATGCCTTATATAAGAGGCAGCTTAGTAGGTAGATCTGGGTACTATTTGTGCCAGGATTAAAAAAATAAATCAATTTTACTGCAACCTGCGTCTATGTTTGTAGCTTTGGCTATTAATTCCATCAGTAATAACGACTACGCACTAAAGGTTCTAAAAGAGATGTGTGGAATGTGTGTATAGGCTAGGACTCAAACAGAGATTTTCGATTTTAGAACATGTTGGACCAGCATTTGAAACACAAAAGTGAATATATTTCACTTTTTCAAGGAACTGAACTACTTTGTCACTCAACTTGTTTTCAACTTCACATTACTGGAAACAGTTTGGAGTCATTCATATGCAAGATTTGGCACATTTTCTATTTTTAACCTTTTTTCAGTGTGCCTCCTCTCATCACTTTGACACACATACACACACACACCTTAGATGGAAAAAACATGTTATGACAGCAAAAAATATTAAATTTACAAATATACTGCTTATTTAAAAGGTATCAGGATTTTCAGGAGAAACAGGGGTAAGTTTAAGACAATTTTTATTTCATGGAATTTATGAAAAAGTAAAAACAATTAATAAAAGTTATCTCACATAAGGTGACGATGTTAACTTATAAAAGCCAGGCAGGGTACTTATTGAAAGGAGATTCTATCAGACCCCAAATACCATTCCACCACATGTTGGTACTATTCGGAGGCGGTGGTAACAGTTAGAATAGCAGGGTACAAAACAAACGTAATGGATCAGTCAAATCAAATACAGTAGACGACTTGGACCAGACAGTGTGGATGGACTGGTTCAGGCAGAAGAGCAGTGTTGGCCTTGATTAGAGGAAACATGGGGATTTCCTCTTCAGCATGGTCTACAGGGCAAACAGTCAGGGTCAGTCAGGAGCACAGGGACGTCACCATGTGTGACGTCACCTGTTGCTTTTGCCAAGAGCACGGATGAAGCCCAGGAAGTATTGTTTTCTAAATCGCCATCTTGGAATTTTGAACATCTTCTGGACAACAAAGCATCTCACTCTACCTCTAAGGCCCAACCTGTGATTGTCTACCGAATTTTCTTCACTGTCCAACACTCATAACCACAGATGGGGGTTAAAATAAACATTGACTGATTAAGTGGGGAGCTTTGCCTTATTGCTCAGCGCCCATCAGTCCAGTGCAGCACCTGCTTCAACCTGCTCCATCCTAACCTCTCTTAAACAAACAAGACCCAGATGATTTCCTGAAATCCCATCGCCTGGCTCAGAATCTCCATCCCAGTCCATCAGTGGCCTCAGGTGCTGACCCTCATCCCAGCCTCTCCACACTCCGCTGCAAACAAGCACAGAGCAGAGACAGATTTTATTTTTAAAGGTCACAGTCTGATGAAGCTAACGGAACCACATTTTTGCTATATTGTTTTGTTGTTCGTTCATGATGTGTACTGTTACAAGGTATGTGTTTTTAGGGGCCTTGATATACAATTAACCTGCTTTCAGATCCTAATAAAAGTAATGAGGTGAATTATTGTTGAATTTCTTCAAAGCTCCAGGAGCAGGTGGGAGAAGAAAGTGGGACCCACTGGAAAAGGTAGCGCCTCTGCATCCTGTAATAAACGTATTGACCCAGTGGAAAACAGCGGGTCTTGGTTGCTGCAGGTGGTAACCAGAGCAACAGATCAGACATGCCATGTCTCAGATCAGTACTGTTAAACGTGTCGCATAGACAATTTCAGACAAGTGCAAAAAATCAAAAGCAACCCGTTCCCATTTCTTTTACTATTTTCTCACTGTTCCATCTGGTTTGTCTTAAAATACACTCTACTCATTGTTGAAACCTCCGGAGTGGCGGGTGTGGCCTCATTCGTCTTTCCATGTTAGCACAGCGCAGTGTGTTCTCCTGCTCTCAGGTTACTGATGATAAAAGAACTAGCACCTTTTTAAAATGCACAATAGGGCTTTGATGGCTTATGACTCTGGCAATTAGAGTAAGGAAATGTTAACTCCAAAAGGCCGTTATGCATCTTTTTCTAATTAGATATAAGACATGATGATACATGAGGGGGGCATTACAGAGATGTGGCACTAATTATAAACAGGGAACATTTTAATTGATATAAATATGGCCGAAGATTTAAAACACACACAACTATTAATCACATCAGGGGTTTTCTTCAGTTCTAATAAAGAACTGTAGCCGGTGGGGGAAATGAAGCTTTGTGTATTCAGTCGCAGTGGGAAATCTTTGTTTTCATTGCTGGAGTCCTCCTCGCTCTGATGTTGGACTCGCTGTGACCTTTGTTTTGGACAGAGCAGAAACACTGATGCTCCATGTGACCTCTGACACAGAAGCAGAAACTCAAAGTGATGTGATGGAACACAGGTACTATATATACTGCACCTACACAGGTACTGCACATACTGCTCCTACACAGGTACTGTATATACTGCTCCTACACAGGTACTGTACATACTGCTCCTACACAGGTACTGTACATACTGCTCCTACACAGGTACTGTACATACTGCACCTACACAGGTACTGTACATACTGCACCTACACAGGTACTACATATACTGCTCATACACATGTACTACATATACTGCTCATACACAGGTACTATATATACTGCTCATACACAGGTACTGTACATACTGCTCGAGGATTTGTGTGACCTCTTCTGCACCAGTTCAAGGTATGTTTTAAATGTACAGATCTCTGTATCAGAAGTGTAATTATGAAGTACTGACAAAATATAACAGTAGATCAAGAATAAGTAAAATTATCCTGACTAACTGCAAACTCATCTCAACCATCTGCACCAACTTCCTACTTTGCAGCTGCCTGTTTTGATGGTTGTCAGAATGTTTGTTAACAAATAATTTAACAAATGATTTCAGTGACAGGCAGCACGAGGAAATGGATTGGAAGTGCAAGTTGTGCTCTGTATCCTTGGACACACATGCAAAATTATTTAGGCATTATCGACTGCACCACTGCAGCCACTACTCAAGAGTCAGCCCTCTACCATGTCTGCAGAGTGACTGCATTTGTACTTCCCAGTCATTTAATGCAGTTAAAGCTCATTTGTCACAGTTTCGTTGTGATACAGGCAGAATAAATGTGACTGATGGATCACGGTCAGGAAGTGCAGTTTGTTACATGTCCCTTGTCTGGCTTTAAGCAGCCATTTTCTGAGGCATCACCATTTTCTCATTTAAGGACTCATTTAAGAAAGCATGAGGTGGTAGTATGTCCGTACAATAATTGCAGTTACAGTACAAATGTGTATTTGTCTTTCAATGCACACAAAACCAAAACCATGCAGGCAGCTCAGACTTTGAGAAACTCACTCACACATTCATCCAGAAACTGCTTCTGTGTCTGGACGATAACAAACCACTGAAACCCTGCTCATTCTCCCTGACAAATCCTTTGTTCAAAGAATAAACAAACTGAGAAAAGCTGCCTGCTGAGTGCAGGCATCCATAAATGTGGTTCATGTCAACAACATTGTTTCCTGAAACAGCCATGTTGTATTCTTAGATGTGTATGATACTTTGGATATGTCTATTAAAATGTTGCATTACATTATGTTGGATATGCCCAGTCGGCTTTTTCTAAGTTTAGAATGAGAGTAACATTTTTTGTTTACTTTATTTCGTTTTTACTGCCTCACTGACCTCATCAATCAGTGTGCTCTGTTTGTTTATTGCAATTTAAGTTTGTTTGGTTGTTTATTTATTTAATATTTTTTATTTATTTATAGTATTTTATTCTGTTTAATTTAATATATTTTTCATTGTCTTCATTTGCACAGTTTTAGATGTTTATGCTTCTACTTTTATAAGATGTGTTTGGGCTTTTTTTTTTTGAAAATACAGTGCAGAGAAGGGAAAGTGTGTTCATCCCCAAGGATTCAAAATTTAGGCTGCTAAAATATATATTTGTTAAAAAAAATTCAACTCCAGGTGTTACACTTGAATGTTATTTGAGATTTCACGTTTTTACTAAGCCTGACACATTGTTTTGAAAGGAACAATGTATCAGGCGGGGCGGGGCGGGGCAATCACACAGAAGGAAACCACACAGAGGCAGGAAGCAAAGTATCTGAAACGAGAGACAAGGCTGAGTACCAAAATAAAACAGGAAACATTGAGAAGGAATGAAAACAATCTATCTAATAGAAATCAAATCTATATGAGACAATTAGTACTGTCTTCAAATTATAGTGTTATAAATTAACACAATAAATTGTGCTAAATTAAACGTGGTGTGAGCATAGTTGACACATTTATGACGTCCGTGTTCTCTTAATCCTTTCTGCTTTTCTCAGTATTTTCTGAACTTTGAGCTACATTAGCATCAAGGTCTGCTAATGTCCTACATCCTGGTTTTTCTATGAAACAGCAGTGTTATATTTGTCTGAGAGAGAGAGAGAGAGTTCAGATACTTTGAGTATGAGATGTAGCATCTGACGAAGCAGTGTTGGAGTCTTACAGAGTGACAGGCAGAGATGAAAGGATTGACCTTCGACCTTGAGCAGCCAGGTGCACCATCATCTCGGCTAACCTGTCTGACCTGCGCGTCTGTGCTGGACAGCCAAGGTCAGCTCTGCTTTCATTCGCCTGCCACAGTCAAGCTGTCTGTCTGACACACATCATGGCCGTATAAGAGAGAGCGAGAGGCAGAAAGACAGGAAGGAGGGGAGGATCTGCTCCAAAAGGAGGAGCTCTCCAGAAGACTGATGCTCTTGCTGTTTGTGTTTTCCTTCAACTGCTCGCGACTCTGGTGGAATTTATCTTCAAGCATTATTTGACTTATCTATGTTTTATTATCAACTATATTTTATCTTTCCTACCATATGTTAACACGATGGCGTCCTCTTAAACAATGGTCCATTTCTCAAGCCAAATGCATCCATTAATATTCTCAGCTTCACTGGGACGCCCTGCACATACTCAGATGCACGAGTTGCATCAGATTTCATCTTGAGGAATTTATGCAAATCGGTGACATTAATGCCCTGAGAGAAAGGCTGCTGCACACCCCTCTTTACAGCATTTACATGCAGACACACTGCAATCACAGCAACTGCTCGGAAGACCTGCTCCAATATCTTTATGCTAATTTAAGGAAATTGGTGAACCGAGGGCTGTCTCCATGCAGATGCCTCCACCCTACAACTCATTAGGATGTAATGAGACTGACCTGATTTACATGATATGTGCTAATAGGGTTTCATTTAGACTGGCACATTAGTCAGCCTGCCTCGCACTAAGCAGAGGTACTGAGCAGACGCCACTGTGATTGTGCCTGAGGGGTATTTTCTCAACAAACAAACAAACAAACAAACAAACAAACAAATGAATGAATGAATTGTACTGTGTGGGGTTTAAAAACAGCTCACTAAACATACGTTTTCAAAAGGTGATACACACACACACACACACACACACAGAGGTGCCTCTGCACCGCGTACGGAAACATTTGCTCACAGAAGCCCCTGTCAGCACATTTAGAGACGGTAAACAGGCGTGAGAGCTGCTTAGCTATGCTGGTCAGGCTGCAAGCATTACGACAGCATATAACATGAAGGGCCACACACACACACATGCACATGCACACAGACATACACACATGCACATGCACACAGACATACACACATGCACATGCACACAGACGTACACACAGGTCTGTAAACATTAGCAATATTTTCCCGTTTCTGCTGCAGGGCAGGCAGGAGAGCCATAGATCTTCAGGGGGGGCTGAGCCCTTCACTGGTAATAATCTTCTTTACACTTCACTCTGCCAGCGAGATGAATCATGATGGGTGTGCATGTGTGTGTGTGTGTGTGTGTGTGTGTGTGTGTGTGTGTGTATTCAGAGGGACAGAAGAGGGCCAAGGATCTTATAGATACGGTCAACAGGTCCAGAGCTGTTTTCAGTGATGCAGGTGACATGGATTCACAGTGTTTTGTGTAAAACCATGTGATGGTCCTCTGCTTTTCTCACATTTGCTCTCTGACACAAACACTGAAGCTTTGTAACAGAAGACATCTGGGCTGGAAAGATGACTATAAGAATATTATATTCCCATTTACCTTTATTGTATCTGCCACCCACATCTTCCCCTTTTCCAGAAAAGATGTGAAGTAAACAAACACTAAACTGTCTGCAGGGAACAGGAGTACACTGAACCACAGTAACACAGATGAACATTTTGGGAAATGCCTGTGCCTTTGTATTTTGTTCGCTGAGCTTGAGATAAGAGGATTGATGCCTCTCTTGATTGATGCCACAGTATCTTAACATTACTACATGTTATGCTGCATGGTCCCAGAAACATATGATCAAACACAAGAGCAGCTAAGAATATGCAGTGTGCAGTATATGAAGACTCTGCTCAGAAGTGGACTCCACTGACTTTGCCATCTGTTGAGATCCAAATGCAAAGTGTAAGCAAAAACTGGGTGTGTTGAAATGTGGACGTATGTATTCACCCTGTTTATGTGTAGAAATCTGAATGGAACTGTACAGTTACCACTGAGCTCAATATTCAATATCAGACAACTCCCTCATTACTGTTTTCTTCCTCCCCTTGTTGCTTTTCATGTGACCAGCAAGACATTTTTAACAACATGGGACACAAGCAACAATATAAACCGAACTGTTTCTCTGAATATTAAAAATCAGTGTGTTCTGAATGTGTGCTTTTGTGAAGATGCATCTTTGTGTATTCATGTGTCTAAGTTGATTGATTGATATTAAGCTTTAAAATACATGAACATAGTTCAATTTTGACTTTCTGTTTTATTTCGCCTTTACCTAACCGCACAAATAAAGTTAACCAGAGCTGAGCTGGTTCCCCCTGTGTGCTTAGTATCAAAATTTAAATATTTCCAAACATTATTCTGGCTCCCTAAATATCATACCACATAACGACGGTTTATTTAGGAATTAGAAGCAGACACCTGATTGGTGACACTGCAGCAGAATGAGGTCTCGGTGCTGTGTGACGTTGGCAGTGACCTGAGTGATGAGGACATGGCACCTGTCTCCTGGCCAGTCCCCATGAGACGTTCACTGCCTGCGTATACTGCTGACCGATGTATAAATATAAAAAGGACAAGGAAAAAAAACAGAAACATCTACAGTATATTTATGGAGGGGCGTGATCTGCGCCGCTGTGACAGGTCGACATCAGAGGCTGACTCTCCGAGCTTTGCCGTCATGATTCAAAGTGACATCCACAACATATTTTACAGCAGGTGACACTTTTGTCCAGACATTTATGACAGACACTTAAAGTCACAGAGACGGTGGCAGCAATAGATATATTTACAAAAAATGCCCTGACACAGAATATTAGCAGAAGATAATTGTATTTTTACACTATTTTATGTATTCATCATTTTTAATAGATCTGTATTTTAAATAAAAATCAACATAATCCTAAAGTACATATTTTTTTGGATCGATGTTCAATTTAAATATCATTACAGAGGTTTGTTAAGCAGCTGGTTTTTACCACCACTCGTATTAAGGGGACAGTTTAATTTAATAAACACAGCATGTTACATATGGATCCAATCAGGTAATACAATTTATGATAAAGTAAAACCCTGAAATGGGACCCAACTAAATGTAAAGCGCTTCATCAAACGTATCAGTTTGACTGTGAGGCAGGAGGAGAAGTCAGAGGCTCACAGTCAGTGTTTCATCTGGAAAACGAGTTTATGCATCAAATTCGATTTATTATCCCAGAATGTGCTCAGCAGCAGTGGGTGTTATGGTATAATACAGGTACACTGGTAGTGCACATTTTCATGTAATTTCATTCTGTGTATAATTGTTGCCTCAAGGAAATTTCTTTAATAACATCCACTTACTTCACAACTGGCCTCTCTCATCGCTCCTTTAAAAACACCTACAGCGTCAAGACTCCTCAGGCTTTTGATCTGTCTGTCTCCCTGTCTGTCTCCCTGCCTGTCTTTCTGTGTCCAGGTTTCTGCTGCGCACCAATAGCCAGCAATCCGTTTGAAGAGATGCCCCCTCATGCTGAATTCTGATTGGGTCAGTACGATTCGATTCACTGCAAAGTCTGACAGCTGCTGTGTAGCAGAGAGAGGGAGAGAGAGAGAGAGAGAGAGTGTTGATGGAGGGGAAGCAGAATCAGAGAGACAGACTGGTCAGGAGACATGAGGAAGGTGAAGGCAGCAAAGTGTGAGGACAGAAAATGGAAGAAAAAGTTAGAGCAGAGAGGAAAATGGGAGGGGGGGGGTTGGGGGGAGAGGGGGGGGTCAGGATGTTTGAAGCTGCCTGGCTGACATTAAAGCACAGGCAGTATAAGGCAGCTGAGCCTTGACACTGGAGGCTAAGCTGGGGAGGAGGAGAGATGGAGAAATGAAGGGCCTCTGCTTCTCCCTGGCGGAGGAGAGAACGGACAGAACGAACAGTACAATCTGCAGCACAGTGATTTACCAGCAGCCACTGTATGGACTATATGTTCTCTCATTATGTAGCACTGGGCCAACGCGTCCTTCATACATTTATGATCATAGCAGATGTTTGCATGTACAGAGAAGAAAAAAAAAGAGTCGAAAGCCAAATATCAACATCACTGATTCACTGCTCACCGCTCAAACAAATCTCCGTCTCGCCTCGCCTGCAGTCAAAACATTCTATCACACTGATGCAAATGAGCTGTATAGTGGCCGTGATGCATGGAAGTGGGTGCAGGATCTACAGGAAACTCACAGGCAATCCAAGCCCGCCGCCGCTCATGTTGATCTACTCCACACAAAGCCCCTCGACACTACGGCTTATGAATGGCCTGGGAGACGAGGCTTTACGGTGGGCTGGAGTGAAAGAGCCGAGAGGCCGGGGGTTCTTTATGGTGAGTAATGATGTGTGTGAGTAAGAGGAGGCGCGTAATGTTTGTGGTTGTGGTTTTCCTGGAGTGACGAGCGAGCATGATGGCGTAATATGAAAAGAAAAAGCCACATCCACACAGCCAGGGGAGCATGGACACAGGGCAGAGTGTGGTGCTGGGAGTTCCTCAGGGGAACATGATGAAATGTGAGCGAATCAGCCCACATGTGAGAGGGTTAACAACACCACAGCTACTGATGAGACGTCAGGCCTCAGGTGACGACAGCATGGGCTTATTTCAGAAGCATGAACCTGTGAGCTGCATCCGTTATTTCCTAAGGGTTTATGAGTGTTAGTGAACATAAGTGTGTGTGTGTGTATGAGTAATTGAAAAGTAAAGTGTATGCAGTAAAATGAGTGGGGGGGGGGGGGCTAACACACACTCTGTTAGACAGAGGAGCAGACCTGTACTGTATGCAGTAAAATGAGTGGGGGGGGGGGGTCTAACACACACTCTGTTAGACAGAGGAGCAGACCTGTACTGTAAGACCTGACACCAAACATTCATAACATTTTGTCTATTGGGGGCTGTATATATACAGTACATATATACTACATATGTACTTATATAAGTTCACACTTTGTCAGATATGAAACCAAAACAAAATGCAACTGACAAATGTTTGAAATTTGCTGTAATGTTTAACTGAGCAAAACGTAGTGAGTCGGCTACTGTCACTAAGTGTTGTTCTGTGCCGCCTGCTCAGTCTCTATCTGATGAAGCATCAACACAGATGAGTGAGGCAATGTTGTAATCAAGGAAACAGAAAACAGTGTATTATCTGTGTACATTCACATAATAGTGCAGCTGGTGATGTTGGACACACACACACACACACACACACACACACACACACACACACACACACAAGGCACAGCCTCACTGTCATAAGATGCACTGAAGTGCTATGGAGCGGTGTTGATCCAACGCTCTCAGTTACAGCATTAAAATTCACCAGCACCAACGACTGCACAGACACACAAAGCACACTCACACAAATGCACGCGCACTTAAACAAACCAAGGAATTCACCGTTCCGTGTGTCGTTCCCTGAGATCTCAGGACAGAGAAGATGTGAGAGAGAGATATTAAAGCAGAAGCTGATTACTGTTCCTGCAGAAGACAAACAGATGAACAGGACTGAGGCTTCATTATGGAAGCTGTCTGAACCTACGCTGGAACAGAAAAAACAGTTTGACGGTGAAAGATTCTCACAGGCAACTAAATGAATAGAGTCAGCTGCAGCAGCACAACCTCTGGCCTCGTTAACAGTCTCTCCAGCCTGCACTGTTTATTCAATACAACAATGCGAAACAAATTTCAATGAAAATAAATGTAGACTGACAATTTAACTTTTGAGTGCGACACATAGTGAGAAATGTCCCTGCAGTTCTAATCCAAGGTTTTACTTGACTGTCAAATATCAGTGTGTAATGATGGAGGTGCACATGGATGAGGGAGAAGCAACAGTGGCCTATAGCTCTTCATCCCATCCCTGCTGTTGTTCACCAGGTCACACAATGTACAGGTAAATATCAGGTAAATATCCTGAAGAGAGTTCAGAACACAGAGTTCAGTTGTGCACAGTGAAGCGAAGGTGAGATCTGCATCTTGGCGAAAGCCTCTAGTCAGTGGGAAAAGCTTCTGAGAGCGTTAATCCCACTCCACACTAAAATCGAGCAGCGTTGCTGACTGAAGCAGCTTGCTGGCAGTGAGCGGGGGGGCGGGGGTCACTTCACGTACAGGCACCCAATGAAAACCACAGCCCTGGCCCTGTCTGCTGAGCCTCTCTTCGCATCGCGGGAAAATCTAATAACCCACGTTAGCAGCGTCTCCTCTGCCTCGTCCAAGGCTGACGCCTCCTTATTACAATAGATCGCCCTCAATTGATTTGTCTTGAGCAGCCTGGAGGAAAAAAAGAGGCCCGATTGATTTTCTGGTTTCCAGCAGGGGCATGCGATAAGTTCGGGCTTGTGATGAAATGAAAAGTGTGAGAAGTGTGCATGTGGGATGTCAGTGTGAGTATGTGCTGGTGTGTTTTATAGCCAGCAGAAAGCCTGGCACAAACAAGGACATTTGTCTGCTGCTGCAGCAGCAACACTGTCGTTCTAACTCAAGAGCCAGGTGATATTTGTCCATTTATCTATCAATCTCAACCTCACACACACACGCACGCGCACACAGGCACACACAAACATCAGATAAGGTACATCTCCATAGGGACACTTTTTGTCAGGGTGACAAAATACTACACAAAAAAAACCACACAATTCTTAACACAGACGAATAAACGCTCTGTCCTTTTCACAAACACAACCTCGACACTGTGCTTTCTTTTAATGCAATTTCAATTTCAAAAAGCTGAGACCAGAGTGACTTGATAATAAACCACCGTACTTATCAGCATGGATGGACGAGCAGAACAAGCTAAACAGATGATCACTGCTCCTTCTCTTCAATACTAAAGATCACAGCTACTGGTTACTATGACTAACAAAGAATGGTCAGTGAGACTTTACAAAACAGGGAGCAAAAAATAAAATCCTCAACCTTTTATGAACATTTTCACTGCGTGTTTCCTTTGAGTGTGGACAGACATCGATGGAAGCTGCAACATGACTGCCATAATGAATCTTGTCTTGTCTTCTTCCATTTATCCAGGTCCGGGTTGTGGGGCAGCAGTCTCAGCAGGGACACCCAGACCCTCCTCACCCCAGCCACTTCCACTAGGTGCTCCCAAGCCAGTTGGGAGATATAGTCTCGCCAGCGTGTCCTAGGCCTACTCTGGGGCCTCCTCTCAGTAGGACATGCCCAGAACATCTGAGGGAGATGTCTAGGAGGCATCCTGACCAGGTGCCCGAACCATCTCCAGTGGCTCCTCTCGATGTGGAGGAGTAGTGGCTCTACTCTGAGCCCCTCCTGGATGTCAGAGCTTCTCACCCTATCCCTAAGGCTGAGCCCAGACGCCCTGCGAAGGAAGCTCATTTCCTCCGCTTGTATTGGCGATCTCGTTCTTTTGGTCATTACCTAAAGCTCATGAGCATAGGTGAAGGTCAGGACAAAGACTGACCGGTAAATTGAGCGTTTCGCCCTTTCGCCATTATTGCCCTCGTGCAATATGATGGACACAACGTTGCGTCCATCATATTGCACCATCATATTTCCACAGTCGTCCAGATCAGACAAACCAAACACGCTCATTCACTGCTGCTTCACTCCAGATATGGTATTTGTGTTTTTCTAACGATTCTGTTGCTCCATGTGATGCTGTTGTCAGCTACCATGTTAGAGCCACAGATGAACCGACTTGATTCTTCATCGTCAGCAGTCTCTGGTGGAGAAGAGGCAGTAACGGTGAGCGGCAGCGGGACATGACTGATATGTCTGCAGTGCAGTAAGCAGAAGCAGGAACCGGGAACGTCAAGGAACATTGGAGAAATCTGTTATGGTCCTCCTTTATCTTATCTCATCGATTTTTCATCTCAGCCTGACGTTATGACTTTTTTTTCCCCTGAATTCTCCCATCAGTTTCTGGGATCTAAATTCAGATGTTCCATTCTGCCCAAACTGAAAAAGTGCAGAAAAACAGACTGGTAGAATTGTGGTTGACATGGCGACGCCTTCATTATTTGTACTTTAAAACCATGGACTAACTATAGATACTTGTCACTGACATCATCTACAGGGAGAAGAGGCTGTCACAGGAAAAGGTCAAGGCACGATGGCAGCAAAGAGAAAAAGACAAGCGAACAGTCTATTGATTAACTTGTCCTGATGCATCTTTTCACAGATTCGACTCCAGACCTTCTGCTGAACACCATCATCTCAACACAGCAGTCTGATGCATCAGTCTGAGGCTCAGCTGCCTCACGTTGTGATTTACACTCACACTGCTGCTGTGGGCGACTGTACCGTTATGGCAGGGTGTTGGGTTGGTGGGCAACTAAATCGTTTGTGAGCATGCTGATGCCGTGGCACTGATAAAATACACGGCTACTGATCAGCAAATGGGATTATTTATATTTAACACTCAGGGGAGGCTGGTCTCAGTGGGCTGACAGGACTCTGTCTAAGAGCTGTAAACAATCCAAAATCCAAAATTTAATTTTTTTTATAGATAAATAGATAAATAACTGTCACATATCCTAGAATAGACTAAAATTGCTTACTTATTTAAATAAATACATACATACATACATACATACATACATACATACATACATACATACATACATATTGTTAAACATCTTAGAATAGACTTAAACTTTGGTGTCACAAAAAAAGAAAATCACAGGTTAGAGCTAAAAGTGCCTTTTTTTTCAGCCAAACACTGCAGTATCATCTTCTATGCATCAATTTGTAGCTGGCACTGTGTGGAGGGAGCAGTGACAGTGGTGGCGGCATTGGGCACTGGCAGGAATAAGGTGGATTATTTACCTCATCATCCTTTTTCTCTCATGTCTTTGGAAGACAAATAGGACAAAGATATATAAATGATGGGACAACATCATATAAATGATGACACGTCTTGTAGAGCACTTTTTATGACAACATGAACTATAGATAGGTGTAAATGCATCAGATTTCCCACTAACTGAACATCACCTGTGCATTCGGTTCCCTCAGTTTACTGACGCAACGACACCATCGTCATTTAGTCTGGATCCAGCACTGCTGCTAAAATGAAATCATCTGCACTTCAGCAGCACTTGTCTATCATAACTTTGTTCATCTAACATAAGACTCAACGCTTTGTTTGTCTTCCTGTCTTCCTACCTGTCCATCACAGCCTAAGTGAAGGGATGTTTGCACGAGCTTGTTTTTCTGCGTCTCCCTCGCCTCCTCAGACCTCTCCACTCACCCAGCCCCTCATTCGCCCTTTCCCTCTGTCCGCCCATCTCTCATTCCCAGGCCTCAGCGATTGTTCTTGTTATCGCTGAGGAGTGCACGGGGTTTTGTGTCAGTATGTTTGATGACGAGGTGGCAGTGGTGAAAAATGAGGCAGGTGGTGGCAATTTATCAACACTTGAGCAGCGCGTGGCGGCATCCTGGCAGAGTGAGGCGAGGCGGCGCTGAACGCCACACTGAGGGTTTTTCAGTGTGAGGCCGGGCATGATGAAATGGATGCGGTTTCTCCTCCGCTGCATCAGACAGACATGGATGGAGGATGGATAAAGAGAGGGGGGGTGGGGGGTGAACGGGGGGTCTTTCCTCTTTCTGCAGCTCCGACCCCACCCCCAAACACACACACACACACACACACACACACACACATACATTACCTCACCACCTTCATTCTCTCAGTTCAGGGAGTCGCTCCTTAAGGGTTTGCTCTCAAAATATTTTTCCCATCCTTCCTTATTATTTTACTTATGCACTTTGTATCACCGTTGGCATGGAAACGAATACCTAAATCAGCATAGGGACATAGACTCGATTGTTCATCTACAGTTGTGAGGACCCTCATTGACACTAACTCCTAAATCTGAAACCCTAAATTCAGGTTAATTCAAAGAAATTCTATTCCAAACACTTAAACCAATTTCTAGCCCTCTAAAAGCCCATTTAAAGTAGTAGGCACCAGTCAACACGTCATCACAATGACAGACAGACAGGCAGACAGACAGGCGCACACCTAAACCCTCTGGGGACTTTCTCCAATTTATCTCCTCCCCAATTATGTCTACCCCAATGCTTCAAGTACAAAGATATGTATGTTCAGACACACACACACACACGCGTGCACACGCACACACCCACACACACCCAATTTCTGTATTATTCTGACACTGAGCCAGTGAAACGCACAAATGAGAAAATAACACATATGGATGGTGAAACAAGGGCCAATAATAGTAAACAACAGAGCAGTAAAAAAAGACCTGCAGGGATTCTTAAACAGAGAAAAATGGCTTCATTGTAACTGAACTATAAAGATGAGAAAGAGGAGGAAAAGAGGAGAATGTGTGGAAAAAACACACACCACTGGATAACAGTATTGATTTACAGCCATCATACAGTAACATTCATGGAGCTCCGTCTCTGTGACAGAGGAGCACTGTTTGCTACACTGATTCCACAGCAGCACTCCTCTGTGTGTGTTTGGCTGCCTGCATAAACCAAAGCTGACTGTGTTTACTTTCAACATCTTTCTGCAATATGAAGTTGTTTTGGATAAAAACATTTCTACATTAACAGGGATTCATTTGCACGGCACTGTTACAGAGATCTGACTGATCTGGTGTCTGATTGGCTGGAAGCTCATGTTTCCTGCCTCATCTCATTTTTAAACTCGTCACCACATCTTATTCTTTAATACAGACAAATAAAAGGCAAAAATAAAAGGCAAAGTGAACACCACCACTATGCGCTCTCTGTGTGTGTGTGTGTGTGTGTGTGAGAGAGAGAGAGAGAGACAGAGAGAGGTTAAGCGAGACAAAGCACTAGAGACACATGGAGAGAAAAAAGTATCATTAAAGCTTTAGGTCCCAGATCCACATTCACTTTGCTTTATTTTCTGTCCCAGAGAAGCCGAGTTGGCATCAGATCTGTTTGCTCCACAGTCTGGGTCAGACCACTGTCCCTCAGGACACTCTGTCTCTCTCTCTGTGTCTCTGTCTCTCTCTCTGTCTCTCTGTCTCTCTCTCACATGCACACAGACACAGCACTGACTAAAAAATCTTCTATCACCTCACTATGTATACTTTCTATTTAACCACAACAGATGATCTTGAACAAAGATAAAAACAACATTTTGAACTACAAAATAAAAGACATAAATTATATGAGCAATAAAATGCAACTTTTGCTTAATTCAGCACTCAGGGGTTTTGCGCCTGGAGCCCTGCTTTGTCTTGTATGTTTACCAAATGCTGCTGAGTCAGCTCTGACTTCATCACTATTCTCCACTTATACTAATGTTCATCCTCATTTCAGCTTTTGGTTAAATTGGTCCTAATACCTGTTACCATGGGAACACGAACCAACTTCCAGACAACTAATTAACTAATAACCAACTACTAACTTACTTCACATGCATGTGTTTGGAAAACGTCTTCCTGAAACCTGTACTGGCTTAGTAGGAATCAAACTGGAGACAACAAACCACCTGAAATTCAAAATGGCATTCTGCGACAAAAACACACATCTTCACACATGGTGGCGCAATCTGTCAGCAACTCAACCGTAACTGGTTAATCTGAATCAGTCTATAGCTAGGTGAGGTGCTGGCATTTAAAAATGTCAAGCTGAAACTTGGTGTAATTCAGTGGAATTTCAGTTTGTGAGATGGAAGAATGGGGCAGTGGAACGGATTCTGACTCTCACTCCTCCAGTTAATGCTGAGCAGCGCTGTCCTTGTACCACTAACTTTTTAATGAGAGCGGATGCTCCCGACAGAGCTCACTGGTCCAACCCTGGGCGGACAACCCCCACAACATTTTCCGTGACATTTGAGAAATGTTTCTGAGAAGGGCATTCAACTTGGTATAGCAGCATGAAGGCTGATTGAGACAATGTTGAAACTGAATATGGTTTAGGACAGCTAGGATCTGCCTCTTCCACCTCCCACTGCTTCTGCCTGCTCAGTGGCTCCTGGCTGTGTGTGTGTGTGTGTGTGTGTGTGTGTGTGTGTGTGTGCGGCTACCGGTTCATCTCTTAACTTCGACCTGTCTCCACTCACCGTTGATCATCTGAACAATCAACTAACTCTTCAGCTGCGACACTTGAACCCAGATCAAACACAACACACACTGCTTGAACATTGTCTTTCCAAGTCGATCACTCTGCCAGCTTTACACATGACATGCACTGAGCCAGCTCCGCTCCACCCTGCATTATATCTGGTAAACTCCTGCTCTCCTACACGCCCCTGCATCATCTGGAAATTCCCCCGACGTAGTCCCTCGCTATCTGGATTCCCTCCCGACCCTCAGCATGAGCCATTCCGAGACTCATTCTGTGCACACATTCTCACATGCAGCATGTTTTTAGTTAACTTCTTTTACATGCTATTTTGTCCTATCAGAACATTTTCCCAATGTCCTCATGATGTTTGGAGTAAAGTGTTAGAATGGTATAAATTGTATTGTAGTCATATCTGAGAGAACAAAGCCAACTGTCACATAATGGCACAGATCATTGTTTTTTAAGAGAGGGATATTTCAGTTAATGTTTGCTCCTGCTGCTGCTGGGATTTGTTACATTACAATTAAATATAGGCATAAAAAGATTTTTAATGATTCTATAATGATAATGATGCCTTACTTGATCAAATACAACTAATAAAAGATATTCAACTCTCTGAAGAAATGTCCTGCATCCCACACCAGAGGGCCAGGAGAGCAGTGGATTATTCCCTGTGCGCTTTGTGGCGAACTTTGTGTAATCAAGTGTGTTTATCATGTGATCATTGGAATTACAAATGATACCTCTCAGAAACTCTATCCACTGATACGTTTCCTGTCTCTCTCTCTCAGCCATTTATTTGTCCACGTTGTTGCTTGTTCCCTGTCTCACACCCCTGTTGTTTTCTCCCTCTGTTCCAGTCTCTCCATCTCTTCTCCTGCGGCTCCATCCTTCATGTTTCTCCTCTGTCTGTGACTTTGACAGAGATGGAATACCCTGCCACCCTGGGACACAGACCACAGTCCACTGTCAAACCACTCGCACCGATCGGGGGGGTAGGGGGGTGGCGGGGCTGAACACCGGGAAGAGTTCAGCCATGTACCGTCGAGCTACACTGCAACCTTTTTATTGTGCCCTGACAGGAATATCGATCTTAAATTAGATAAGGAACTTGTTTGTCCGCTCCCTAGTTTTCCGGACAGAAATGAAGAGTTACATACAAGTTCATTTCTCTCCTTTCAAATCATATACAGGAGCTAGTTTGTAATATCTTCATTAAAAAAGATTTCTCTCTTGTAAAAAACATATTTTCTTCAGGTGGAACTCCAAAAACATAACACTGTTTGCAAACTAAAAAGTAATCAGAGTACACACCTGAGCCCATTCCACTTGAACCAAATGAAAATATTGAATCTGCCGTGACAGACACACTGCTGCCATTTACTTAAAATGGCTGTGATAAAAAAAAAATATATGTAGACACACACACCACCATCTATGAGCAGCAGGACTCGGATGTGCTGCAGGGCTCAGGGTTCGTCCGGGATCAAGCGCACACCATGACATCATATTTCAGTATTTACTCAACTATAGCCCCAGTAAAACCTATATATAAGAAGTATAGTCTTCCGGATACAGTACAGTACAGTGTGTGAATGAGAGTGTAGAGTTGGGTTAAGTCCTCCAGGAAACTGCCGCAGCTCTGCCTACTCAGCACTCGCCCGTCTTCCTGTCTCACTCTCTTTGTGGAGAGGCTGATCAAAGAGAGCTGCGCACTCAGAGGATTCACCACGTCAGAGCACATCAACGCGGACATCCCCATTATGTTTCCCAGTGGGGTACACTGAGCGATGGGCACGTGCACACAGCCTTGTGCCTGTTTAAAACCCTCTGCACACTCCGGGCTGGGGTTTTCAGAGCGGGTGAGTGCCAGTGGTCTGCAGCTTTGATCAGGAATATGGAAGCTGGGGCTGAACCCAGTGCTGCTGCCTGTTATTTCAGATGAGAGTCACGGGATCAAAGGCTCTCTTCATCAGTGCTGCTCTCTTCCTGCCTGTGCTTCGGCGTAACCTCGGCCTAACCCTTGGCGTCCCCAGCTGACCTCCGCCCTCTGTACGTATCTCCCAAAATGCAGAGAACCAGTCAAACGTCTCAACTTTTCACCTGCTCTGCAGCAGAACACGGTTTTGTACTGGGTACTTGTTAAAGCAAAACAAGGAATCTCATCGAGTTGAATGACCTTTGACCTTCTTGTTGCTAGAAGATGAGACAAAAAGTATTCTACTGACACGACATAAACTGAATCCAATGTATGGCTTTCTTCCATATGTAATGAGCCTAATCAGGTTTTCAACCAGCAAACAGGATTTACTGTGCAATTTGGGAAATTCCTCATTGAGGCAGTGGCTGCAGCCTCTCACCCTATTCTAAGACAGCGTGTGCCAAGCTACCATGAGTTCAAGTTATTTGTGTAACTGCACGTGTGAATTTTTGTAACCACACACTTGTTGTAACAACACACTCGTGCATAAGCGATGTGTGCTTTGCCACTTACCTCATCCTTTGGTTCAAGCGTCTGCAGCTGGGAAGTGGATGCGAAGGTATTCTCTGGAGCGACAGTCAGCCTGTGGAAGAGGAGAGGAAGAACATGGGAGGATGGAGGGAGAGAAGGTGACAGGAAGAGGGGAATAGAAAAGAGGGAGGGGAGAGATTTGACTTTTAACAAGATACCACAAACTCTTTGCAGCAGCTCAGCTGTGATCAGAGGTGAGCAGGACCTGCAGTGAAGACAGTTTACTGCAGTCTGAAATGTAGATGAAGGGCTTTGATACAGGGGGAACTCAGCTCTTGTGTTTGAGTCGGGTGTTTGTGCAAATGTCTGTGAGTCAGCATCTCCATCCAAACAACACAATCACACGACAGCACTGCTATGCCATCTTTTGAATAGACTTTTTAACGATCTCCTCTTTAGCTCTAAAAAATCCTAGGCAAAAATCCACCATTTGTTTATGCTGCTGGGGATCATCGAGCCAATGAGGGCAGCTTAACATCAAAGTTGAGATGGTAAACCAATGTGTTAATATGGAAAGTTATGCTGTGGGGAAAATCACATGAATGTTTAGCAAAAAAAACTTTAAAAACGAAATCACAGCTGCCAGCGTGGCTCATCTCATTGAAGTAACTGAGTTTGCAAGGTGAGGCTTTGTGTATAGTTTTCCATTTCCATTCAGTGTGGTTAATGTTTAAAGTGAAGCCAAGCAGATGTGTTCCAACAGCTGTCATTCCACCAGGTTCAGGTTTTCTACGAGCTGGCTCTTCCAGCTGTTGGTGCCCAAAGCTACAGCCTGGCTTGAGCCAAGAACCAGGCCTTAAGTGACTTTAAATAAAAGACTCTGCTGAATGCTTTCAGTAAGTTGTCTCTAAGAAAGACATCAGACAGATGGACTGAAATCACTCAGAGTGCAGAATTATGATGCATTACAGTGTATTATATTTAAAACTAAAAGAAGTTGCAAATTGTGTCAAAGTATGGATTTGCATCAGACATCTGTTACAAGTTTAGAAATAACAGCTAATTGGCTTCGACTGCCAGGGAAATGCAGAACAAAGCATTTCATCTCATTTCTATTCAGAATTTTTGTTTGATAAAGTTTGATTATGCCTCTTCCACGTGATGTGATGGTATCACCAACGAAATGTTGAAATTTAAAGTTATGTATGTAACGTAATGTGTTGTGATGTAGTATATTTGCATTAATGCATACATTGTTTGTCAGCTGGCATTAAGTAGAAGAAAGTATGCAGTAGGTATATGAGTAGGTACTGAGCATTGTGTCAAGCTCCTGTTGAAGTGCTGCTTGAGTAGAACAAGCAGCTGGATAACAGCCTGCAGTCATTTGTTGTAGTGTTTATCAAGTTTCTGACAGGTCTCCTGAGGCATCCTAGCTTCTTTATCAAATCAAATTTGGTGGCCTTCTTGAATGGACCTTCATCTTAAGTTCAGCCCACATATGTTCAACGAGAGTCAAGTCAGGGCTTTGTGCAGGCCAGTCAGTCACGTTCACTTTGGTCCTCTGGAGGTAGTTCTTTACCAGGATGGACAAATGTTTTGGGTCATTGTTATACAGGGGGTCCTCGAGTTACGTCGGAGATCCGTTCCTGAGAATGTGTCGTAACCGAATTTCGACATAAGTCGGAACATACATTCATTGTGCCATTGTGCATACATTGTGACACCAGATGTCGCTATAACACCACCCTACAATAAGAGTTTACTATGGTGAATTGCCTTTTGTCACCGTAGGGGTTGAGATCACGAGTGTAATGAGCATTTCCTTTAGATTTCTGATATCAACCGTGTAGCCCCTGTGTTGTGAATAAACCTACGGTATCGCCACGATCCCGAACGCATCTGTGTCTGTGTGCATCTCCTTACCGGCTGCCGGTGTAAATTTATAGGTAATCCTCAGTTTTAACTAGATTTTACCAGCTTTGAGCATTACAAAGTTAAATCACATCATTGCACAACAGTGGTTTGTGCTATGGCTAAATCAAAATGTCAGTACTTAAGGCGGTAATCATTTTGACCATGGTAGTTTTTGATTTTTCTGGAATAATTTCATTTCTGTATTCAAAGTACAACAATGTAAGCATTCAAAATAAAGCTAGTGTGTTTGAAAAGACTGTGTTAAAAAAAAGTCTTTGCTCTAATTCACAGCAATTGGGAAATACTTTTAAAATAATGATGTTTTCATAGGGGGCTAATAATTTTGAACTTAACTGTACATTCCCTGGCAACATGAATGACAACAGTCCAGCCAATCAATGGACAACATACCAAAACAAACAGTGAATCACACACACAACTATCCTATGCCCTGATATGCACTGTCTTTGGACTGTGGGAGGACACTGGAGTCCATTTTTCGATATACACCTACTTCAAGCTGCTAATGTTGGTGTTTTCATAAGTGTGAAAAACAAATTAGAGCATCAGCAAATCCCTGCCGCAAAATGCTCAGTAATATTATGCATTATGCGTAATTTACATTTCTCGCCAGTGTGTCTGTTGGGATCTGAGTTATTGTGCTGTGGCTAAGAAGCTAACTTGCTGTTGTGTTTTGTGTCTCAGCTCAGATTGCTGCTTCACGTCTGGTGGGTAAAAATAGGTTTCTTTAAGTCAGCTCCAGAAACGCTGAAAGGCCAAAAATGGAACACGTACGCAGATTTGAGATGCCACATTTGTAGGGCACCAGAAAAACAATATCTATAATAACAGAGCGGATACAACAGTATAAGAGTCATTCGCCTCATTATAAGGTCCACAGAATGACCACAGGGACTGTAACAACCGTATGGAGCCCATGACTTCTCAGTAATCACCATCAGCAGCTAAGGTTTTAAATTTGGTTTATGAACAAATACTAAAAATGTTTTTGCCATTGTTTTAGTTGAGCACGACCAAATAATAATACAATTCCATTTTACAACTCAGAATCATTTATTTTTACAATAATCAATTTCCATAGTTAATTTAGGGGTTATTTATCTAACGGCCTTGGTAATTATCACTAAAAAGTCAAACGTTATGATTGACAAAGCAAACAGATCTTGCTGTAGCTACAACAGATGAAATGGTTGATGTTTTATCTCTTGCATCGGTGCTATGTTTATTAAATCACAACATAAAACACACTGTTTTCTCCTCTCAGACCAGATCAGTGTTATTGTACAGTACAGGGGGTCCTCGAGTTACGACGGAAATCCGTTCCTGAGAATGTGTCGTAACCGAATTTCGACGTAAGTCGGAACGTACATTCATTGTGCCATTGTGCATACATTGTGCCACCAGATGTCGCTATAACACCACGCTAAAATAAGAGTTTATTATGGTGAATTGCCTTTTTTGTCCCTCTTGACACACCGTAGGGGTTAAGATCGTGAGTGTAATGAGCATTTCCTTTAGATTTCTGATATTAACCGTGTAGACCCTGTGTTGTGAATAAACCTACGGTATCGCCACGATCCCGAACGCATCTGTGTCCGATCTCCTTACGGGCTGCCGCTGCACCCCCCCCCCCACCCGTCCATTTCACATAAGTAAACACAAGGCAGAGTAGCGTAGCTGTGCTGTGGAGGTGCTGGAGAGCCGGTAGGGGCGCTGAGAGACAGAGAGAGCGCTCACCAACTAGTTCCCGTGTGAAGTAGTCTGGAGCAGATGAAGGGAAGACTAACCTGTTAGTTATATCCTCTCAACAGTCTTTATGCTAAGCCTGGTTGTTTTGTCAAAAATGATCCTTTGAGAGTGTGAACGTAAACAAAGCTTTTAAAAAATGCAGTTTGCTTCCTCTGATTTTTTTTTGGCCTCATAAATGATCACACTGTGATACCTGACTAATGGAGAAGGGAGTGTGAGACAGCTGTGTTGCTGCAGAGCAAAGAAAACACTAGACTGGAGTTTCATCTCCTCAGAGCTGGTTCCCTCTCCACACAGTCTCTTGCAGAGGTGAACAGATGTGGCCTGCTGGCTCTCTGCTGGGCTTTTGGTACAATCAGGCCATGTACACACACACGTGCACACACAGACACAGACACAGACACACACTGACACAGAGGCAGAGAGAGGTCTGACACCTTGCTTTGGTCCAGTGGCCTGGGGCAGGTTTTTATCCTCCAGTCCCCCAAAGCCAATTAAGGCCTGCAGCCATGACAGTCTGCTCTTTCTTCTCTCCTACTACTTCTTCTTCCCAAAACCATCGTTATTGTTCTCCTCCTATCTGAATCCACTTTCCCTCAATTACCTTTATCAAGACAAATCCCGTTTCATCTCAATGACCATTAAACAGCTTTTCTCCACATCTCCTTCCTTCTCTCTTTTTTCCTTCTTTCTTTTTCCTTCTCTTTCCTCCAGTCTTTGTGTGCAGGTCCAGAGTCCAGTGGCTGCAGCAGCAGAATGTCAGACAGACATATATTAACATTTAGACAGCCTCTGGGCTTTAACTCAGTCACATCCACAGGCCTGCTGCTGCTGCAGCTGGCACCAGCCTGCACACAGGCTCTCCACTGCCCCTTGGCCAACATGACTGTTTTCTACTTTACTGAAGCGTGTAAGCAACTCTCATCTGCTCCTTTCCAATTCCACTGATCAGACTGTGTTGCACTGCCGTCACTGTCAAGTCAGCGTTATGTTGTAGCTGCTCAACAGAGACATCTGCTTTCAAAGGAAGGATGAGTAGAACCTGCAGAGAGAGTGACTCCATGGCAACGGTCACAAACCGTATGAGCTAACACAATGCAAATTAACAATCATTCCCCAGCATCCCCATCTATAAGAACCAGTGCATTTTATCCCTTCTAGTTAAACTGAGATCAATTGAAATTAACTTTAAGTACTTTCTATTTTTTTTTAATGATATAGTAACTGTGAGCCAGGTAGTGACAACATCATGTGACTCTGCAGCACTACACTACAGAGTACTCCCAGCACCTGTTGCCTCTTTTAGTAAGTAGTTTTTTTGTTTTTTCCCCCCCAAGTCAGCATCACTAAAAGAGACAACTTTACGTCAAGATGAACCAAACAAGACAATTAAATTGATGCTAAGTTGCTCAGTGTGTGCTGGAAGCCTTTTGCAACTACACTGTTATAGTGATATGCCAGTGTTATGTTTTTATATTGTTCTGCTATCCCCACGTGGCCACAAAAAAAAGACTGCTGCTTTAATATAGATTTTGGTTGATGCATGATGCCCATTTGGATGTAGTGGAGCCCGGGGGTTGTACCTACTTCAGTGTTTTGTTGCCTTGTGGCCTTTTAACTACTATGTAAATGTTTTGCTGTCTTCAGCAGATTTTACAGGCTCCTTCATGATATATTTGTGATCTCAGTGGGAATAATGAAGATAAATAATGATTCAATTAATATAAAACCAAAGTGCGGTTCATAATGACTCTCAAAGTTATTCCAGTAACTGCCTAAAGATACAACTCAGCAGTATAGTGATGGTGGATCCATGGGACTAAAGCAAGCAAATTGTGCCTTTGCTCAAAAATTATTCTATAGTCAAATTATTCTATGGTAACCCACAGAAAAGTGAGACATCAATAGTCCTGCAAGGATAACACACCACAGCTGTGGAAGGAATTCTTCACAGCTTTTTGTTGCTGTCAACAGCTTCAGGGGTGCAGACCTGTATGTGTGTGTGTGTGTGTTTGTGTGTGCGCAGGCCCACTGTATGCATTTGTCTGATTGCGTGTGCTCACTGGTAAGGGCTGTGTTTGTGTTACTGCAGATGTGACACGCAGCAGAAATACACAGGCCTGATGGTTCAGGGAGCGGAGAAGGAGCAGTGGGGGGTTTGGGGGAGTGATGGATGGATAAGAGACAGAGGAGACTGAGCAGAGAGGATGAAAGCAATAATAAAGTACAAAAAAAAAAAAGTGAGAGTGCGTCCTCGTCAAAAGCAAGACACACACATGCACACGCACCGACACGTCGGCTGGTGACAAAAGAGAGAACAAACACACACAAACATGAAAACACATGTTTGGTTATTGTATGGGATGGATTTTTGATTCATAGACTGTAAGAAAAGAAACGAAACAACAGAAACCTGTGATTCTTACACAGATATGCGCAAATATCGACAAACAAAACGCACAACATCAGCCTCTCTCATGCACATACACACTGCGTGCCTTCTGCTCCACACACACACACACACAAACACACACACACACACACACACACACACAAAATGTTTCTCTTTTATTCTATGCATGCAGGCTCCCCATCGCCTATCACTCACATCGAGATGCCATCTGTTTTTTCAATCTGGGCTGGGAATGCAGCTGTACAGCTTTCACATTTCCCGTCTCCCTGCTTGGCAAGTGTGGGTGGGGGGTGAGGCAGGTTGGCGGGCGGGGGATAGCTGCACAGCATTTATTGCATGTCAGGCTTTCTGATGCTCAAGCATGACAAACTTCATATTACACACAGTGCACACAGCGCACAGGTGACTGCCATAAGAGGGAGCGGTATCATAATTAGTGACATCCGCTCTTTGCAAAGCACTCAGACAGAGGGCTCTGGAAAAAAGCTGTTACTGGATGTCTCAGCCAGCTCCTCCGAGTCCCATTACCGGTAGATGTCTCCCCATTAGTGTATGTGGAGGAAGAGGCTTGGAGAGGGGGGGGGGGGTCACTAAGGACTAATGGATTTTAGCCTGGAGATAATGACCGATGGAACAACTGTGGGCCAAAATGGCCATCATGACAACAGCGTACACAAACCTGTTGGGTTCAAACCAGTAACACACTTTGTGGCAGCACTGATGCGTAAGTGGCAACAAGATTTACTGTTGAGGTCTTGATGTTTTGTCAGTCGTCCAAGAAGCCCAAGCAGTTCATCCAAATGTTGAAGCCCCGTGGATGAATGATGAAACATCTTTGAAATCACTTTCAAGTTGGAATTTCTGATGTTTTTCTCACTCACTGAGTCAGATTCATCTCATTCCATTCCTGCGCAAACAAAATCAACCAGTCTTTCCCAGCCACAGCTTATACTTATTTGCACCCAAATGCAAACAGTTAGGCCTGCAGTCTCACAGGATCCCACTTTATTTGTCAAGGAACATTAGCTTGAGGAAAATGAGCTCCCCTGTTGTCCATTAGAATATTTCAAGTGATGCTGAAGGAGAGAGAGCTTGAGGTGTGCCTGTGTGTCTGAGGTCAGAGGTCAGAGGAGGAAGCTGCTGACCACAGGGCTGCAAGGTCAACATGTGGGAGCGGAAAGGGACAAGTTGTTATTCCCCGTTTCCATCTTGATTATTTATTTATTTAGAGGTTTGTCATTTTGTAGCTACTTCGTATCTAGGAAATTCTCCATCTGTGGCCAAGTAACAAGTTATTCTTAATCAATTTGTCATGAAACTGGCAGACAGAGGACTGTGAATGTCAGACAAGGCCGTTTAGGAAACACAACAACAACACAACTTGGCCAACAAAAGTAACTTTAAAGTGTATTGACGTTGATTCGTCAAACAGAATGACCAATCGATATATTCTGTGTTTTTTGTTCCTGCAGCTGAAGAAAAACTTCATTTTCATCTACAAATAAAAAAGAAAAATTCATTGTTTCATTCAGCGTCTAGTTAAATCTGCCAATATAAAGTTGGGTATTGTAAAACTGCTTCAAGGTTGAAGTCATCACTTCCAAAAAGAATTAATACATCAAAACGAGAGTCTCACCTCAGATGCTGGCAGCCTGCCAGTAAACACACCAGATGAATATGGGATGGTGCAGATTTCAGGAAACCAACTAAATGTTTTACAGGGATGAGATTTGTGATTGATGGTCTGGTCAGTCATGTCTATGTGTCAGGCCTGTGATTAGGCATCAGCCCTCCGCGACCCCCATATAAATAAGTGGTATAGCTAATGGCTGGATGGAGGACCTCGTCACTAATGCAACATCTTCCTGATGTGTCAGCTTCCTCTCTCTGACCTCTACTTGTCAGTCTCTCTGTCTGTGACCACAAAGTAAAAAAAAAAGAAAGAACAAGGAGAGTGATGGCGGTAGGTGTCTGCCCCCCCCCCCCTTGTTACTTTCCAGCCAGTGTCCTCTTCAAGGAAGATGCACATAATGCACTCAAATGAATAAAGACAGGAGAGAACTCTATGAATGTGGGACACAGAAGAGTGAGAAATGACTGCATTTAGGAAGAGACTGAACGAGGTGTGGAAATGATTCTGCATCTGTGTGTCTTTTTTTTTTTTCACTGTGGCACATTAGACTCCGCTGCAGTACATTCACACATCAGGCTTCACTGCAGAAGCGGAAACATGATGTCATCTTTCATATCTCTACTCTCTCACTCTCTCGCTGACGGGGGTGGGGCTTATTACACTCATCATGTAAGGTGAGGGGATCTTATTAGATGGAGGAGAGTGGGGAGAGAATCTGCCGAGTGAAGAGTTCATTTATGGGTTTAAGACAGGAACACCCGCTGTGGGGACACAGGAAGCAGTGAAGCATTTTACCGGTGTCACACATGATCAGTATGAGGATGGGTGTTAAACTGAAGCACCAAAAAAAGAAAAATAACTGAAGTACCATCTGACACACTGTGATAAACGACAATACACAAAACTAAACTGGCTTTTGCTCATTTGCAACTGAATTTCACCAGATGTTCAACATGGTTGAACGTTAAAAAATAGTCCTGAAACTGTTACTCAGTTAATATAAAACTGAGCAATAAGGAAAACTGATTATGGATTAATTTGTCTCATTACTTTTTTCTCTTCAATACAAACGTCTGCCCTGTCTTCTGTTTTATTTATATAATAATATAAATAAAAGAAAACCCCAGACATAGTATTGATGACATATCATTTTCATCATTACAGTTTAAAAAGTTGTGTGATCAGGTTACGGTTACATTCTTCAAGTGGCAGAATGCATAGAGGAATTATGTATTATTTACTCTGAAATTCAAAGCTAGTTGTCGTGATGTTGAACACTTCCTGTTCACAATGCCCTGTCGTGTGGTAAGTTACCCACCTGCTTCAGAGCAGCCTGTTTGCCGTATCAAAGTAAATCGCTATTAAGAAACTAAATATTCATAAATAAATGTGTGGGAACTTTGAAACAGCTGTTTGAGAAGTACAACGTGTGAGCCAGATACATAGCTCTGTGCAGATCAAGTCTTTTCGATTAGAACTTACATCATTATAGATGTACTTACATCATGCAGACACGATTCTGTATTTCTTCTTTTTGTTTTTTTCTTATGATCCATGTTACACGACTACATCTCTCGTTCTAATTTCACGTGGAAAGTGGTTGGCGTTGTTGACAGACTCTTTTTAATCTGGCCAATTACTGGTTAAAGAATAAATCGAAATTCAAAACTCCTCATGCAGCACAAGCAAGAAATAAAGAGAAATACCATGACCTCAGAGATAAATAAAGGCCAGGAGAGCATTCTGTCAAAATAACACTGACTACCTGGTAAAGCAGATCATAACGGTCCTTGATATTTTCAAGGATACAGAGAAGTTGATATGTTAAAAAAAAAAAGCAACAAATGCAGATGAAAAATATAAAGGTCATCAAGTCTCCCAGAGAGGAGGCTGAATGGTTCTACCTAACAATCTCTATTTGAACACCAACCAGAGAATTGCAACTTTTGTATCTCAGCCTCATCAGAGCACCAGCTGATCAGATATCCTCTGGAGAAAAGCTGCTCATCCCTTCAATACAGCTGCAGAGACTCTTGTTAAATCCATGGGAAGAAGCACAGGAGCTGTGCTGGAGGCTGATGGTGGAATAACACCGTATTAAGACAATGCATCTAACTATAAGTTCATCCAACCTTAAACATGGCAGGTGTATTGCTGATGATCCTGGCATATGTCTCAGTTGAACAGCTGTTGAATGAAATTTGAGCTACAAAAATAATCTGACTGAATATTTCACATCCAACCCACTGACAGACATTATAAGTCAGGAGGACAGTGCCTTTTATGGCAGACATATTTATCATGGACGAGGGAAAGTGCAGTGTCAAGTGTGAAATTATGTTGATGATGATCTCAACAAAACCACAGGCTGGATTGATACAGGCAGAGGAATTAGCCTGGTGGTGGTGGTGGTGGTGACAGGCCTGTTTGGGACAGACAGTGCTTTCACTACTTCTTCATTTCTAACACATCTGTACGTGAGCTCAGTATCAACCTGTCTCCTCATGCAAACATGACGACCTCTGACCTCTGCCTGCCCATGTTAATGCCATAGCTGCACACAACCCTAACATTTCTCTCCTCTCTCTGTATATGTGTGTGTGTGTGTGTGTGTGTGTGTGTGTGTGTGTGTGTGTGTGTGTGTGTGTGTGTGTGTGTATGCGTGCGTGTGCAGGGGCAGACTAGGCCATTAATTGTTTAACTAGTAGGCTACATTCATCCTTTTTGACTGGGTGAGTTAACAATTTATTGACTACTACTAATAATTTTAGCATCTGATCAATCATTTCTCATCTCTATTCTCTCTCTTCCTCTTTTCTTCCTCCCTGAAACACATAAGCACACCCAATACAATGAATGCTGCTTTAAGATTCAGTACTGTGACGGAGTGGTGGAGTATACATTTTTGTAATGTTAATAAAGGACACTTTGTGGAAGTATTTAATGTGTCCTCTCTCATTGAGTCCCGTTAACTTAAGGTACGTGGGTTTAAAGGGTTGCACAGTTGAAAAGTGGGTGGGCCGGTCTGATCCAAAACGCCAGCGCCGAATTTTTGTCCCAGTCCGCCCCTGTGCGTGTGCGTTTGTACTAGACAGAGATTTGTATGTGTGACTGTGGATAATTACACTTAACCATAATTTCACCTCTGTCTGACCTGTCCCTGTCTTTGTGTCGTGCCTGAGCAGAGGAGAAAACACAGCTCACCAGATTTGGATGTTTGAGGGTTGTCGTTCTGTGATGTCAGCAATAAAGAGAATAGAAAACTATCTGTGGAGGAGACGGAGATCTGGAGAGAGAACACAGAGCGAGTGGCAGAGGCAGACGGAAAGAAAAAAGGGAACGTGGACGTGGCAGAGAGTAAAACAGTTGGACGGAGAAGAAAGACAAAGAAAGAGGTGTCTGTGATTTGGACAGAGGAATGTGAGGGCGTCCCAGCTTCTCTCTGATGTCCACACTCAGTCCCCACTGCTTCCTCCTCCTCCTCCTCCCACCAGCTAAACACATCAGATTCACACTTTGATGAAATAAACACACACACACACACACACACACACACACACACACAGAGGAGTGGATGAGTAAGCTGCTGCAACTGCAGCCCTCTTAGTGAAAAATTGATTTTGAGGCCTGTGTGTGTGTGTGTGTGTGTGTGTGCGCACGTACGTGTGTGTTAAAAGCCAAGCAGCAGAAGCACAGCACAGCCTAGTGGTAAAAAGAAAAAGAGCCTGAGGCAAGCGTAGGGATCAGTTCAGGTCAAGTTTTTTGGTTTTTTTTAATTTCTTAAGACTGAAATGTTTACGACCTTTTTTAAAGAGGAAAATGCTAAATACTGTGAAAACTATTACTCATTTGACAGCACTCATTAAAGCTGTAAAATGACCCTTCCAGACATTTATTTTCCTTTACCCACTCATCCTGTTAATCCACACTGATCTTTATCACCATCTCTGAGCAGTGATTTAATTAAGTTTATTAAATTCTCTAATGTTGTAGATAAAACAATAACTCCTGTGTTCACTGACAAAGAGGACCCAAAACAACACAACAGGCAATTCCATATCTGTGTACGCGATGTCTTTAGTGCACAACTTCGGAAGACAAGGTGCAAGTATGCGTGTGTGTGTGTGTGTGTGTGTGCGTGTGTGTGTGTGTGTGTGTGTGTGTGTGTGTGTGTGTGTGTATACACGCATGTATATTTTCATATCTTTGTGATTTAAAGACTGAAAATAAATCTGTGCAACTGCGATTTCAGCGCCACCCAATGTCAAATCAAAATATATCACTTGAGGACATTTATTAGACTTATAGACTCCACCTAGCTTATTTCCTTATTCTCCTTTCAGAGAGCCAAACGTCGGCTCCAGAACGGCTCTTTACTTGTTATCATTTGTAGCCTCATATTTTAGCCTAACTAAGCAAAAGTGAATGGTTTATGTGTTGAGAAGCCCTTTTGCATTCAGTGTTTTTATGATAAACTTTATAAATGCTTTATTTTGTGCATTTGCTCTGTTAGAAATTCTTATTTCTTACATTCTCACTTTTGTTTATCATTTTAGACAAACCTTTAATGGAACACTGAGTAAGAAACCATTGCAAACAAATCCACAATGTCAAAACCAGAACCAAACTCCTTTACTGTGTTTCTGCGACAGGTGTTGTCGGTTTGAGACCATCTATCCCCCCTCTGCTTTAACATAATGGTATGATCCTATGTCTTAGTTGTGATTGGCCATATGGTGTGCCCATCAGTTTTGCCCCTGTCCTCAGGTTTGTGAGCAGAGCTGGAGTCGGCTCTTCTGATTCACTACAAAGCATGGGCTCTTTTGCCAACGACACATCACTAGTGAGGAGCACTGCTGGCTCTCTAACACAGCACTGTGCCTCATGGATGTGGAGTTCGATTTCATCTGATCTTCTGAATTTGGTTTTTCTCAAGGACAAACTTCCTTTTTGCACAGTCATATAATCCTGACACACTTCACTTGATTTGATTATGTGTGTGTGTGTGTGTGTGTGTGTGTGTGTGTGTGTGTGTGTGTGTGTGTGTGTGTGTGTGTGTATGCATATATATACACACACACACACACACACACAGGCACACACAGACACATATAGAGATATATACAGTATATATGCATGTGTGTGTGTGAGTGCACAGACTTGTCTGATGGGCTCCGGGACGCGGTAGCGGCAGCAGGAGTACGTGAGGCGTACAGCTGTGTCCAGACTGATCTTGTGACCCACGGAAACGTACACTGGCTTGGAGCTTTTGTCAGAGCTCCGCAGCGCCTGCACACAAAGAGAGACTTTTCAATATCACCTCTCCCCCTCACTGTGAGTCGACACACACAGTTTGTTGAGTTTGACTCTTAGCAGGGTCTGTGTGTATATGTGCACGTTGAAGTCAGCAACAGCAAAACAACATCTCTGTGAAAACTATTTGTTTCTATTTGTGTGCATTTGTCCTTCCCGCACCTTTCCGAGAACTTTGCCAGAGGCGGCCGTGAGTGGGAAGCTGTCTCCTCCTTTCTGCAGAGCAGCTATCTGTGGAGGCAAAGGAACAAAAATCAGAGTCAGAAAAGCATGTACAGCATCACAGAGCTAACAGCAGCAGGGCGAAACAAACTATTAACCTGCTGCTTTTCTTTCTCTTCTCACTGACCTCCGCCTCTATTGACTTTCATGACCAACTGAAGCTGCTTCTTTTGTTCAATTTTAAAATGGTAAGAAACATGTCACTGACAAAAAACAGACAATAAATCACCCTCTGAATACATACGTCGCACAAAAGTACAAATAAAACTCAACCGGACTGAAATTATTACGGGAATAAATTCAGATTGTTTTCAACCTGCTGGGCATGATGCACAAAATCATCTGTACATGTGACTAAATGTGCCTTAAACATATGAAATCCATTCACATCAGAACATCATAAGGTGAAAATTACCGGCACACCACCGTATAGTGGACAAAACCTTCATTTAAACATTTAAAAAGTAAGTAAATAAAAAGACATAGGTTGATAAATAAGCTGGAATCTGTGTGTGGGTGTTGCTGTTGCAAATCTATTTAATATAAAAAGACACCATGAGGAAAACTATGATAATGCAAACAATAAATTGACCAGGATTGGCCTGACATGCTGGGTGTGATGGAAATCTGGCCCTCAGGTATTTTTATATTAAAGACTTAGATAGTGATTTAGACGGCGATGGTGCTTGACCGAAGGTAAAATCTGACTTCTGTCAGGACGATATTAAAAAACCATGGGCCATCTATAAATAATCCCACACTCACACTTAAAAGTTTTTTTACATTGATGGTTCTTAATAATGTGGCATAAAAATAAAAAATCACCAACAATCTATCAGTCAAACAAGATGTATGGTGAGATTTAATAACAGCCCAAACTAGACATAAAAAATAAGAAGGAGTAATGGATGATGAACTCTGGGTGAAGACGTTTACCTATTCCTTTTCTAATATCAGGAAGAAAGTTTTGCTTTCACTGTCGAGGAGGCAGCACAAAGTCAGACAGTGATGTGGGCTGCTGTTGACAGGTGTGCTTTGGGTTATGGGCCAGGGACATGAAGGGAGCTTAGCCTCCATGATGGATGGGGTGTCTACTCCGCTATGACTGATTACAGCAAGCAGCCAGTAGGGGAACAGGAGGGGCCACACAGGGCCTCCAGTCCCAGCTGGGAGGGGGCCAACAGCATGCAAGTGTGTGTTAGTTTTATGGGCAAGAGAGATCTGGCCACTGTGAAGCAAGAGTGGGACTAAAGCCAGGACAGCAGAAAGACATAGCAAGTCATCAATAACACAGCAGTTTGAGTTCCAGCCACACTGTTAGTGAGAAGGAAGAAAAGGGGAAAACGGGAGAGACCAGCAGGGAAAAGGGGGATTGTACGAGGAGATGAAGTGAACGCTGGAGGCAGAACAAGAGGTACGATGAGAAAAATGCCAAATAATGAACGGCGACGATATCATTTTCTAAAAGTGAATCAAGGACATACAGGGAGGAAGGAAGCGTTCTCTCTCCTGTTTCATCGCTTTTTGTTTTCACAGACAAATACAATCCCCGCACGCACACACACACACACACACACACACATACGTACACGTGCCTGTTCTCAAGCTCAGACGCATTAACATGTTGTGGATTTTCAGCTGCCAGTAAGAGAGAGACAGAAGAGCAGGTGGAGAGGGAGGGATTTGTTCAAGGGCACTTCAACAAGACGCATCATCACTATGATGACACACTGGGTGCACAGAACCTGGGCCATCATACAGACATAAAGAGATGGCATCAGAATGAAATAACTGAGTTTTCTGAAACTGCATCTTGATTTTGTTTCTTGGCTCAAAGGAATATTTGGATTTTGTGACAGGACATTTCCCTTCCCGTTCTGCACAACACAAAGCGAGCATCATAATGTGGTTAGACTGACCTCGCAGACTGAAGGTTGTTCCTGTTCAGTGCTGCCAGATGGTAAATGAAGTATCACACCAGATGCTGAACATCATCATACTTTATGGAAAATCATTGTACGAGAATCAAATCCAAGAAAACAAATATGCGTAAATAGTGTCGTGAAACACATAAAGACTCATTACAGGTGTGCCTCACCTCCCTCCAGCAGGAGGAGCCAGCTCCACCTCCTGCCGCACACCAATGCGCAGAGACAGGGAGAGTGGGGAGAGGGGGAGCAACCAAGGCAAACACACAGTGCAGCAAAAATACACCAATCACAAATCCACCATGACACAGCTTCTTTTGATTTTTTTCTTTCTGTAGTGCAATCCACAAATGAATTGTTGCCAAGTTCTTTGAATGAAATGACCTACAAGAAGAACATCATGCATCACAACAACTATTTTTTTATCTATTCATATCTCGCATTAAATGGGATAACTTTCCCATTATTAACTGTACATCATACACAAGGCAAAGTTATTATACTGGACAATAATTATCCAACATCTAGCAACAGCGTTCCCATCCAAAGTTTAAGAACACGTCAGGCAAACAATCACTGTGGCTCATGAATGAACATGATGCATCTTCCTTGTTTACACTGTCCACAGTCTCCAAACTCCACATCTGTCAGACTGTATAACATCCACAACTTCTAATCAAGACCAATAACCTGTTGTCCATAAATCTTCCACTATTCACCACCAGTAACTCTCTTGGCACTCACCACCACATCAATGCAATTATAATGTGCAATAATACATTTTTATAATATTTTGTATGTATATCTAGAAGAAAAAACACCTTTAATAGTCCCTTATGGGGAAATACATTTTCTGCATTCCACAGTATAATACAAACACAGCATGCACATGCAGAGCAGTAGGCTACACCATGAGGAGCGCCCGGGGAGCAAGTTCGGGGGGTTAAGGGCCTTGCTCAAGGGCCCATGGTGGTGGATGGCAGCGGACAGATGGCGGCGGAGCCTCTCCCGATTTTTGGCCAATCCGGTGTATAAACAGGCATCCTTTTTTTTAGCTCTCTGTACATAATGTGCATAGCCTATAGTTTCCTTATATCTTTATAGTTATATATCTTTATAGTTATATAAAGATATAAGGAACTAGATAAGCTATCGTAGTTAAAGTTCATCTTTGTTAATCTAAATCTTTCTTGTCAAATTTTTTATCTCATTTCTATTGTTTTCATACTCTGTCATTGCCCTTTATTGCTGCTACTGTGACAAGTGAATTTCCCTGATGTGGGATCAATAAAGTCTATCAAATCGTATCTGTAACCACACAGCACAGAACTGTGTGTGTTTGTTCCATTAAAGGTTAAAAGCATTTTATTGTCATATTAGTTCCTTTAGGATCAGTGTACCTGCGACCTAGTCAATCCTAATGACTTATGTACTATGCACCAGTTTCAGGCCGAAAATTTTAATCTCTTTCATCTGTCAGCTCTGGCTCCCATTTTAAAGAAGCTCTACCGTGACATGTGTTTTAGGGTTGTTTTAGCGACGTACTGATGCAGGGGAAACAACAGGCAACTGATTCAAGTGTGCGAGTGAGGACATATTCATGTGAGAACATTTTCAAAATAAAATCCCCAAAAACTAATGAAAATAAAACACATATTTTCTTTGCAGCCCGGTGTGACATGATCCACAGTACCAGTCTGCCGCCCCATGGTTGGGGACCCCTGGTATAGCAGCTATGGCATTAACGTGGGCAGACAGAGGTCATGTTTGCATGAGGAGACAGGTTGTGATGTGTAACAGATGTGTTAGAAATGAAGAAGTAGTGAAAGCACTGTCTGTCCCAAACGGGCCTGTCACCACCACCACCACCACCACCACCAGGCTAAATCCTCAGCCTGTATCAATCCAGCTTGTGGTTTTGTTGAGGTCATCATCAACATAATTTCACACTTGACACTGCACTTTCCCTCGTCCATGATAAATATGCCTGCCATAAAAGGCACTGTCCTCCTAACTTATAATGTCTGTCAGTGGGTTGGATGTGAAATATTCAGTCAGATTATTTTTGTAGCTCATTCAACAGCTGTTCAACTGAGACATATGCCAGGATCATCAGCAATACACCTGCCATGTTTAAGGTTGGATGAACTTTCATTGCAAAAAAATTCCTGATAGATTCCTCCATTTATAGTTAGATGCATTGTCTTAATACGGTGTTATTCCACCATCAGCCTCCAGCACAGCTCCTGTGCTTCTTCCCATGGATTTAACAAGAGTCTCTGCAGCTGTATTGAAGGGTTGAGCAGCTTTTCTCCAGAGGATATCTGATCAGCTGGTGTTCTGATGAGGCTCAGATACAATCCTTTGTTTTCAGGGAGTGAATGTATAATTTCTGTAACAGAGACAAGTTGTGTCTGGTACCTTCAGAGACACCTCTCAGACTGTTAATTGGTGTTTGAAAGCCCTCAGTGTGCTGGACATGTTTCAGATATGCTCTAATCGAGTATGGCAGTGTATTGTCTGTCAGTGGTACGTGGAGGTTAGACGAGCCTGAGCAATGGCTACTCTTATTTCTAAACCGCTCATTCGCGAAAGTTTGGTGGAGAGCCAGATGTGGCTTGTGTTTCACTGATTACTTCAAAGCTAATTTCCCAACAAGTGATCAAACACCAGAGCTGGTGTTGACTCGGGGCCTGGTAATAATGTGCGTGCCTGCAGACAAATTAGACTCAGAGCCCCAGAGAGGGAAAATTACATCAGTATGGACAGGAAGGGAGTTCTTACATTTCATGCACAGCAACTGATCCAAATCTAATCACTTGAGCCCAGAGAAGCGGCGCGGGTGTGTCACGCTGATGCTACTCGATACATATAATGAACACGTCGGTGCCACTAGGATTTTGGGCCTGACTTTATCAGGAGATGTGTGTGTGCAGCCTCGGAGATCAGATTCCTCACCGCACCAGATACAAACCAGCATCTTCTCATGCCAAAGCCACTAACACTAATTGAGGGAGATCGATTTGCTCCAACAGAGAATAAAACCAGCATGTTACATTTCTTGCATGAAGACGGTTCGGGTTAAGAACAGAGTGTTAGAGGCTAATTGAGTTAGCAGTGAGCAGATAATTACTAGAGTAGCCCACTCTGGTTCCCTTTACCCGTCACCACTCTGCTACGGATCAACATCATCTGTAAGGAATTTGCATATTGACATTTTCCTCAAGGAAAGTTCCGGAGCTCATTTATCATCACTGTCACTTTGGAGCTTTGCATGCTGTGGTTGTGTCAGTACACGTTTGTTTCAGTTTACACTTAGGACCCAGTTTTGTAACCATGCTTCAGAGGGCGACACGGGGGGGTGGGGGTGGGGAGGGATTACCTTCACTCTGCATGTAAAAGTTACAAATCTCATGCGAAAATGTGACTGTATGTGTATGTGTATACATTAATTGTGAATATTCAAGTACAGGGGGTCCTCGAGTTACGTCGGAGATCCGTTCCTGAGAATGTGTCGTAACCGAATTTCGACGTAAATCAGACCATACATTCATTGTGCCATTGTGCATACATTGTGCCACCATATGTCGCTATAACACCACCCTACAATAAGAGTTTACTATGGTGAATTGCCTTTTGTCACTGTAGGGGTTGACAACGGGAGTGTAATGAGCATTTCCTTTAGATTTCTGATATCAACCGTGTAGACCCTGTGTTGTGAATAAACCTACGGTATTGCCACGATCCCGAACCCATCTGTGTCCGTGTGCATCTCCTTACCGGCTGCCGCTGCCCCCCTCTCCCCGCCAGCCGTCTATTTCACATAAGTAAACACAGCTGTGGAGGTGCTGCAGAAAAAAAAAAGCCGGCAGGCGCGCTGAGAGACAGAGAGAGCCGGCACGAACGAGTTCCCGTGTGAAGTCTGTAGGTATTTACTGGGCAAACCGCTTAAGCCGAAACAAGGAAGTTCACGGGAGATGTGTCGTAACCACGAAAACGACGTAATTCGCGACCGACGTAACTCGAGGACCCCCTGTATATTCACTTTATCATGTTTTGTGCATGTTTTTATAAGCATATAAGCTGTATAAGGTATTTTGTAGGTTAATCGCACTATAGTAGATGGCAGCCAGATGCCCGTTCATCAGGGACATTTAACTCTAACTTGTTTTTGTTCCGTCCTCAACAGGTAACTGAGGAACAAAGTGAACATTTGCATATTAATAACATTCAGATTTCGCTGTCCCCCAGGTGGACTCTGACCAGCAGGTATTTGTTCCAGCTTGATTTGTATTCAAATAGTCACTTCAGCGTTAGCTACAGAAGAAGGCCTAAGCCTGTGATAAATGTCACACTGTCAAAACAGTTTACACACCAACACACGCTCACACGCACATACTGAAACACGACTGCGGATTGTGGGCTGGATTCTGTCTATTGCTTCATCCCTCTGTGACATTTCCTATCTTGTTTTTAGAATGCAGTGAGCGATAAACACAACAAAGAAGTTGAAAACTTCTAAAAACATCTATTGACTCGTGTTAACGATGGCAGCTCTTTTACAAGAGGCATTTGTACTCAACTAAAGGAAATGATAAGCATGAAGCAGCACAAGACATTGACAAACCACAATGATAAACCTTCACTGCACACAACCTAAACCTATATGTGATTTAATGCACTTATATCCATCAGAGTGCCCATGGCCACATTCATATGAAAATAATCAGTAGTGTATTGAAATCTCTACACATTGGACCGCAATTGCAAATAGACCGACACAAACTGATCTGAAGTCAGTGTTATTTTAGAGGCACATTATGAGGGTATGTGCCCATGTCTGTAGTGGCATAACACATACTGAGGCTCTTACTTGTGACTGGTGCTCCTCACCCTTGTAGACACCTTGCACCTGCAACAGGTTCTTGGCCACGCCCACACACGGCAGCCCTGCCAACACGCCCAGATGACAGGCCAGGCCGAACTCTGCAGGGTAAGAACAGTGACAAAAACTTCACCAGCACTTATGAAATATGAAATACATTATTGATTCCACTCTGGCTACTGTTCATTCCTTCTGATACTAAACATTGTACCTGCACTAAACACAGTCACAGTCTGCAGCTTTTTGTGGCACAACTCTATGTTCACCATCACATTTTACAAAGCTGGACATACCACTGTCAAACACCTGAAAAGAGCTGGTAGAACCAGTGGCATTGGCTGATGTACAGTCTGTAAATATACTTGAGGTGCACAGACGTTATTCTAGGGTTGATACTGTTTTTCGACCTCTTCTAACTGTTTTATTGAAAACAGGATTATGCCAAAACATAGTGTAGTATTATCAGATTATGTCCTGCTGACAATTCTTTTTGGTCAAGGGTTAGGATTAGAAGATTATATTTTATGTCTCTTACTGAAAAGAGAATAGAAGATTTGAATGAATAGTTCTGAATATCCACTGAGAGAGCTTTAAGGCCTCCTGACAAAGTTAAATAAACAATAATCAACTATCAGCAGCTATTGTAGAAAAAAGATAATGCCATGGTACACAGCCAATCACATAGCCAATATACAGAGACCCACTATCAGTCACACTCACATTCTCACATTCACTCCAGTGGTCAGTGTAGATAAACCACACAGACATGAGGAGAAGATGCAAAGGCCAGAGATACAAGGAGGCACGAGGACCATGAAGGGTCAGATTGATTATCAGCATCATTATGGTACAGTCCAAAGCAGGATAAATAAATCCTAAATACAGTTCTGTTAGTGAAGTTAGATTTATTAACAGGAAGCTTGAAAAACATTTCATATTTACTAGATGGAAACCCATTCATCAATTCATCAAGCCTATATGAAGACAGAATACATAGCAAAGCTGCAATATTCAGGAAAGCACCTTAATCTCACTTTCAGAAATGCCATAAAAACAACCTTAATAAATCCCCTTTTCAGTATCCTTACTTGAAAAGCTATTAACAGCCAAAATAAACTACAGGGCTATAGGTCACCAGGACCATCTGAAGAACGAGAGGAAAACTATCTCCAGTATATTTAGGTTTGCTCTCCTTTCTTCCTCCAAAGGTAATATTCAGTCACAAACCACTAGACCAGATCCTCTCTGCCCCACTCTGCAGGCTCTACCCTGCCTCTCCAGACCTGCCATTCTCCTCTCACCCACAGATCTCCCCAGACGTTTCGCCCCGTTCCACTTTCTGCCTGTCATCTTGCTTGTCAATCAGCATGCAGGTCTGTTGTGACTTGGTAAACCATACTACACAGTTATGACATTGTATCAGAGTTTTGGGGGTACTGCTTCCAATTTCAGACATTCATTTATCACTGTAGACGTCCACTCTCTATGGCTCTGTCCCCCAGGATGGACTTATTCATTCAGTATCAAAGATTTAAATACAAATATACTGTACAGTGCCGGTTGTCCCGGCCAATGGCACTGAGTTTACATGGGCACATTATAGTGTTATTTACATATCATGCAACTGAACACATATTTCTAATGAAATGGTAAGTTTTCAAAACGCAATTGTTTTAATTTAAGCTTAAAGGGGATGAAAGGCTTGTGGGACACAACATGATTTGACCCTTAGCATCTTGCCCTCTTCTGGATTTAATGTGATAAGGTCATGATTGGACTCACAATATGCAAACCTGTCTCACTCCTCTTGCCTACTCCTCTAATAACAGTTTTCATGTATTTTAGTGTGTTAATCCAGGATCATGTCTGTATGTATATGTCATGATAATAAAGCATGATTAATCAGATGTTACGTAATAACTTAAAGGAAGAGTTCAACATTTTGTGAACTATTTGGGCTTGCTTTTCTTGAGAGTTGTCAGTGATCCTAATAAAAGCATTACGTTTCCCTTTACGATTACTTACTTTACTTAATTTCAGTGTGGCTCTCATTCATTCATCCCTGTTGGAGTATACAGCTTCAATTATTGAAAAGTAAATGAAAAGAAAACAGAGAAGTGGATTTGTTGGGGACTATTTTCAGCTGCAGATTAATACACATTTGGTGCATTAGTGAGAATCTGAAGCGTGGGGACAGCTCACGTGGGACAGACTGAAAATAAACTACACTCTGTGTGCATTTTGTGTGTGTGTGTGTGTGTGTGTGCGTGTTTATGGTAATGAAGTCAATGTGCAGTGTTATCAGCATTCATAACAGAAGAAATACAGACTATCATGAAATGTATCCTATAAGTCGAGAGGTCATTTATTAGCATGAGGACTGACTGGCCTGACTCTAAAACTGACTAATACATTGTAAAACTACAAATAGTGATTTCAGAGGGAGTTGAAGTAGTGTGTGAGTCTTCCCCAGGGCTTTAGGCTAAGTGACTCCAGCTCTGTGCTTAACACAAAGACATTAGATTAATATTGATCTTTTCATCTCACTCCAGGACAGAAAGTCAAATGAGTGCATTTGTCAAAATAAGAGAAGCAGGAGTGATAGCAGCAGGGTTAGAGCACTGCCATTCAGACATTCAGACATGTTGGAGCAGGTGGAACAGATGTAATAAAAATACATCTTCTTACTCTAATCAAAAACAAGGCACCGATGGAGGAGGAAACATGCAGTGGGTCAGAAAGAGAGCAGCTTGACTTACCTCTGTAGTGGAAGAGACCGTTACCATCCACAAACACCACCTGCAGACCAGACACACAACACACGCACAACCACATTTAGTTTAGAAGGTACAGACACAAAAAATAATGTGGATCATGGCTAATGACACAGTTCAGAGCAGAGGCCTTATCTGTGGTATTAGTTTCATTTGTACTCGATGCTATGTGATAACCTAAACTGTCATCTTCATTATATTCTTTATACTATGGTCTCAACTGCACCTCTGCAGCCATATACAGACCCATTCCCATCAATCCTTACAGATGAGACTCTCAAGTTCATTTCACCTGTAACCTGAAAGTTATGGGCAAAGACTCGTTCCAAGAGGTTGCATGAAATAATGATCTGCAGAGGAGGTAACACTGGGCATGTGCATGTGTGTGGTGGGCGACACTAGTGTTTATCAATGTGATACACACAAGTGAGGGAGGGAGGGAGAGAGGCACGTGGGCTGCTACAAACACAACCAAGCAGGCAAACATAGAGGAGATTTATTACAGTAACTCAAATATACTCTGTCTTGTAATGTGCATGATGAAGGGATTACAACATTAATTCTATACAACTTACAAAAAAAAGCCACATACTATTTTTCTCTTCATCCCAGACGACTAACAACTAATGAGCAAAATCCCTGATATCCCTGATTAATGCTGGGATTGTCAAATAATACCAGTAGTAAACATGGTTGCAAAAAAAACACACACACAACAAAACTTCTTACATCCCTATTTCCATCCAAGTTAGCCTATTAAGAGATCACAATAATGTGACACAAGTGACAGTTTGAACGAGAACAAACAGAATAAACAAGTCATCTGTATTTATATAGCACTTTTCTAGTTTTGAGAGATGATTCAAAAGCACTTAACACATCACTCATTCACACACACATTCATTTCTATACGCAGCACTTTCTCTCACACACACACATTAACACACTGCCGCTTACTGGCAATCAGGCACAACTGCAACGCGTGTCATGATCATAAGGCTGGGGACATTTTCAAAACAAGACAGGAATCTTTCAACAGTGTGGGTCAGCAGGCAAGTGGTGGACAACGACAGCTCTGGTTCAAGGAAATCCTGAGAAGGTTTTTTAACGTGTAACTTCTCTAATGTAAAGTGTGTGCAGAAGCTGACCTGAGGGAGAAGAGCGGGCTGGTTCTCCTGCAGCCGCTGCAGAGCCTCCAGGAGGAAGGGGGTTTCTCTGAAGGCCAAGAAACCAGCTATGTAAGGTGCTGTCAGGCTCACCATCCGACTGTCCTCATACAGCACCTACAGGACGAGCCACACCAAGAGGTTTGCAACAACTTCTATTTCCACAGGTTCATTCAGATCCGTTTGTATCATATATTCCGCACAGACAAATACTGATCCCCATTTGTTCAGATCACCATAGTAACAGGACTGGGTTTGGATACATAAATCTAAGGTGCACCCCACTGTGTGTGTAAGGGAGGGGTCAGCAGACACATACACAAGCTGTGTTAGATGAACCTCACATCCCCTATCTGGCACAAAATGAAACATCTGTTGATTAATGTTGACTAAAGGCTGTTAACATACTGAAATCTGTGTTATCTCCTGTGTGCTGTTGTCGCCTGTGTAGGAAGGAGACACTGTTAAATTCAAGTTATATGGCTTTCATTGATATTTGCAGTGTAAAAAAACACTGACTGTAAATATCAACCTCAGACAGTTCAGATCTTGAGCAATAATAACAGCTGTGGTTGTTATTGTTCATCAACAGTGATGCTAAGAGAGGCTAGCGTTAACCACTACTCCACTACCTGCTCAGCTGACACCCCCAACCCTTTGAACCCTAACCCTAAGGCTAAAGGGGTATTCCGGATATTTATATAATTTTCCACAATTTGAAGGATTCAGACATTATTTATGATGTAAAAACAGAAGGACTTGGAGTCAAGACCCATTTTGTAAATACGGTCTGTAGAAATAAAACTGGATTTGATTTGAAATGTGCGTAGCAAGCAGCCCAAGGAAATTGTTTCCAGAAAGCAGTAAGCTTAATGCCCCCTTAGCGTAATAGTGATTATAAAAAAAGACACAATCCCTCTTCGGGAAAGAAGTGTCACCAGGCATTTCAAGAACTAGGACTGTTAACAGTAGAAAAAATATCTATTTTAATTTACTATGAAACATGAAGGCTGCTTGAGGCTGGCTTATTTAAATGAAAACCGTTTTGTCTGGACTTTTCTGTGAAATATGTCGGCAGTGGTGGAGGCATTATGTGATTGCAGAATATATGAGAAACATTTCATGTGGCTCTTTGGGTCAATGTATCAATAGCGTCCACTGGCTTACATACTGGCACGGCACCAGAGGACAGCAGTCATACACACACTCAGCAGGAGAGGGGATTACTACACAAGGAAACACAAGGACTAAGCAGTGTTAACAAAACTCAGCTTTAAGATGGTCTGTAGAGTAAACCACTGATCTTCTCTCTAGTGACACTGCTTTTCTATAGTTGACCAATCTGCATTGGCTGAAACCCGAATTTAGATTAGACAGTGACCATTTCTTTAGCAAGATAGATGATAATGATATGATTATATGAACAAAAGTCCATTTTGAGTTTAGATTTCCATATGCTACTACGACAGACACCAGTTGATATCTGCTATGGCAGATGAGTGATAGTCCTGTTCCTCTCTTTCAGTGGCAAAGGATGGGAAACAGCTGGATTAAATGCCCAGGACAATGTAAAAGGCATCACTCAACTCTGCAATTCCCGTCAGCTCCACAGAGCGTTTGCTGGAACTGTTTTGGTTCACTGTCACTGACAGTAAATGTGTCTGATTTTAACGTTGTGTACCCTGTCGTGAATCCTATAAAATAATAATATGGATCATAAGTATCAGCCTTTAAAGATGAGAGGAAGGTACACAGGAACTCTAATAGGTATACATTAAAGCAGCTGACAGTTAATATGAAGTATTTCTGGATGCAGAATGTGTACTTGAATTGAATGTGGTTTTGAAGACTGAACTAGCCTAAAATGAATAAATATTTTGAATATATTTTTCTTTTGCTACAAGAAAATAAATGTATAAACTACTTTAGATTGTGTCTTTGGCTCTGTCCCTCTTTCAGTTTGTTGATTCGTGAAACAATTCATGAGTCACAGCAACGCTCAGAGTTATTGTGTTGATTTTTCTGTCAGCTCCTGAACTTATGGTTGGATCTTTCACCAAAAGACATCGCAGCTCATCTCAATGTTTGTTTGTCTGTGACATCAGAGCTTGTCTGTCTGTCTGTCTGTCTGTCTGTCTGTCTGACTGTCTGACTGTCTGTCTGTCTGTCTGTCTGTGACATGACTGTGAGAGATCCGACAGCTCACCGTGGACCTCTGAGCTCTGCAGCTCACATTTTTATTCTGTGTGTAAGCAGAATACATTCACAAGTGTAAATTTCTGTTTGGTCAACAAAGCTGACAGAGAACATGCAGCTAACGTCTTCTGTAAATGGCTGCAGTGAGGGGACACCTCACCTCCAGGTCAGGGTAGCTGAGGACCACAAGCTGGGCGCAGGCGTTGACGTCGTCCCCTTTGATGAAGGAGAGGTCCACTCCACCAACTCTGTCCAGGCCTGAGAAGTCTGGACTCGTCTGCCAGTCCTCAGTGTCCTCCTCCACAACCTGCAGCCTCAGACAAGCCTGCTCTCTACACACAGCAGATTACTAAGGTCAGGTCAAAGGGCACAAGCAGGCACAATGCACACATGTGATGCTATACTATTATACAATACTCATATGGGAGAATATGTGAAACGAGAAACATTTTTGTATCCATGTACTGTCTTTTTACAGCTTTATTCTGTATTGACTATAACTTAAAGGGGCACTGCATTAAAAAAACACATTAACTAACAAACATTTAGTGTTTTGTTCATAAAAATCACATATTGTGTCTGGCTCCACATCCTAGTATAGCAAATTATTGATTCAAACTAAGTGTGGTTGATGACTGATCAAAACTTTCTTCCAGTAGGTTTAGTTTCCTCTACTTTGAGACAAGTGGCATCATAATGTAACTACAGCAGGCTTAGTTAAACCTGTGCATTCATGGGATTTATGGGGAATCATTCCAGTTGAAACAGGAAAAGAGGGCGACGTCTTACATTGGTGAGTTAAGGGGTTCAATACAAAAACACAGATGGTTGCAGTGAAGATATAGACAGGATACAGGACAGCAGCTTCAAGTTAGTAGCGGACAACAAGTGGAGAATGACGTCAGGTGTGTAAATGACAGTGAAGCGTCTCACCTCTCCCACTGCTGGACCAGGTCCTCTGTAGGTGGAGAAGACATCTTATGGAGCAGACATCTGAGCATATGAACGGCATCGCACGACGTGTTAAAGGTAATTAAAGGAACATTTTTAACGCCAAATGGAGGACCAACTGTTTTACTTCCGTGTATGTCGTCATCTGGAGGGCGGGGCCTGCAACGTGGGTCTGTATGGTGTTACGCGAGTAAATAGTGACATCTAGTGGTTCGGGTGGTAAATTACATCAATAAACAAAGGGAAACTCCGTCTTGTGTGTGTCTCTCTCTCCACATATATTGTATACAAACACACACATAAGACGTTTGGTATTGAAATTGTAGTGTAAGGTCATTTGGTGACAATCCATCTACATTTTTTTTTATCCCTTCGTCATCGTTTTGAAGATCTGGATCAGACATGGAGTCACATTCATTCTCTAAGAATGTGATCAATGGATTGATATTTTAGACCCTGGTGTCAAGACAGGAATCCTGTATTAACCAAGACTGACCTGACGGCTGCTGACCGTCAATGCGTCCATGACACAACACCCCTGAAAATAAAACCTACACAGCCCTTGTGGAGGAGACCAAGAGGACAAGTTTGTCCTCCAGCACAAAAGATTCAAGTTTCAAATGAGTGACCTCTCAAATGTGTCAAGTGAGTAGTTTCTATGACGAAGATATTACATTTACAGTAACACTCAATTTACCTGTTTTAAACCTCTAAATTTCATATTAATTATATTGCGAGATATTCTCTGCCTTAAATTCTTCCTTGGTCGTAGGTCCTGATCTGAATAATCAGAGATATTGGTTATTGATCTGTTTCTTGACAATTTTGGTCTCAGCAAAGAACTTTGTTGTTACTTATGACAATTTTGTATTTTTCCTGTGCACCTTAGAAAATCAATAGGACTAGCTTTTCCACCTACATTTATTATTACCTAGCCTGGAGTAACCTACAGCAGTAGGGAAATTAAGGTAACTGGGGATGGGTCAATATTGAAGTCAGAGTTGCAACAAACAAACCCATTTTTATGATTTGCTTTAATTAAGGGGCCTTGTATAATGGTATAATGATAGATAATAAATGCAGCCAGTAGCACTGTGATCACAAACTTGTGGGAGATATAATTTTTTTGAGAAAAATGTCTTCAGACATTACAGACAAAAAAATGTTCAGGTGTTTAATTATTATGTTTTGTTAATGTAAGAAAAACAACAACATATACAAGAAAAAGTCTTGATCATAATTGTTCTGAAAGATATGCATCATACTCCATAATTATGAAAACTTAATTAAAAATTAATTCCACACACTTGCAGGTAATGTCTCATAATTCAAGTTTAATTTTTCAAAACATGTAAAGGCGCCATATTCTCGTTAATCCAAACATGTACTTTTTACATCATTTCTCACATGAACATAGAGAGCAGATATGATGTTTGGGGAAAAAAAGCAGAGAGAAAAATGAATTGAATAGTCAAGACCAACAGGTATAGCCCTCATTTGTCAATGAGATCTTCATTAACAGGTTCGGTTTAGGCCTATGGCTTCAATCAAAGGTCCACTGTGCTTTCTTAGATATACACAGTGAGGTGAGCAAAACTGCACAACAACAGGAGTGTGTAAGTGACAAAGTAGATAATAGATAAATAGAAAAAAGGAGTATGAGGAGTTTGAGTCTGGACTGATGCTAGCTGTTGGAGCTGTAGTTCACATCAGCTGGACAAATGAAGAAATGTAAATCAATTCTCCAGAAAACCAGGTAAAGAAATGTTAGTTGTGTGGTTCTAGACATGCTTCAGAGTTGTAAAGACGAGGAGAGGACGTGTTTACAGGCTTCTCTTTCATGCCTCTGTCTCTACCCTTCACTCCTTTACACCACCATGCACACAAAATAGCCCTCATCCTGAGGAGGTCCTCTTTATCACTAAAGCATTTCATGTTATTGCAGTTAATGAAATACACCACATGTTAACCCTTGACCTAATTTACAGTTAAAAACAAGCAAAAACATTTTGTATCAAAAACAAAAAGAGGCAGGGACAGTATTTTTATGAGATTGCCTCAGTTTTAGCTATTTACTAATGTCTTTATTTTTTATTTTTACTGTGAGCTGCACTCGGTTACCATGGCAACAGCACCAGATGACTCTTGGCAATATGGATCATTTCTGCCCTGTGCAGACAGTTTGATCTATGTGAAGTCATCGGTGGCGATTTACCCAATAAATTGTTTTAAAAAAACTGTTGCATGGATGTGTTGCATTTCGAAATGTTCTTGAATTCACAATCACTTATCTATTACAGTGGTGACCTTGAAAAAAGCAGGTACTTAATAAGTGGTGCTTACAAAGGCTAAAATGGTATTGACACATGGCTCTTACAATGGCTATATCATAATTATTTAAATAATACAACTGTAAACCCAGTCACCACGCGAGCATGCAGTAACACACCACACCTTTTCACCCTATCAAGTAATCATCCCGAAAAAATATAACATTTAACTCCAACCAACACTAGCACATGTACAGTTTCCACATGTTGGCTATTAATGCATCTTCAGATGATAATCACAAAGTAACATTCATCCCTAATGCACTGAACTCACTTGAAAATAAGTAGTGAAAGATGGCAGTGCCGCCCAGCTTACACAACTAATTCAGGCATTTCATTGGTTAGGGACAACTAACCCATAAGCACATTCACAAATCAGTGACAAGGCATCTCCTTGATGACTTGACTCTGACTGAGATAACCAACTGTGCCGACACTGGACACTGAGCAAACTAACTTGTCATTCCTGGTACTTAAATTTTCAAAGTAAAAGGATTATAAAAGGTACTCCACATGTGGCTTTTTTTTTTTTTGGTCTCCTGACATATTAGCGACAGTGAGACAATCAGTGATAATGCTGATGCCACAGAGTTGAGCTGTTTCCTGGCTCAGTTTGCCTATATGTCTGCCTGTACACAACAAAAAGCAGCTGCAATCAGCACCCATGACCCTCCACATACAGCTAATTGATAGAAACGTTTCACACAGTAGAAAATCAAACTATTATTGCTTCTAGCAGATTTCACTTTGCTAAGAATTAGACCCAGGTCAAATAGTGAAATGCCTTACAGAGTATGATAAAGCCCGCATGAGACACATAAGACAACGAAATCAATACAGCTCGCACGGCTACAGAAAAACATTCATTTTCTGTCAACTGGGAACTCTGTTGACTCCTGTACTGACATGACTCCATGTAAGCTCCACCCACTCCATTTAATCCAAAATATATATTTATTACTAGCAGGTTGCATTAAACCTAGGTCTAATTACGTTTACCACACCCACACATGCCCTATTAACACTTCACTAGACTGAATATACCTCTCTGACGACATGGCAAACCCTGTACATTTTTGCAAATCATCAAAAGTGTTTACGTGTTGGTGGTGACAGATGTATGCAACAGCTCATCCAGTCCTGTCAGCCGACGCACAGCAATCAGCCATCCCTGATCTCATTACTGTATCTGTAAGTGTAAATGCATATATGTAACAGTGCCTCCAGTGTAGTCATCGAATCCCAAGATGAGAGTATTGCTTTTTCAGTTTTTGGTGCCACAAAAAGGCACCTAAACGCAATTTTGACCTTTAACCTTCGCACCCAGCTCGTGACACAACGCAGATAACATTTCATTTAGGTTATCATTTTAACTGCCGCTTATCTGAGATGCCAGGCAAGAGAAATATATGACCTTTGTGCAAAAAACAGCCCTTTATATTGTACAGTCTCTGTTTTTCTCTTTTTGCTCTAGATTAATTTAATTCTTTGTCTTCTGTTTGTGCAAGCATGCTTCAGTTCCATAGAGACTGGCTGTGCAGTAGGACAGAGTCCAAAAAATTATAGGATGGGGGTAGTGGTGGAGGGGGGTTGGCTTTGCTGTTTATGGTAAGGTCAGCGCTGGGGGGTGGGAGGGATTGGGGCTGAAGTCCTCTGCTTCTACCTGGAGATCATTGAGCTAGATTGTGATTGGCTAGAGGAGGTGGTGGCAGCGCTGAGCTGAGAGAAGCCACTGTGGCTTGACTCCAAGCTGGTCATTGATCCCCTAAGAGAAGAGAGGGAGAAAAAAATATATCAGACAACATGTGAGGAGCCATTTAATTCAGCTTATTTGTATGCAACACACAACTTCAGTCTGTCAGTGCCTAACTGAATGCATTGTGTGTGCACAACTCGTGCTCATGATGCAAAACCATGCAGCCCAGAAAACCTACTGAGGAAAAATAATTCACGCTGAGTTTCACAAAACGGGCTGCAACATTAACACAATATAGAGCTGAGAATTAGGATATACGAGATGTCAATATATCTTGTTTGCTTTTTTTTTCCCAAAAACCTTCTAAAACACAGGTTTTTCATGATAGTCTCTGCTGGTAAATCAAGAGACTTTATTCTATTCTCTTGTGTTTCACATTAAATTCTGACTGACCCTGTGTGAATTCTGGAAAGAACATGTTCCTAGCACCCACTTTCTGATCGTAAGAGGCAACAAATGAGGAGACATATTATGTGTTACCGTGTAACATAATTAAATGTCAGTTAATATTTGCTGAAAAGTGATGTCAAATCATGTGCTGTGATGTAGTGTATATGGTGGTAATGCACCTATAATCTGCCATTAATTTAAAAAGGAAAATCTGAAACTCTACATGAATGTATTAAATCTTTTTATCAAAGTATAAATAGCAATAGGTTGCTTGGTGCTTTTGTTTTGGACTGACTGTGTTTACACCTGATATTTACTATTAACATCCGTCCTGAAAGGTCCGATCAAAGGTGGACAGTAATAACTACAGGTGTGAACACAACCAAATGTGTGTTTCACAATGAACTGAAAGTACTTTTAAATTTAAACTCATCAACCCTGTACAGTCAAACAGTTCAAAACTACATGATCTGGTCTTTCCAAACAGAAATCATGTGTAATCACAGACATATTTGCAGCGGTCCACTTATGATGAAATCTCTGAGGATGGATGTTAAGTCCAAGTCTGAAGAGTACCTATGATGTTAACTTGTAAACAAATGGGACAATGTTTTTTTATGAATTCCTTCAACACATTGCATCTTAAGTATACCAGGATGAATTTAACACAGTTAGTTGTGGCAGTTTTGGCGCTGTTAAATCGAGTAGTTTTTTTTATGGACAGATGTAATGTTTTCTCTTTCATCCAGTTGATTTAGAGATGTATTTGTATTATGCAATACAGTTCAACAGCAGCAAGAGCAACCTCTTCAACTGGAACTGTGATACTTAACATTATAAAATATAATGTCAGCCACACATAACTAAGTCATAAAATATCCCAAATGAGTGGAAAATAGTCAGTTGAACATTCAATTCTAATTTGAAAATGATGCTTAACTGAAATCACAGTATCAGAGGCCAATGAAAATACATTACACGCTTGGCAAAATAAATGGTAATCTCAACCAATGTGTAAACAATAAACATATAACATATATAATCCTGATACACACTGACAAGTAGAATGAGTTGGATGGTGAAAAACAATGATTTTGTATGTATGTTGGTGTGTGATTTTTAGTGTAAAAACATTGACAAGAGCTGATCGTGACCGAATTTAAAATTCCCAATATTGTTAGTCATGCAAGGAAAGTGACTGGAGCTGTGGAATTAGACTGTAGTCTCAGTGCAAGGATACTTTCTCCAGTGTGAATAAAGCAAAGTCCAGTAAGCCAGCAGTAAAAGTTGTGGATTGTAAGCAAGAGGAGATATTGTGCTGCACCAGAAGCCTTACTGCCACAGAGAGAGGCCGTTCAGATTAACAGCCAAAAGCAGCAATGATGATGATGAGCTAATGCTAAAGTAAAAGGGGCAAACACTGAGCCACTTACAAACTCTGCACATCACAGCAAGCGGTTCTTCAAAGGAGGAAGACAGAGCAGGAGAAGGAGTAGGAAGAAGGGTTGTGAGAGATAAAAACATAAGCGGATTGGAAAGAAAAAGTTCAATCATCATAATTTCCATGGGAGGGAGGTATCCTCATTTTAAAACTAAAAAATCGTGATGTTCTGAAGGCACTTTATAAGATAATTTTAGCAACATGAGAGATTTAATCATACATCGTATGTGTTTTTATGTAGTAAGTTGTAGAGAAGGAAAAACAAAAGACGACAGGAGCAAAAAATGAGCAATCATAAAAAAGCTGAATAATGCTTGAAATTAAAACTATCACATAAACACCTTACAACCAGCCAAAATAAAGACACAGACAAAAATTTACCAACCTGAAGTCCTCTGAGCCCAACACCTCAGTGTAGAACATGACTTTACACTTGTGCGAGGAAACCTGCAGTGTAGCAAGCACATCGTCCACTCTGGGCAGGTTGGTGGCCGAACAGGCTGGCATGCTGTGGAACTTCCACTGAAGGATGTAGAAACCTGGCCATCGCGTTATATGGGAGCCCTGAGGACAGGACACAGACAATGTCAGATCGACAAATACAACCGAAACAACATATTATGTGTAACTATTCTAAAATAATTCTTGTTCCTGAATGCTCACCTGTACACTCTCTCCTTCCTTGCAGGTAAGTGGTGACTCCACCATACTATAATCTTGTCCCAAGGTCCATGACTTGTCAATTAGCTGCACATTGTTGCCAACTGGAGAAGTGATCCCGTGAGCTCCCAGGGCATCTTTACGTGGAGGCTGGGGGGCCCGCTTTGAGTGGTAGATGTTGAAAACAACATCGCCTTTGCAGACGTCAAAGTCCCAGGTGATGACAGAGGAGGCGTCAATGATCTCTATCAGCAGCTAGTTGAAGAATGGAAAGATAAACATTATTGTTTTTCAGGAGGGAAAAACAAGATACAGAAAATGATTTACTCATTTATCCATGATTTTCCCTAAGGCAGTGAACCTTGCCTGCTGCATTACTGACTTGCAAGGCAGTGGTGAACTGAAAAACCTGATCTCATAGTATTACATTATATTAGCCTCACTCCATATTTAAATGTGAGAAAGAGTGAAGATCTATTTTTGGCTGTTACAGAAGGTTTATTATGTACAACAACAAATATCTATCTTTTGTATTTATCATATAATCTGACACAGATAGCAGATGGTATAATATATATAATATATAATGTTACATTTGGTCTACATTTAAATTCAAAAACAATTTGTTGTTACACGTGCCAACCACTAGATGGCAGACATGCCAACAAAACAAAAGTTGTTTGCAGCTTTCTGTTGTTGTGCCCTACATTCATTTAAAACGTTCTCAGAGGCTTTACATGTTCAAGTCTCACTGTGGTGCTCTGCATTCAGCCTTACCTCATGTGGAGCACCCTTAAAGATGCTGGCACTTTGGTAAATTGTCTCTGTCCACAGGCGGACATCCTCATTCTCCAGCTCTTCAGCTGTGCGGTACATTGACTTTGGAACCAGGCCACCCTCTGGTACTTCACACTGCAGAGAAATGATGTGCATGTGTACGCATGTGCACAGATTAAAAACACACACACAATGAGGTCAATCAAGGAGATGTAGATGTGGGTGGTATCACGTCCTAGAAAGTTCAAATTAGAAACTAAGTAATGTTTTTTTAAGAACTTGCGTATGTTAAAACCTCAGACACTCACCATGCACTCTCCTCCAAGGAAGTCTGGAATGATTTCTTTGTCGATGTAGTCTACCAGACCTCCAGGACCCTGGTAATCATTGCCTGCATAAATGAGGAACTTCTTGCGGGTGTTTTCATCAATGAATGGACTCACCTAGGGCCAGAGATTTAGTTATTTTTAAGGTAATATTTGTCACTGTGCATTGTGATATGTGATATGATGGTTTGTTCATTTATGTTTTCATTTATGAAAATACAGATTGACAACAAATCACTAAAAGACGAGTGTAACATGGTGTTTGTGTTAGTGTGTGTCCTCTTCCTGGTTCTCACCAGTGTCCAGAGGACAGGGAAGACCCTGGGGGCTCTTAGAATAAGCAGCCGTCCCAGGGTTTCTGGGTAGTTGGCCTCTACAACTTCAATGATCCTCAGCAGTGCTTTGACCCCCGGTCGCCATAGGTGACGCATGTTCAGCCCCTCCAGATCTACCAGACATGTCCAACAGCTACAGAAGGAAGTGAGAGGATTTGAGTGTGGATAAGTGCGCGCACACATACACACAACTAGGCTAGAGCCTCTTTCTGACCACTTAGCACCTGCCACCCTGAAGTGAAGCTTAAGTGCTAAAGGGAATCCTTGCTAATTCAGGATATCTCCACCACACCCATCCCCATCTTCCCTTTCCCTATATGTATTCTGGCTAAGAGCTATGATGCGACAGCCACTTTTAGTTTACATGCCTTCCTGCATGACTCTTATCTCAGCCACCTCTTCTTGTTGGACGGGACTGGCAAAGGACAGATTCCATACTACAATCAGGAAGCCTCATGCATTCTTTCCATTTCTGGAGATAACACTGCTCTGTACTCAATGTGTGGGGGTTTGCAAATGTACCTGTATCCAATTATATCACAAATACTGAACTAAAACCAAATACCTTGTATACTTATTGGTGACACAAGAGGACATGTTGACAAGGTCTAAATGGTAATTTCTGCCACTCTTTTGATATAGGACCACATTTGAAGCTTTTAATACACTTTTGCCGAGAGCTTTACAACAACTGATGAATTTCATTATTGTTTGTTTGATGTTTTTTTAATCGTTGTTAGTTGTGATTTTGTTCTTTTGCCCACAAATAAATCTACTGTAACACTCACTTTTTCCACATTTCTGCTTATTATTGTATTCTAGACTTTAAACACAGCCCTACAAGCCTGGTAGCCAGCATTTTACTGACATTAGGTCTTAAAACATCTCAAAATAGTTTAAAATGCCCGTCATGAATTATCATGGCCTTGCTTATTTTGTTCTACCCACTATATATCAGTTTACAATAGGATTAATAATAACTGATTTATGTAGTGAACTCAAAAATGAACTTTGTCCCCTGATTTGTACCCAATGTTTACCTGATGGGTCGACCAAACACCTTGGTGTTCTCCTCACAGCGTCTCAGACCCTCCTCGTTGATAGACAGAACCTACAACACATTACAAAATCAGTTGTCTGCTGTGTTTTTACATTTGAAGCATACTCGTAACTAGAGCAGCCTAATAAATATGGCTATTAATAGTGCCCTGTGCTATATACATACTGTACAGCTGCTAGGACCTGCCACCGCACCATAAGTCCCTAATGTGTAATCCAACTACTAACTGCCTGTCTGATAAACCTTGCAACCACAGCATACATGCTAACTTAAAAGTGTGTGGTACGTACATGTCTGAGCAGAGACTCCTCTCCAAGAGCACGGACTAGCCCTTTAGTGTCCATCTGGCCCAGCCTCAGGATGTACAAAGGACGACCATCTAAAAAAAATAAAACAAATATTATGAAATATATACTTGATGCATCACACATTTACAGTCTGTAGGCCTTACAGGTTATTGGAAAGGTCTATGTCGTTTGCCCGTCTGTTCCGGTGTTATGTAAGGCAATAAGTGAGTAAATATAGATGTTTTTGTGTTTTGTCCATGTTGTCCCATTTATGTAGGAACATAAATGCCATTTCAATTTGATTTATACTGTCAACAGTATATCAAGGACTTCTGTCATGGGTCGAATGTACTGTGTAACTGTGTACTCGTGTTGTTGTGTAAGCTATTTGGGTAACGTAGTGCTGACAGTGGTAGTGTGTTTCTAAGAATGGCTGTGGCATGTGTGTAACATGATAATGTAAGAAACTGGAACATCCTTACTTAACAGTGCTGGAATAAGACTGTCTGCATGTTCTTAAGACTACGTACTCGTATATAAGCATGCGGTGTGCTAACTTGTTCAACTATGTGTGTGAGTGGAGCTGTAGGTGTAAGCCTACCTCTGTCATGGTGATGCCAGCCACCAGTGTAGTAGTCCAGGAGGACCTGGGGTGAAGTCCAGGTCTCTAGCAGATAGTCCACCTGGTGCTGCTTTCTCCAGGTCAGCGACTGACACAGGATTTCACGGGCCTTGTCTATGTTGAAGTCCCTGGCTCGCAAAAAGCGCAGAATGTGCTCGTCCTTAGGGATCTGAAAAGTAGAGGGAGTAAATGTCTCTATCACTTTTCCTAATTTAAACAGAGCAGTGTTACCACAGCAAACGGCTGCTCAGTTTGTCAAACATAAAAAACATGTAGTAGCCATCAGACTCAAATGAGAGTAAAAATGGAAACCTTTTGTATTGTAACCTCTGCAAATGTCTTTGATAATGATCTGGAGTTTGGAGAGATTATACATTACCTTTCCCTTGTGCGTCTCCTGCAGCCATTTACGAAGCCTGATCAGACAGCTTTCCTGCAGGGGGGTCAGGTCACCCAGGTAACGTTTGATATAGTCTGCATCCAGCTTATCTGCAACACAAAAACATAACAAGACCTATTTAATTATTTGCACAAATAGGGTAAACTAGCAGTCAAATGGTGAGCCAAACACCTTTACCAAAACCCATAATGTTGAAAGGATCCACAGTATCTTGCATGTCAGTTTCTTAGTAGTTTTGCAGTTTTACTTTGCTCCAAACGTTGTACCTTGTGATACCGCAAATATATGGCAAGTGCAAGCATTTGTTATTATTTGTAGGAACAGACCTTCAGGAGTACCAGCCAGAATCTCAGTTAGGCTGTCTGCCTGAAGCATGGTGCTGTCCTGCTTAGCATCTTGAGAGGTGCCATCCTTGATGTTGGTCGGCAGAGGGATGGAAACAGCAGGTGTGACTACAAGCTTAGGAAGATCAGGTGGGTTAGTGGAGAGGCTCGTTGGCCTTGGAGGAGGCAGGGAACGGGAAGAGGGGGCCCAGCGAGGTACATGGATGATCCCCTGGTCTTGTAGCTCCCTCAAGTAGTATTCAATAATCTCTTTTCCCTGCAGGGAAGTAAAGAAAATAGGCTCAAAATAATACGGGCTCTGAATCCAGTTAAATTGGATTTAAGGATGGAATTTGGAACACTGCCCAGCAACACTCATGATACAATAGCTGCTGTCCACTGCAAGACCTCATATAAGCTTGTCTATACAATTAGATGGACTGGCTCCTTATCCTCTTAACACCAACCCTTGAAAACATTGATGTGCCCTCTGTCTTATTAATGGAGACCGAATGGCATTTGTAAACCCAAAAGCTGTTGTTAACTTAAGTTTCTGTATATGTTCTCATCAGACACTATATCCCCTGACATACATACACATAAATACACACCTTGTTGATACTGCTGGCATACTGCTTCATTGCAATCTTTTCCACTGTGCTCTCAAAGCCAAAGAATGACTTGATATCGAGGCTGGCCGTCTGCTCAAAGCATGTCCAGTCCTCATTCTCCGGGTGAACCTGTACCGACATATAGACGCACATACTGTTTTTAGGTTCCACGTTCAGAATTAAGAGGATCATGTAACTACAGTAACCACATGCTCAGCTTCAGTAGATGATGACTAACACAGCTTTCACAGTCAGTGGGAGCATGTTTCTCATTCTGTATAAAACTGCCCATTATTTTACACATTAGTTTTCAAGAGCACGCAATCATGTATCTGGTGCATGACATTGAGTGTAATTTTATTTCAGAACAATAGAGGGTCATCAGGATTAGCTCGTTGGTACTCTGTAACTCTGTAGCACAATCATTATTTAGCCTTCCAGCTGCTCTACAGGGGGTGATGCCATAGCAACATTTTAACTGATCACAATATTTGTCTTAGTCTAAGTTGAATTTATTTTGTTACAGACTACAGTATCATCCATTTTGAAGTACCTGAGGTTATAAAATGCTTTCTTTAAATGCCTTAGTCTGGTCCATTACCTCAATAAACCAAGCTGTCCATTCTGATTACCATTCACAGTGTATAAAGCACCCATTAAGAGACATTGTGTAGTCCTAAAATTAGCATACTAGTGAGTTGGATGGTTTGTCACTTGGTTTTTACTTGACCTCATTAACTCAGAGCCAATTCATTCAGGTCTCATCTGGATATAGTGTACAAAAGAAGAGATGGTAGGAAAAGGAAGATGTGGTTTTAGAACAGTATTTAGAGCATCTTTGCAGAATCTAGGACTTTTCATTCATTTTTTAAATTAAAATGCTTTTAATTTTCATCTTTGCCTTTATTTGTATCACTGCCACAATCTAACACACTTGCAAAAAAGAGCAACGCAACCTCAAATTCCAATACAGAAAAGAGAAGGCCAAGAGAACAAAATTGTTCACTTGGTCTATGTCTGCTTGCTTTTCATCTTTCATTTTTCAGGCATCATTGATTAAGTCTAAATTTCAGCAAAAGTGGGAACCAGAGTGTTGTTGATGGATGACCACACATACCAAGCAAACTTGTGTTTTGACTTTATCGCCAAATCAACCACATGAATGTGTTATTCATAGTTCATTAAAATAATTCACTAAATAACCATGAAGCATGTGGGCTGTGATAGCAAACAATATGCTCAGTGAGCAGTAAACGGTTTGTGTTTATATAGCACATAATGTACAGTAGGTTTAAAACACCCATCAAAGAGTTTAGATTACAACTATGCCTGCTCTGTCATACATACACGTACACAAACACACACTGCCAACTATGTCACTGAGGGCAATTTAAGGTTCACTGCCTTGGCAAAAGGCCACTTTGGCATGTGGACAGGAGATGCAGCGCATCACAGAAAAGCATAGCAGTTGGCGTGTTACTGACCGAATAGCAGCAGGTCTCATGGATGATGACCCTGTTCGAGAAGGTCTCATTATGGGACTCAATGTGCAATGTCCTTTCCTTTCGGTTGAGTGTGTTTTTCTGGATAAAGTAGACATAGTCCACACCAGCAATCTGAAAAGCAAACAAACCACATGTGTTACAAGAAACAATTACTATTAATATGAAACAGCAAATTTAGATGCAAGATTATAAAAAAGCAACCACCAAAGACCCAAAATATTACGTTTATAGATAAGAAAAATATAAACAAATGAAAAAAAAAATGAAATCCTCAATAGGAGTGTGAAAGAACCATAAATACCCAAGTACATAGTACTTAATTTGGGCAATACCAAGACCTGATGTCCAACATACCCGTTTGAGGAGGCGTGGGGCATCCACATCCAGGGCACAGCGGCGTTCAACCCTGTGGGTGGCTTCATCTTCACTTGTCTCCTCGTTAATCACATCACTTGCAACAAACATAGGAATCAGGTGACAGGTCGGGAATCTGCGCTCATAAGCCTGAAAGGGAAAGATAATTGTCACTTAAAAATGTTTTTCTTCTATTCATTGCCACGGTAGTTTAGAAAAGTTTACCACCAAATTAACCTTAAACAGTAAACTGATTAAGAGAGAGAGAGAGAGAGCGAAAACGAGAGAGAGAGAGAGAGAGAGAGAGAGAGAGAGAGAAAGAGAGGTTGCTGAAGCGAATGCTGAAGCGGAAGTGATTGCAGGGGCACGATTGTGGAAGCACTTAATATTATTAGTGTGACATTTTAGAATGCAAATAAAGCGGAAAACGTCAAGATATCGGCCAAAGAAATTGGCCATCGGCTGACCGTGACCTCTAAACATCGACATCGGCAATAGAAAAACCCATATCCGTCGATCTCTACGTCACACCATTCAAAACTTCTTGCCTGAGTCAAGTCACAACAGAAAATATTTCTTTTCTTTCAAAAAAATTCCTCAACACACAATAACAAGATCAGTCCTTGAATCCAAATGATATGTTCTCATGAATACAAGAAAGGCAATCTAAGCTCTAACCTAAGCAGCCAGCAGTTATGCAACTGGGCTGTGCCTGGTGAAACATGCAGCAACAGAACCTATTACCTCCCCTTTATCACAAACATTGTCCCATCTTGGATCTGACTGGCGTGGTTATGTAACTGGCAAGTCAAAACATTCAATGATGTTTACAATAAAGTCAGTCATAACAATGAGCTGGTCTGAGACTCTTATGTGAAGTAATCTTGATTTCTGAGTCTCCAGAAAATGAAAGAATGCATTTAGCAAAATAAAGATAAGGCACACCAGGTAAGCAAAGACTGATTAATGACAAATTATCACAGAGGATAAAAATGTACTGTTGGAAATGCAACACTGTTGATTACTGGGACATACACGGGAGGTATGAATGAGATTTATGAGCAAGTGTGAGTGAGAACAGCAGAGAATGTACTTCTCATAAGACTCATTATTTGTATATCCCTCTTTATATTTATTCTTTATAACTAATAAGAATAGAATTGCCTTGTTCAAAACACACACACGGCTTTAGACTTGTTAGTATGTTGAGCAGCAGCAGCCACTGTTTTATTTTTGTGTAGGCAGTCAGCAGCGTTCAGCAGCTCCTGGCAAACCAATGCCAGGGGCACCAAACCACTCAGCTGCCCACTGTCCACTGAGCGCGTGAATTGTGAGCTCTGTTTTTCAGTCCTGAAGCTCTGGAATTCTGACTTCAGGCTTTGTTCTGCCATCAGCACAACAGCACTGACTGTAAACATTAGTTACACCCATTAAAACCCCCATACGTCAACAAAAACCCAACCACAAATGCTATGTGCCGTCAAAAACACCACTACTGTTAATTAAAACAATAGGGTTACGTAATGTACAAAAACACCTTATTAAACCACTAAGATGAACACAAAAAACATGACAAATGTAAACACATAGCATAAAAAAACTCTGTCCCTTGTTAACAAAAAATAGCGTGACCTTTTTTCTATTACTGCAGGACATAGCTTGGTCTCAACAGGTCATCTATGAAAAATACAATGTCAGTAAATACTAGTTAGTTTATCAAAATATACCTACTAGTAACTTTTAGTGTAACTAAATTACACTAAAAGTGTTCACCATTACCAAAGCAAAATTGAATTTATCCTTTTACTATGAAAGTATCATGGGTTTGAAGCTCATAAACGATGCATAATAACTAGTATAAAAACAAAAAAAATACATTTATAAATATATGACTGGCATGATGTATGCTACATGATACTAAGATTAAATATTAAAAAAGTAATTAAAATTATAAAGTTTTAGTCTTGTCTTCCAAAATGGTACCAAACAAGCAACAACTTCCAACAGCATTTACTGGCTGTTGTGTGACAGCTTATTTAAGTTAAACGTTGAGGGTAATCTTTCCAGGTTATGTCAACACAACGTCCTTGTGCTCTCACACTTTACCGAGAACTTCCTTTAGTCACCTGCCGTGTCATGATGTCTTATGCAGCTGTGACTCAAAATACACAGCTAAAAGCAATTTAAGCAGCATGAGTCAACATTTAAGGTCATTTAGCCTCTATCTAAGTCTATATTGACCTACAATTGAATTTTGCTCAACAGGGTGGGAGTGTGTGCATGTTAAGAGTTTTTTTTACATTTTTTTTTACATTTTTCTTTTCTCACTATTAGAATGAAATATTACTAACAAGTAATAGAATATAGGCTTTAAACCTGCTGTTGACTCTCTTTGTTAAACAAAATATAATGGATCCAATTATGCATGCCTGGTGTGCTGAAAATAAACAAAAAGCTATAGCTTTACAAAAGCTGTATTCCTGATAACTAAAATGCTCTATTTGCTTTCATCAGACATTCTCAGTACACAGCCAAAGCAGCGGTTTGACAAACATTACATGTATACATGACACCACCCTTTCAATTCATCAGTCTTTTGCATTCAGGGCAAACCAACCCAAATAACCATGGTTACTAAACTCTAATACAATTAATGTTTATTTGACCCCTGTTTCAACTCCATGACCAACTTCCAGAGACAATTTAAAAACATATGGCAAATAAAGCCTTTCCAGGTTTCCAGATCTTCTTAAAATAAAAACAGTGGATGTTTAAGAGAGTTTGGAGGAACATCTTCTGATCTCAGTAGTGACAGGATACTGTATGTTTGTGCGCAGGTGGCAAGCTAGGTAATGTGTAATCGTTTAATGTGCTTTCCAGTAGATCATAAGAGCAAACATAAAAACAATTCATGGGTTCTTTAACGTTTCCTGCATTCACAGAAGACATTTTTCCTCTGAACAACAGGCAGTGCAGATAAAGGGAATGTGGTGAAAAATACAACATGTTCTATTCAGCTAAAGCAGATTCAGGAAATCCAGTATTTCCGAAGGGACAGATACCACTTTAGAAAAACAAAGAGCTGTGCGGTGCATGTATACGTGTATATGTAGGACAGGGCAAGAAAACAAGAGTATTGGCACTAAGCCCAGCCATTATCTGATCTGAACTTCTGGCATTTAAAAAAAGAAACTTAAATATAGCTGAACATATGTTCCAAACAAATGCAGGAAAAAACTGTTAAGAACATATTAAGTTGCATTAATTGTTTTTTTTAAGTTAGGAAAAAAGCTACTTTATTTAATTGTAGTGCAAATTCAGTAGATTAAATAACTTGAAAATCAAGCGGAGCTGAATAGTTGTATTCTTTAAAATTTTAAGTAATTGACCAGCAAAGTATTATTATCATCCAATATTAATTAATTTAAAACTTGGAATTTGTTGAAGGTTTACTGGCAAAGTGAGAATATTCGCAAAGACTGCCCTGGCCGCCCTGGAACTTATAAGACCCTTTTGACTAACCATGACTAACCATGTAACCAAGACTAACCAAATGTAAAAGCCATGTAAACCATCTGTAGTCCACTAAACCATCCCTCCACTGTTGAGTAATGTTCTTTCCCCACTTGGACCTCCCACTGACGCGGTAAACGTGACAGGAGTGGAATCAAGGTTCTTGGCAGGAGCTGTCACACCTTGTGTGTATGTGCGCATATTGAAACTGCCAGATCGAGGAGACTCCAAATGGCTGGTACATTAGTGTTTTTACACACTGTCCGTATTTTCAGTGTGTGCAAGCCCTAACCTAATATATGAATATTTGTGCATGACTCAGTAATTGTATTCATAAATAATCTGTGTTCAACATCTCACAATTCCATACATGCTCAGGGTGTCATACCCCTTTTCCTTAGCTTTTGGATCAACTTCTCCAGGAATCCAATTGGCAGATATTCCTCCATAACAACTGTACACAAACATTAAACACATATACCCTAAAACAACAAAAAAAATGAGGCTGCACTAGATGTAAATTCAGCCATACACTGTAAAGGAATTGAAAATTACACAAAGATGACATACAACCATAAAAATGACTTTTGCATTTACTTTACAACAGGCATTCTATCACTTTATATTGATATGTTGACACATGACTGTGGTTACATAAGGGAGGTAGTGTGAGCCTGGCAATGTACTAAGATACGTTAAGTAGCTGCACCACATTGAATGGAAAATAAGAAGAACCCAGAGGCAAAGGAGTCATAACTTAGCAACAGCTCTGACGCAATGCTTCTGTTTATTTGCAACTGTTCACAAGAAGTAGAAGGATCTGTGACTTGTAAGGCATGACCTGACTTGACTGTAGATGTTCTGATATATCAAGCATGATAGAGCCTTCACATTAACTTCAGTTCTATAGCCATGGGCAAAATGCCACAAATACAGAAATTTCTGTTATACATGATCATTTTCCCAAATGCCAAAAAATAGAAGGCTTTTAAAAACGATTTTGATCTACTTTCTAAGTGTGTTACAGCTTAAGTCAATTTTGCTTATTTACTCAATCATGAAAATGAGGGAAGTGATAGTCTTGTTGGCATAAATTGATAATCTGGGGCCTGCAGATTTCCTGGTACCAACACTATGACCAGAAAATACTGCAAACTTCCTCAGCGGCAGGACAACACCTCTGGAGTTTAAGAAAATGAAATGGTTATGTACTATAGGTATAGGCAATAGCTGCCCAAAGGTTTATATTTGGTCTCAGTTATAAAGCAACAACCTAAATACTGTGTAGCCCACAAGAGGAGAAACCAAAACTGTTTTCCACAAACAAGCAGGCACACTGATAGATGAGGCCCACAGTCAGTCAATAGTAATACAAGTGCTATCTCTGATGTTCCATCCGAATGACTCAAAACAAATGGCATAGTGACACCCCTGACTTTACACTCAAACAAAACATCTCTGAATGAGGGCCACCAGCAGGGTCATGACGTCATTCTGCAAATCTTTGTTGACAAAAATCATTACACATTCCAACCCAACACCTCAGGCCATCTTGGACTGTTGGGTACGTCATTACATTAGTATAAGGTCACTGGATCTGGGATCCAGTGACCTTATACATGAGGTTTTCAACCAATCAGTTCCAGAAGCATCTGAGCTTAGGTGTAGACTCCATGTGGGGCAGAGAACAAGAACAATCACCTGATTGAAAGGATGCAACAATAGAGCCATTGGTCTTTGCACACCATACCACCCACTTCTCTCCCACCACTGACCTCGCTGCTTCACTGTGCATTGTAATGGCAGAACTGCCTGGAATGACAAACTTGGGACTAAGGAGGGTCACATTCGGCAAAGTGTACAGACCTTATAAAAATTCTATATAATATGCTAAAGAAGAATGCTAGGTTTTGTATGCATGACTGGATTAGTTTGTGCATCTGGAACAAAAAGCTGGCCATCTCTTAGCCGTCAAAAATCTCTGTAAGAATATAACATAACAGACTATACATATTTCTAATCATGTTGGACATAATAAAACAAATTTTGCCAAAGTGAACTTTAACATCTTGGTCCATTAAAAAAAACATATCCAGGGTTTCCTGCTGACCAGGCAGCAATTTGTGGCAGAGTGGGCATGGCCAAAGGTTTGGTCAGGGGTGTGACCCCATCTCTGTCTGTCTGTTTGTTTGTCTGTCTGTCTGTCTATCTGTCTGTCTGTCCCTGTGAATGAATGTGAATGTGTGGAGCAGGGCCGATTATCGTCTATCTACGGGAAACCCTGATATCTGCTTAGAAAACGATGAGTCACAACTTAGTGGAACTAAGTCCAAGCACCTCCCGCTTCAGCACATAAGGAGGGGCTCGCAAGACAGGTTTGCAGAGTTCTCTCCCCCAACTGCAACAAAGTGTATTTGTTTTATCAACTGTGATTAAGCTCTAACTGAATGGTCACCATTTGTGAGTTGCTGAAATTGCGTAGCTTCACTGCACACTGTGAACGTGCATCACTTAAAGTTGAGAGACTTTAGTTTAGTTTCCCTATTATCAACTGCACTATGCAAGACATTTGATTATGTCATTGTTGCCACCTTAAAACTTTGCTTTAGCACTCACACAGTGAGTGCTAAATAGAAATTACAGGTACACCATAGCACATTACCAGTTGTAATTAGTATTTTGGAGCTCAAATAATGAAAAAAGAAAACAACCAACCATTTATCTAATCTGACATCTTGGTGAGTCACACACATTATGTGTACTTTCTTTAGGGATGGCTGTCTTCATATACAGCGGGGAAACTAGGGATGGAAGATAGAGCTCAGAGAGAGAAAGAAATTGGAAGAGAGAGGTGAGGAGAGCAGGTAAGGAAAGGGTGAAAATGAAAATATAAAAACAATGAAGAATCTTTCAATTCATGCTCCCAACAACCCCCATATATCAGCCACTAATTTTCCCACTTTGTCAGGGATTGGCAGATAAATCAACCAGGCACGAGGCCTAGCTGATGTGAGTGACAGACAAGGCAACAACTCACAGAAGGATTTTCACAGATTAAAGCCAGTAATGCTTCAGTACATGAGAACTGGACTGCAAAAGCCTTAACCAGACCTGGCCATAAGTGGGTCAACCCTGACAGGGCTGCTTTGTGCTGAGACAGGCTAGACATAAAGGAGGAGGACAACAGGATGAGCCAAGTTTAGAAACACTGGCAATAAACAGGCACAAAAACAGTTGTTCAAGGTGTGAATGATGAACATGATACTATTAAAAGACGCCAGATCAGAGTTCCCAATTGCCAGAGAAAACTGTCCTCAACCAAATCTGAAACATTTGATCATTAAATATTCTCTTTTCTTCAACTCTTTACTCTGTTGCATTAAACATGGTACCTTAAACAGTTCGGAAACTACTTAAGGAGCATTTTGCGTCATGGAAGCTCAGACTGACTGAAACATTTCCTGTGCCATGATCATCCATTGTCGAACCGGTTTTTGTAAGAGACCAAAGGGCTCATTAATAGGCAAAGGCGCACTGTGAGCTCATTAATGAGCCCTTTGGTTACAACCTGTTTTAGACCAAACAACAAGTTTCGCTCTACTGTTGTGCCAGTGTTTGAAAGAATCTATGTGTGTATGTGGAAAACAACCCGTGCTCCACAGTCACTTTTCCAACAGTACAAGGTTTTACTAAGCTTTGACACATTCCTTATCACTATTTCATACTCTTTAGTTTGCTTTCAAAACTCTGTAAGTCTGTTGCTGTGGCAACAGTAAGTATCTCAGTATGTACTTGTTTGTGTTGCTGCCATTGATAAAGGGGATTTGGTCACAAAGGATACATCCCCTAAATGTGGCACAGCACATCCTGTTCCATTCTCTGAAAGAGAAACTGCTGGGACAGGGGCAGGACCAAGTGCCTTGGTCCTTGTGGATTAGCAACACACCAGAACGTTTCCATGGAGCAGTTTAGGCTTTGATTCCTTACCCTCTTGCTGTAGTATACTCATGGTAATAGGGAGTAGAAGAAATTTAGCGGTTTCTATCATCAACTGCAACAGAAAACATCAATATTGTATTTATTATCTATTTATTCTGGGGTATGCCAGTGTTTTTACTGAAGTCATTCTTCATTATTGGAAATATGTCATATATCCCTTCAGGCCTGAAACAACAACAATGATTATGAGTTTTGCATTAGACATTCCTCTGACTCCCCGAGGATAGACTAGAGGCTTTGAAACTTAACAGCAGCAACAGCAGTGACACATTTACTACATTTCCTGTTATTGTTATGTTACAATACATATACAGGCAGTTGCAGCATAACATACATAACAGTGTTGTTGGTTGGGTTTACTTATTTATCTTATAAGCTTAACTTCAATGGAGGCACTTACTTAAGATGCTGTACTGTGCGTTTCATGGCACTATTCTGATCTTGTCAGTATTTTCTGGAGGTGGGCCTCTGTGACATACAACCCTCTACTGACACATATCATATATCTGCCCTATCACTTTGTGCAACATTTTAGTAGAGTCTTCAGTTAGGTGTCAAGTCCAGTCCTGTCTGGATTACTTTTAGAGCTCTCTATTAAAACCTACAAGCCAAAACAAGCAGAACAACAACACCCAAAGAACACAATGTTCCATTAAAGGGGTATTCCAATAGTAATTTACATTTCCTTTACACACACACACACACATTTACAAACATGGGGTGGTGGTTGAAAAATACTGGGATTCCTTTTTGTGGTATTGATGATCAGATATTTGTATGCAAATTCCATTCAACACAGCGTTATATTGCACAGGGGTGAAATGCTTTGATAGCACCGGTCATTGAGCCGAGTGGCTGCTTGAGGCCAAGTATAGAGGGGCTGTATTTCATCAAGACTACAGGAATGCATTTAAAGACTTTACCAGAGGAATGTAGAGCCTTGTTTTTACCTTCTCAAGACTAAAATCCAAACAACAGTGTCTAGTGAAGGGAAAACACAAAATTCCTTTAAGCAAAATGTAAAATCCACTCTACCAGCAGACAAGAAGGGAGAAGGCAATATATGCATATATTTTAGAAGCCTCTGACAGAGAAACTGGAGGTATATAACATGGTTGAACTAAGCATTTCGTAATGTGCGTTTATTCTGAAGTACTCATAAGTAGCATAAACCTTAGGCCTGTCTCAACAATATGAACATCTTACACATGGTGAAAAGTAAAGCTAGTGCTGAAAGGACATTTGTAACGTAACAGATAAACTGATTTGTGATAGTTTCCAACTATGCTGCAATCATGACAGACCTGCTAAGCAGGGACGTGAGGGTAGAGAGATTTCATTGGATTTTCAATTTTAAAAAAACTCAGCAAGTGTTGTGACGCACCATTAAGTCCGCTCTGCAGTGTCTGCAAAAAGGCTCACTGCAGAGGAAATACACAAAAAGGAAAAGAGTCTGAATGCATCAAACTCTGCTTCACAATGACTGAAATTGATGTTTCATTTACAAAACTCACTATGGACTTTGTCCATAATACTGGTATCTTAACTAAGTAGGGATTTACACTATCACGATTAAATGTTATTTAATGGAAAAAGGTCAGTCACATGAAACAAATGAAAATTTAACAATTTTTACATTTGCAAAAAGCAACAAACACTGTGCAAAAAAAATATGAATTCACTTATCAACAAACGCACCTGAGGTGCTGCTCTGTAACACCCTCTCTAAAACAAACAAAAACACACACACTTGAGTGCACACTTGCGTGCACACACATACACGCAATCTTTAGATTCTGTGACATTCAAGGAATAAATTGCAAAAAACAACATTGTTTATGGAGAGGAGGAGCAGCTGAATCAGCTGTCAGTGTGTGTGCATGTAGCAGTGATGTGTCAGTTGATGCACATTGAGCAGTTGCAAGTCACCAATAAAGCTAATAAAGACATTTATAAAATAAGTGGTTGGGAGGCGGATCGGGTACATTATTTTAATATTAATACTTGCGGTCCGATTGCGGAAATGCGCATCTTAAAAGGGAACATTGCTTGCGTACAATCGCGCACAATTGCAGTATCTTAGATGCAGCATAGTGGGAACATTGGTCCAAGTGTACCTGCACGCCACTTGCTATCTCTGCGTCTCTCTATACAACTAATATTCTCCATATCTGTGCTGCCCTAGTTAAAAAGTACCTAGGACAACTCACAAATCAAGCAATCGCAAGTCTCCTTTGCGACTGCTACTCCCCCTTTGGGCTATATGTGCAGACCCCAGTGTAGGTACAAGCCCTCTATTTATAGCCATCTGTTTGCCCAGTCGGCTCTAAGAAGAGTTAGGGTGCTTTTCCATTAGCGTCAGCCCATCTCGGTACAGCACAGTACAGCTCGGCACGATACGGAATGCTTGGTTTTCCATTGCACTGGAGCAGTGTCACTACGTGGGCGGAGTCTTCCCCTGCTTCCTGAAAGATCACCGTAGGAGAGGGGGAAGGGGGGTACCAACTATGGAACCAAAGCCGAGTGGTTCCAAAGTTGGAAGCGTTTTCGGCTGCTGGGGCCTAGAGGAAAAGCGCACAAAGCGTGCTGAGGTGACGCTAGTGGAAAAGCACCCTTAGTCTTGCGCCACCCTTCTTCATGCTGGTGTAGAAAGCTGATTTCCATTTAAAGAAAACAGCAACTGCCTGGAATCTGCACGCTGCCACTGACACAACTTCCGGGTCATTTAAATATGTGGAAATACTCCAAAGAAAGTATTAGCTCAGCAATATGATCTCTTTGACTAGTTCAACCATTGGCTAAAACTGACAGTTGCACAATCATAACCAGGTCTCTGCTGCCTTGCACTAACACTGCAATTCTCAACATTGCTGAGTAAACCATTCATTGTGTGATTACATGTTCCAGTGTAGTACATTACTGCTTCTTTTCCTTCCCCCTTATGTTTAACAATAGAGTAGGAAAAGAAAAACATGGAGCCGCTTAATGTCAGATCTTCAGGCAGTGTTTTCTATGTGCTCGCTGCTGATGCATTTCAGTGTACCTGCTCCACTATCCAACAAACCAAAGTCCAGTATCACAATTGTTTAGAACTAACTGGCAGCTTCGTATTGCAAACTAAATACAGTAAAAGGAGCTAATAATACAAATTCAAAAATGTACAAAGAAGAAACAAAAGAACTAACAAATAAAACTACTAAAAAGAAAAAGAAAAAAGGTCCACAAAAAACAGTATGTTTTTTTCGGACGTGAAATTTAGTGGGTTGGTGCGTGCCTATATAGCACAATGGCAGAAACACTGCACGGACAATGAAGCGCCATTAAAAATCAAGATGACAGGAAATTAGATGGGAGTGCATTCCTTCCTTGCTAGTGTGGAAAACTGATTTTCATTTGAAGATAAAACAACTAACTGGCACCTTGTGTGCTAAAAACACATAATAGGTACAAGAAGGGCATAAACCTCACAAAGTGAGGTCAAAAGGGCATTAGTGTCCAAAGTGTGGTCCACAAGCCAATCATGGCATGAGGTCAGGAGCTCAAAGCACTCTGTGCGCATAAGAGCATTTTGTGTTCATGTTCTCCCTGACCCTGCTTAATTTACCACCTCCAGAAATGACTAATCTGGAGATACCTTCCCAAGTTTGGTGAAAATCCACCTATGTGTTGTCGAGTTATTTTGTAAGCACACTGCTTGTGTGGTTATGCCAGCCTGCAGGTAAATAATATTTTTCACACAAGACAATAGTCCCATAAACATAAACATTCACAGAGGGCTAAGTCCAACTTGAGGTAGAGATACTTACGGCCATCACCAGCTCAAAGGGATGCTTGTACACCCGCACGGGTGACTGGTACTTCTGCACCATAATGGGGATTATAGTAACACCAACAACCTGAAGAATAAATCAATCAGAAAATAAAGGTTAAGTTAGGCATTTCATTATTTCTCTATTTATACTGAAACCACAACATTGGCAGCAATAGGCCATTGCCAAGGCCAGATTCAGTGTAAAAGGTGTAATGTAATGTAAAGGTGAGTTTTTCCCTGACACTTGTTGATGCAAGGTCCATGCTTGAGTGTGTAGATGTGTGTGTTTGCTTGCAGCCATATGACCTAGAAAAGCATGTGTAGTGTTGGGATACAGAAAGAAACTCTTCTAAGCAATGAAACTGGATCTCAGTGATCAGTGGTTGCAGCAATTACTGTTTATTTATAGAGAATGCAAAGGCTGTTCACTGAAAGCTATTGGGGATATCACTAAACTAGTCCAACAACTTTCTCTACAGAAGCTCAGCTAACAGCTACATATGAAGTCACCTAAAATAATAATTAAAAATGTGTTGATGCTGTTAATTATTTTAAGTAAACAGCGTATTTCACATTCTGGAGAATTTACATAGACGCTAGAAACCCGTTGTGACATAAAACATATCAATAGAAGGAATCTTACAGTCACTTTAAAACGATCAGTAGTAGTTAAATACAAATACACGTTTTCACAATCCAAACAAAATGCGAAGTGGAAACAAACACTGGCTTGAACTTAACGTTTCCTGATCATGCTGACACACGTTTCTAATGACAGCTATGCTGTGATGGGACTGTGACTGTAGGGAGGGGTGCGAGCTAAGGGGACGACACAGGACATAAACTGATCACCATAGTATTCCTCTACACATAATGCACATCTAAATGTTGCTACTGTCATAGATATTTACCGACATGCTTCAGGATCAGCCAGCAACTTTAAAGACACGAGCATGACAATTATTTCAACATTGTTTTTTAATTACAGACTTAAGATGACACAATTCCAAACACGCGATTCAGCGGTTTCTAAGTCTGTGTATGAGACAAAGTCTGCGATGGGCAACTGTTGGGAAGACATAAAGCCACATGTCTGAATATCTTCTCTAGCGTCTACATATAACAGTTGGTTGTGTATACGTTACGATTTCGCACTAGGTCAGTTAAATAACACCTCGGGTTTTTAATGGTTTAATCTGAGCCATTTGTTTTGCTCTTCTTTGGTTTGTTTTGATGGTCCTCGAACAGAATATCTGGAAAATAACGTTTTAACAGTTTTAGCTGAGCCACCACTGGAATATTTTGATCACCCAACGTTATGTTTCTAATAAAAAAATAAAACTATAAAATGAAATAAAATAACCGGCTTGGTTATTTTAACAAAATCAGCTCAGTATCGGGGTACATTTCCCACACCGACTCGTTAACGTTAGCTTACACAACAGCGGCTAAAAGAGACTAGCCGGCAAGCTATCGCTAACTTAACAAATCGTTGTTAACTTGATATTAATCTCATAACTGGTGCTTACCGGTGTGTCAAATCAAAACAGAATTCCGTGGTTCTTCCGTTTGTTTAGACGGTGTGTTTCAGTAACGGGCTATCCCTGTGAACTCTTGCCATTCCCGTCTTCAGCGCTTCACTTCTCCGGATCTGTGTGATAAGATGAAGCCAGCAGCTAACAACAGTTAGCCTTCTCGTGCTAGCTGGCCATGTAGCTGGAGTATGTAGCTAACTAGCTAACCGTCGGAGGACACTGACAGTCAATCGCTGACGGACATATTAACAGCGACAAATGACATATCATTAAAGGTACACGGGTTTAATCACATCCGCAGAGAAGCAGCGTCGACGGAGGACGACTGCATCCCTCTGACAGTCCCCTCCTCCTCACTCCGGCTCAGACCCGTGATGACGTCGCTCCTCCCCGCTTCCTCACTCAGTTATTTTCCACCTCTGGCGGATCACGGTGCTGCGCTCACACAACCCACTGTCTTACCACACTAGCGCCAGTGAAGGTCAAACACCGATTAACGGCGAGACGTCAGATTATGTCACCGTGGCTTTATCTCAATTGATCTGCCATGGAATTACAGCAGCGTCACGAGTGACTCACTGCAAAGATCAGATTTTCAATGGCAGCAGCGGGTGACTGACACGTGTTTGCAGTGCTGCGCGAAGGAAACATATGCACCAATAGGTTACATTTATAAACATATATAACATATATATATAACATATAACATAAGAAACAGAATAAAGATATGTTGAAATGGTGACGTCGAAACAAAACTACAGGTAAGAGCAGGTGGTCCACAGCTGACTGATGATTGCACCTGATCAGGACACAAATGTGTGGCAGTAGATCTAAATATGAAAATAAAAGATGATGCTCAATAAGTCATAATGCTCCAATGGATGACACAGATGTAACAGGAGCTGTCAGTCAAATCCATATATTACTGAGAAGGTGTATTCAGAAAACACCTGCATGGGTGAACAGGAAGTGTTCAAAGGAATACTGCAGCCACACTGTTAGGCTGTTGTTCTGATTGAAGGCAAATTGTGGACAGATTGCTCTGAAGCATCAGAGATCGAGATGAACTGAATTAGAGGGAGTATACAGGAAGCGCCCCCGACAACATCAAAAGAGTCATTTCCTCAAATGTGAAAAGGATTCGCAGAGGACACGACACAGATGTTTTAATGGAGTGTTATTCTGCCTTCCAGTGGACCAGTGGTCGCCATTATTTAAAAAGGACTGTGTATCAAAACATCAGACCTCAGGATGTCCTGAAAGCTTATATAGTAGATCACCACTTCTGACATGTTTGATGAAAAGAAATAGGAAGTGTGTTTTTAGTGTTTCTTTTAAAGTTAAAGTTAATATATTGTAGGTTCACTTATGTAGAGATTTCTTAAGACTTTTCAAAAATTATATGTTATGGTCTATTTGTTTAGGTGGCGACTGAAGGCCAAGGCCTTAAACATTGATAAGGTACTGGAGTGTACTGGGTCCCACCAAAGACACAGGGCTGTCTGTATTTTAGCAGCTCCAGGAGAGTTAGTTTAGTTTCATCTGCCCTAAAGAGTGTGAGTCATGTTGGGCCCCAATATACAATATCACCATACCAGCGGAATGTGAGACATTTGCTGCAGATAAAAAAAGTTGAAATGTTAAGACACTGTTTATTAAGTATCCCAGGTCACAAAATTACAAAAAAAAAAACAATAACAATAGCAGTGAAATAAAGTGAAAGTCAGTTCTAAAAAGCCCCTCAAGCTACATTCAAATATACAAGTAGTGGAACTTACATTCACAGAACTGTTCTTTTAATGGGGTATTTAGTGACACATTTTCTCATCACAAAGGTCATATGTTTCATCCATGCATGTTTCTTTTGAGTGTTGTTGCACAAGTATGTCTGAACGTGGCTGAGACCTTTTAAGCCTCTGTTTAGTTCTCAGAGTTTAAGACGCAAATACTAATTATGTAAGAGGTTTAGCAGCGATGGTGGTGGATGGTATAATAGCAGGATGGTAATGTTTCAAATGGCAGGGTAGCTGAGTTAATGACACTTACACAAAGTCCTGTCCCTACTGTATGTATTTAAAAAACAGTTACATTTAAAAAACACAAAAACACTTTATAGTCATATAATGCCTGGCTGGGAAATGTGATCCCTTGATAATTCATGACAACAAAGTCATATAACCCTCATTGCCTAACCATTAAGGACAGGATGTAGAGGTGTATACCACTGTTATGGTCATGATTCCATCAAGGTCATGGCAAACGTACATCATGTTGTGTGTGGGTCAGTGGACTGGCATTGAAACATTACCCTTATTGAGCAAAAACAGAAGAGAGACATTGTTAGTAGGGTGTACAATGGGTTCAGCAGGCTAAAGGAAAAATGTTGTTACTGTGCTGCCCTAGATCCATCTAGCAGAGCTGAAAACAACCACCTCCTACTGATAATTTGTTAGCCTCATTAGTAGAGTTTGAACAAGAGCTTCTGTTCCATTGATCACATTATCATCTGCAGCAATGGTGATAAACCACATTAAACAGCAAAATAATAAATATACTATGCCATTGTAAGGAAAGAGAAATGGCCTACTTTATGGTTTCAGAGCATTTCCAACTGATGTATAGTGTCCTCTTCTGGACAATAGATGCAGTTACAACAAATTCCAATTCAGGGAGCAAATGGGCCACAAGAAAAAGTATGCATTCAGGGCAGTTATTGTTTGGTTGACAAGTTGAGGTGTTAGGTTAATGAAAGATTATTGTTTGGAACTCAACTGAATCAAGTGGAGAAGAAGTGTGAGCACAGCACACACATGCAAGTGGGTACACAGTGGGTAGCCACACACACAAGGTGCCCAGGGAGCTATTAGACAAGCACTCCAGGTTGACTTTGAAAGAGGGATGAACAGCGAGTATGGAGAAAAGGCTACAGCGTGGTCCTGACTAGGTAGAGTATAGAACATTATTCAAATTATGAAGATTATGGTGATAAGCATAGTGTAAACTGAAAATAATAGTAGCAATATTAATTATTATTGTAGTGTAGGTTAATGCACGGCAGGGTAGTGGAGAGTTAAATGATGTTATGTAATACATATATCCATCCATCCATTTTCTAAAATATACAGTTTCTAGTGTGACATCATTACATGAAATTACATTACATTACATTACATTACAACACATCACCATCTTCTTCAAATACTATTCCTGTTGTTTACTAAAAAATTAATGGGAAAAATCCTTTGATCCACTATATGGATCATTTTCAAACTCCCCTCATTGATCCAGCTCCTTTCATATGTCACTGGAGCCTCTAAAAGACATCAGATACTGACCTTCCTCTTTTTTGTTGTTTAATGGCGTCGGGCAAACAAGTTAAAGTGCGCTACATTCCAGTATTTATAATACATTACAGAATCTGTCTGTGTCTGAGTGATACAGATTTGGAAAAGTACAGTGACGAAAAGGACCAACATGTCATTCGACTTCCATTAAATAGACGTGAAAGGGCCCGGAAAACCAAAATATGCTTCAAGCAGAGAAAAGCAAACAGATCAGTGCAAAACACAAGGGTTGGTTTAATTTAATCAACGTATTTAATCAAAAACATCTATATAACCAAGTTATTTCTCTCATTTAGAGTAAGTTGTAATGATTGTTAGGAATTTTTACTTCAATATACTTCATACTCTTCCTTCACTAATGTGGACTGAGTCCCAGTACCTGCCTTCAAACAACAGAAAAAAAGACCAGAATAGTATGAATGTTATTCCGTTGAAGTCCGTCTGCAAGTTTTCATTCTGGTTTTTCCAGTAGAATAAATTAATTATGAAACACAACACAAAGTCTAAAAGGAAGTCTGAAGATGAATACCATTATAGAAATATTGAAAAAACAACACCTAAGGACCCTGAGGAAAGCAAAAACAAATTCAGACCAATTTCCAAAGGCCAACCGAATAACCCACCAGAGAAATGTCCCTCTGATTTGTTGCCGCAAAACGAGTCAGGTCAAAAAGCTACTGAGGTATGTCCCAACACCCTTTGCATTAATTTATCTATTATCTAATCAGCCTTTCTGTTGAAATGTTTTCAATATCAGTTGTCCATGTATGTCTACAGAATAAGAAAGCAATATCTAATAAAACCTCTAATGCTGAGATGAAGGAGAAAGCCCACAAGACATTTCGTGTCCAAAGACAAGCCATGTCTCCTGAGTGTATGAGCTTTTTGGATTGTTGTTTCATAAATCCTAAGTTTATTGAGTCTTTTCTGATTTCTCTGTTAGAACATGTGGAAAATTTGTTCTGTTTACCCTGCATATAGATGTTATGAATAACTACAAGTCATATCTGACAAATTATGAGCTGAGAGAAATCTGGGAATATAATCAGCTGTGGTACCTGAGACCCAAGAAAAAGCTTGCTGACAAGTCCTCTGCCCATAACTTTGATGATAAAAAAGGATTCTACAACTTTGTAAGTGCACACAGACATTTGATCCATTGTTTAACCCTAACCCTAACCCTAACCCTAACCCAAACTTACTTTGATTCCACAGGTTAGGAATGATCACTTGGCCTTCCGCTTTCAAATACTGAAGATCATTGGGAAAGGCTATACTGGACATGTAGTTAAATGCATAGATCACAAGGTCATGGAGCCTGTGGCTGTCAAGGTCATTCGAAACCAAAAAAGGTAATACATAACACACATAAAAAAAGGTTACATATGATGAGAATCATAAACGATATGGATGATATCTTAATAAAAGGTAACCTGCGGATAATTCTTGTCAACAATGACAGTTATGTAAATTAAAGTGAGCGTTTATTACTGAAAAAACACAAAGCACATCTCATGATACTCTGTGGTCTTTCAGGGTTCGTGAGCTGGGAGAGGCTGAAGTGAACATTTTGAAAATACTAAGACAGCATGATAAAAATAACACAGCCAACATTGTCCATATGAAAGAAAGCTTCTACTTCCGCAAACACCTGTGCATCACTTTTGAACTTATGCTGTGAGTACACTTACAGTTTTAACTCCCTTTCTGTTTGATTAGTGAAACTTTTTCGATACTAGAAGGAGGAATTCGCATGTTTGTGTTTAACAAAACTTGCCTCTCACGTTCATTTTCAGAACAGACCTACATAGTTCAGTTAAAAGCAAAGGTACCATCACAGAGACAGAGCTGAGAAAATACGCCACAGACATACTCAAGTGTCTACAACTGCTAAAAAATAACAGGATCATCCATGGTGACATTAAACCGGTAAGAAATTATGTTTCAGAAAACAACACAAAATGATATTTAAGTCTGATTTGAACTGATTCAAGATTAAGTTAAACAATAATTATGGGCTTTAAAAATTACAGACTTTTAAATGTTTAACTAAAAGTACAAACTAAACATCTTATCCCTGAATAGTATGAGATAGTAAGTATGTTTGCTTTTGCTCTGTGTGTTTGTGTGCATGTTTTTACTTAGTATCAAGAGTTATGTTACACAGGGAGTAGTTTACCAACTGCTATTAAACGACATAATAGAAGCCAATAAATGGGACAATCAACAAACCAATTAAGCTGCCAATGACATAAGAAGCTTGTTTTTGGTGCACCAAAAGCCGGTGTATGCAATATACAGTATGCATTACATCTTAAATGTGATTAAAGATTATTATGACTGCTTAGGTTGGGGTTTGTAGGGAAAATGAGACAAAGTAGTGTGTTGCTTTCAGTTCATTCATTCTGTGTCAGTGTCAAAGTGTGTGTGTGATTGTGTGTAGGGGGGCCTGATAGATATTGCTTTAAGTAAATCTGGCATCCTTATTATGCTGCGTAGCCCAACTATGTTTAGGACAGTTTAGGACAAACACAGAGACACAACAAACAACAACAAAGGGATGCATCATGTCTGTGGACAGACAAACGAAAAAATTACTGTAGACAGACTCAGACTAACTACAAAGGGACAGAAAGACACTAGAAGAATGAAGCAGCTTATTCCATGTGTGTGCCCAGCAGTTCATTGTCATAAATGGTCCATTATTATATGGCATGTTATTAGACTGTTAGAACATCTGCTTGTTATTTTTCAGGAAAACATACTACTCCACAAAAAGGATGGTGAAATGCATGTAGCAGTCTCTGACTTTGGAGGGAGCTGTTTTTTAGAAGACGAAAGTGAGTGTAAATCACATTGTTACGAAGTGAGACGTGTCTCTTGGGGACATATTAGTTGCTAATATTTTAGTGTCTGCATCGACACTCATCTATCTGACCTAATTTTCCTCTACAGCTCCCCAAATCCAGACTCTGTGCTTCATGTCTCCTGAGTTACTGCTCACCAAAAAAGTCTGCCCGGCTGTTGACATGTGGAGCCTGGGTTGCACGTTAGCTGACCTCCAACTTGGTCATGCTCTCTTTGATGGATATGATCCAAAGAGCCAGTTATGTGCTATAATTAAGGTGATAATCACCACTAGATAATGGTGTTTTTATTCCATTCAAATGATTTTCACATTTTTTATCTTATTTCATCTGAGATCCGAAGTTTTACAAACGTGTGAATGTAAAATTCTTTCAGGTGTTGGGTGTTCCTCCAAACTATCTTCTGGAAAATGTAGACCTAACCCATGGCATATTTGGTGAGTAAAAACAATAATGACTTCGACCTTGTCTTCACTGTTACTCACAAATACTCTCAACTTTGCAAGTTATTGCGAAATCAGTTTGTCAATTTGTCATGCAGATTTTTCTAATGGGTTACGGAATACAAGCTACTCAAAATTCCCCAAGACCACTCTGGCCAAAAGGCTGAAATCTACAAACCCCTCTTATGTTGATTTCATTAGGCGCTGTCTTCAGTAAGTATACTCTCAGAAACAATTTTGCGAATGACACTCCATAAACACTCTGAGAAGGATAGTCGGTAGAAAATGACTGAATGACTGACTATAAAGAGGTCTTTAAGGAAAACACACGTAGTTTAAATATTTTAGCGAATCTCCACATAATGTGCACATGTCTCATTTTTAGATATGATCCAAAAAAGCGCATGACACCAGATGAGGCCTTAGAACATCCATGGATTCTACAATCGCCAACGACTACCGGAAAATCTATATCCGGTAAATCCATAGCACTCTCACTCCTGCAGGGACAACTGAGATATGCTGTCATATTTACTGAACCAGTGTACTGTATATCTGTACTGGTAAAGGTCTGTTTAAAGCTGCCTTACCATAAAATCTGGATTCAAAGAGGATACACGCTTAAGGATCTAGTGATTCCCTAGTGAAGAAGGAACTAACCAAGTGTTTACACAAAATCTTGGAACTAGGTTAAATTCATAAATAAAATTGTTATTATTAGCATTGTTGTCATAAAGAAATTTCATTTTGTTACCTTCATCTGTCCTAGGGCCCTTCCATCATAACAAGCCTGAAAGAAAGATGCCAATCAAGATAAATGAGCCAAACAGGATTCCAATAAAGGGACCAATAAACAAGCCCATAAAGGAGCCAACCAACAAGCCCATAAAGGAGCCAATCAACAAGCCCATAAAGGAGCCAGTCAACAAGCCCATAAATGAGCCAAACAGGAATCCAATAAATTGGCCAATCAACAGTCCAATTCAGGAGCAAATCAAGAAGCCAATAAATGGGCCAATCAACAGTCCAATAAAGCAGCCAACCAACAAGCCAATAAATGAGCCAATAAAGAAGGCCATAAATAAGATAAACAGGAACCCAATAGATGGGGAAATCAAGGAGCTAATAAAGAAGACAATCAACAAGCCAATAAAGGAGACAATAAAGAAGCTTATAAATGTGCCAATTAACATGCCAATAAAAGAGACTATCAAGAAGCTCATAAATGAGCCACTCAACAAGACAATAAAGGGTCCAATCAACAAGCCAATAAAGGAGCCAATCAAGAAGCCTATAAATGACCCAAAAATAAATCCAATAAATGAGCCAATAACGGGGCCAATCAACAAGCCAAAAAAGGAGCCAATCAAGAAGCCTATAAATGAACCAGTAAAGGGTTCAATCAACAAGCGAAAAGAGCCAATCAAGAAGCCTATAATTGAACCAAACAGGAATCCAACAAATGAGCCAATCAACAAGCCAAAAAAGGAGACAATCAAGAAGCCAATAAAGGAGCCAATCAAGAAGCCCATAAATGAACCAACCATGAATCAAATATATGGGCCAATAAAGGGGCCAATCAACATGCCAAAAAAGGAGCCAATCAAGAAGCCTATAAATGAACCAACCATGAATCAAATATATGGGCCAATAAAGGGGCCAATCAACATGCCAAAAAAGGAGCCAATCAAGAAGCCTATAAATGAGCCAAACAGAAATCAAATAAATGAGCCAATAAAGGGGTCAGTCAACAAGCCAAAAAAGGAGCCAATCAAGAAGCCTATAAATGAGCCAATCATGAGGCCAATCAACAAGCCAAAAATGGAGCCAACCAACAGGCCAATTAAGGAGACAATCAAGAAGTATATAAATGAGCCAACCAGGAAACCAATAATGGGGCCAATCAATAAGCCAATAAATGAGCCAATCAAAAAGCATATAAATGCGCCAAAGAGGAATCCAATAAACGAGCCAATCAAAAAAACAACAAAGGGGACAGTCAACAAGCCAATAAAGGAGACAACAAAAGATGCTCATAAATGAGCCAATCAACAAGCCAAAAAAGGAGCCAATCAAGAAGCCTACAAGTGACCCAAACAGGAATTCAATAAATGACCCAATCAAAAAGCCACAAAGGGGCCAATCAGCAAGCCCATAAACAATCAAGAATCTAATAAAGGAGCCTATCAACAAGCCAATTAAGTAGACAATCAAGAAGCCCATAAATGAACCGATGACCACACTAAATAAATGGACCAATAATTGGACCAATAAAGAAGCCAATAAATAAGACAATAAATAAGACAACCAACAAGCCAATAAAGGGGCAAATCAAGAAGCCAGTAAAGGAGACGATAAAGAACCCTATAAATGAGCCAATCAGCAAGCCAATATAGGGGCCAATCAATAAGCCAATCAATAAGCCAATAAATGGCGCGAATCAACAAGCCAATAAAGGGGCCAATCAATAAGCCAAAATCAGAGTCCATCAAGAAGCCTATAGATGAGCCAATCAAAAAGCAAACAAAAGGGCCAATCAACAAGCCAATAAAACAATCAATCAAGGAGCCCATAATCCAGTCAAGCCAATAAACAAGCTGCTAAAAGAGCCAATTAAGGAGCCACTCAGGATACCAATAAAGGAGCCAATTAGGAAGCTGCTAAACATGCACCAATAGTGTTCATAGTAAAAGCTATATATAGTACGAGCAAAAGATGGCGCCGCACTAGTGACATTTTCATTCCTTTTCTTTTTTCTTTGTTTATATTTTTCTTCTTTTCTCTTTGTTTTGCAATTTTTCTGCTCCCCATAGTGGAAACTTCAACTTAAAAGTTTGCACTGCTTTTTACACTTATTTTCCACCTACTACCAACCTGTCTGTAGACACTGCGAGACCCCACAAGTTACAGTCGGGATTAGTTGTTGCCACTCCACATCACAGCGCTGTTGCCTAAGGATGGACCCGTGGTTCCCTGTGAGCTGAGGAGTAGGAGGCTGGAGAGCCAAGCCAGATCTTTGCATCCGGCCAGACAGAGATTCAAATCCGTCCTTCATTTAGGGGAATGTATGATCTCTCTCCAGTATGTTGGATGACTTGGCGACGCTGACCAGGTACCAGCAGGACTATCGGGAGTGCAGCATTATGCTGTTTATGGAGACGTGGTCAAACGTGATAACTGCAGACACGCACACAGTGCTGGCTGGCTTCAACCTGGTGCAGGTGAACAGGACAGTGGAAAGAGGAAAAGAGGACCTGCTGTGGATGTGAATGAAAGATGGTGCAACTCTGGGCTTGTTGTAGCAAGGACATTGAACTGTTAACGCTTAACATGAGGCCATACTATCTGCTGAGGAAGAGCCTCACAGCCAGGCTGCAGACACAGCCCCTTACTCATCTCTGGGGACCCTAACTCTCCATATTCTGCTCTGTCCACTTTCACTCAATATATCACTTGCCACACAAAAGACAGTAAAACTCTGGACTAGTTCTATGCCAACACCAAGAAGGCATATGACTCCTCTCCTCAAGGAAAAGAGGCGAGCCTTTAGGTCATGAGACAAGGATCTGAATGATGTGCAGAGGGAGAAAAATCAGAGGTGGAAGAGTGCCTACAGGCTGAGGATGGAAGAACAGCTGCAACAGAATAACATCAGAGGAAACTGGAAAGGGCTGAAGACCCCTGAAAACCATCTCTGGGCACAGGGTACCAGTCTTCCACAGTCCCAAGGTCCGGAAATGGCCAAATGATCTGAGAATCTTCTTCAACAGATTAGATCACTCATCCGCCACCTCCCAATCACAGTCACCTCTGCAGCAACCGCTTTCATCTTCACCTCCACAACATTGCCCTGCCCCCATCCTGGTGCCTTTAACTGAATGTGTCTGGGACATTGTACTCTGCAGTACGGGGACCCTCAGGGAATGGTTCTGGTTCCGTTCTTCGCTCTCTACACTGCAGACTTCCACCACAATGACAACTCTGCCATCATTGGCCTTATCACAGATGAGGATGAGAGGGAGTACAGGGGTCTGATTGTGGTGTTTGTGAACTTGTGCCAACAGAACCACCTTCAGATCAACATGGGTAAAACCAAAGCCGTAAGGACTACGGCTGCGCCTAAAACAACGCCCCATCAGGTTTTATATCATAACCTTTTGTTATGGCTGTAGGTCTGGAACCGAACACGTCAAAAAAGCATCAATAATAATAAGAAACACTTTCTTAGTTTATTATTGATACTTTTTTGATGCTCTTAATGACAATATTGTAACAGAGTAAAAAACTCACCAATGGATCGGAGACAAGTGGTTTAGTGACAAACAGGCCAGCAAACGCAAAACTGTACAGGAAACACAACGGTCACTTGTTGCTGCTAGGACGACTACACAACTCTGATGCGCCGCAGCCTAACTGCAGGTTTAATCCAACCCACACAGAGCCCGCCCCCACTCAGCTCCACCAACCACCGGTTCGCACGCTGATTGACACACGTGCAGTCCAGACTGACAGAGAGATAACAGGCTAACTCGAAAACTCTTCTGTGAGGACGATACAATATTAATTTACATCTTAAATGGCCTCTGTGTCACCAACTCAAAATCTGATTGGTTAAAGAAACTATAATATCTATGTATTTTATGCTACAGGTGCCTATGAGAGGAAGTGAACTTACTATTTGAAATTATTTAATGACGATTCATGGAAACATATGTTAAAACGTTAGTCAGTGATTGTGATAGTGTTTAGGCCAGCAGAGAAAGCCTTGCTGTTTTATGGCAGGTGGATATGCACGGAGTGCATTGATTACACCGAAAGGAATCTTGCTTCTGGGTCCACACACACACCTCACACAACTGTCACAGATTTTCTGCAAGTAATTAGTTAGGTTTCCCATAAAATTCAAAACATAATTTTACATTCGGAGAAAAGCAGTGCAAAGAACCTTCTTATTATATTGTTGTAAAAACACTCGCAGAAATGAACACAAGATAGTTGGGCAGGTCATTTTCTATAGTGGACAAAAGCTGAGTTGTGTTTAGAGAAAGGAGCACAGAGGTTAAAAAAGCCATATGCACTTGTGTTTCCTTAGTGAAAATAATGTGCTTATTTTCACAGAAACATTATTCGTATATCAAGACATCATTGGCTCCTATCTGAATGACAGTGGATCAATGGGACTGTGGGACTGTAAAAAATACAGTAAGAGATTGCATTTTCTTTTCAAAGCTGCTGGACTGCTCTTTGAACCATGTCAGTTCAATGTATTGTTTAGTGGCAATTCAACAAATCACATGACATTTCTATTACGACACACATTGCACACACCCAATCAGGGAGCAAACCGCTGCTAAATAATAAACTACATCGCTGTTGCAGTCCTGCACAAGATGATCAACAATAAAACCAAAGTCAACTGAATGGTGTACCATTTGCCAAGGATTTATTTTGCAAGTCAAAATAGAAGCCATGTATACATGCTGCACACAAACATAACTCCTTGATTCTACTTAGCACATAGCATGTTGGTATCAGTGCAATATGCAAGCTTGAGCACTCATCATGGTGTCGGTTCACAAGACTGCACCAAACCAATTATTTTCACTGGGAAGATAAGAACCAGAAAAAAATAGGCTGTGTCAGTCTACAGGATGCAGTGAGTCACAGGCAGGAAACCTGCTAAAGGCCCACACCTAAAGTGCAAAGACATAAACGTGCCATACAGTGCTAATTTAAGACCGTGACCATCATGCCTAAACCTCTGCTTATCATTTAAGACACCCTGGACTTAACAGTATTGTCTGTGCCTCTTTAATGCTGCGAAGTTGGTACCTAACCTGCCTTCGTCAAAGGAGCAAAGTCCAACTTCACTGTTGATGCATGACAGCTGTACAATGTGGACACAGGTGTATACTCCATGACACATATGTTTGTCATTCCATATGCTGTTGCACCAGTATACACGCTGACAAACCACTTAACCACACACACACAAAAAATAACAAAACAACAAAGCATATCAGGCTAGAAAAGACATGATTCCCTGAAAAACTCAAAGAGACTGTCAGAATCAAAAACTACAAGTACACATGACTACTGATCTGAACCAGTCAGAGATGAGAAAGTGTGCACATTCAGCTGACTGATACAACCAACCTTAATGAAAAAAATCAAAATCAAAATGGGACTTGTCTGTATGATAGATGGCTTGTACATTAAACAGCTTCACCAAATAACTATTTTCTATCCAACCACATGGCCACCCTAAGTGAAAGGACATGCATAAATGGGGATAGATAAGGATGTACTGATCCATTGCGAGAAGTATATTTATGAGCAACAAACCCAGTACCGGGTCGGTTCACAAGACTGCACCAAACCAATTATTTTCACTGGGAAGATAAGAACCAGAAAAAAATAGGCTGTGTCAGTCTACAGGATGCAGTGAATCACAGGCAGGAAACCTGCTAAAGGCGCACACCTAAAGTGCAAAGACATAAACGTGCCATACAGTGCTAATTTAAGACCGTGACCATCATGTCTAAACCTCTGCTTATCATTTAAGACACCCTGGACTTAACAGTATTGTCTGTGCCTCTTTAATGCTGCGAAGTTGGTACCGAACCTGCCTTCGTCAAAGGAGCAAAGTCCAACTTCACTGTTGATGCATGACAGCTGTACAATGTGGACACAGGTGTATACTCCATGACACATATGTTTGTCATTCCATATGCTGTTGCACCAGTATACACGCTGACAAACCACTTAACCACACACACACAAAAAATAACAAAACAACAAAGCATATCAGGCTAGAAAAGACATGATTCCCTGAAAAACTCAAAGAGACTGTCAGAATCAAAAACTACAAGTACACATGACTACTGATCTGAACCAGTCAGAGATGAGAAAGTGTGCACATTCAGCTGACTGATACAACCAACCTTAATGAAAAAAATCAAAATCAAAATGGGACTTGTCTGTATGATAGATGGCTTGTACATTAAACAGCTTCACCAAATAACTATTTTCTATCCAACCACATGGCCACCCTAAGTGAAAGGACATGCATAAATGGGGATAGATAAGGATGTACTGATCCATTGCGAGAAGTATATTTATGAGCAACAAACCCAGTACCATCCTTTGTATTACATAAGCTATGAGGTGTCATCAACTATTTAGCACAAGCACATACTGCATGTGCAGATCAGATTGTGCTTCTGTGCTTCAGTGAACCTTCTCAAAATGTCAGTGTACCAGCGTGTGATGAATTAACTTTTATTTTATACAAACTTTCATACACCTTCTACAGTGTATAAGAAATAGTCTGCAAAGTTGATACAGGAAACACGCTGGCACAAACAAACTGTGTGGTAGATGAAGTGCACTCTGAGTTGTGTGGGCTGTTATATATAGGAAGACACAGTACACAGGTGCATCGCAGTAACCTGCGATGCAGCATGTGCGAGTTACATTGTTCTTCCCAACAAAGCCAGATTCTATGCCCGCTTCCCTTCTGACTCACATAACCACAAACCCAGCTGCTGCATATCACAGCTTGCATAGGTCACGGTAAGAGCTAATGACAGTAGCTGTTGTGTGATGCCAACTCCTGACACTAATTTCAGCTGTGATTAAGACTGTGCACCCCAATTTTCTAAGAATAAACACTATCATCTATTTGTACATCTAAAGCAGAACTTAACTTGTGAAACTGGCAATGGTAAAAAGATATGTAATATAGGCAAACTTAGGAAATATTGAATTTATAAGTGCATTACCGCCACATTATTTGTTTTATATTCAAATTTCAAACAAAGCTGACTCTGTGTGTGTGTGTGTGTGTGTGCGTGCGTGCGTGTGTGTATACATGTATCTTTTAACACAAATACACTGCTCCTTATGCCTGCAGCTTGCACAAAGAAATGGATGAACCATTTGAGAACATCCAGAAAGCTGGGTACATTACTTCAAGGCAGGGCAACTCAAAGGAGTGGAAGGGATACGCTCTGTCTGCAACATTATAGAAAATGACCACACCCCTATCACAATCCAGCAGCACACCTACGCGCTTCGGATTAAGCTCGCCGAGCACAGTTTCAACACTGTTGTGCCAGGCTGACAGCTTGACATGAAACCACTCGACACACCAGGACTGAGCATTACGGCCCAATCGACTGGTGGGGCCTTTGCGATCAATGCTTCTGTTAGCCAGGCCTATGCCCACGAAGCTGTTGGAGCTCAGTCGCACTTCCCAGTAGTGGCGCCCTTTAGAGAAGCCACTGGAGGCGAGCACTTGGGAGCAGACAGCGAAGCGTGCAGGGTGGTTGGGGTAGTTTGCATGCTCCTCTGACACAGAAGCCTTTGTAAAGCCCTCGCTCAGTGTGATGCGTTTGTGGGCCGTCTTTGGATCGAAAGTGAGCACTGTGCCATCTAGTGGGAACAACATAAAAAAGACCATTCAAATAAACTCACTGCAGTATGAGAGGATGAGAAAGAGTATCCCCATAAACTTACATTTCAGAAGGTCATTTCTTTTTTCAGCAGATGTCACATTTTGGGGAATGTATGAAGTTTCTACAGTAGAGGAAATCAAAAGTGTTTGTTAGGTTCACTGATTAAAAACATAGCAAAAACATAATTAACTTTAGCCTCCTCTCATCTCTGAGGCTAGAGGCTCAAGGCTAACTTATCCACTACTGCTGTAAGACACTACAAAGCTCAGACTAAACTCTCAGCTCTCAAGCCCCATTAATGCGTGAGCCAGAAATAAAACAAACAAAACCCATTTACAGATGCTATTACGGAAATGTACGCTGATGATACATCAGTGTATATGGTGTCTACCTGGTTTCTGATTGGGTTGCTGTGCAGGCCACCACGGGTTGGCTTTGCCTTTCTTATCCAAATCCAACAGGTTCTCCATGGAACTGTATAGCTCTGTCAGAAAGTCCCCTTTGGACTGGGAAGGCTTTTTGGTTTGTTCTGAAAAAAAAGTCTGAGGTCAAGTGACAAATCTAAAGAAATGTCAAAATAATTTCTGTATAATTTTCATATTATTTTGCATTAATAATAAAAATATAAGCAGCAAGATTGTGTGACTTTTTCAGATTTAATCGTGATGACAAACTGCAAACTAGTGGCAAGGACAATGGCAACTGAAGCTGACAGACATAATAGTTTGTTTGTTTTTTTTTTATCCCAAATGTTTCTCTCGCCAACAATACCAACCTCTAAAATGTACACTGAGTTAAATTAATTTCTCAACAGTGAAAATAATTTTTATCAGTAAGGATTAATAATATATGTATTCATTCGTGTGCAAGTTTAAACTAGAAGTACTGAATAAATTGGCAAATGAATTTTTCATCTATTAGTTGAAGGTAAAAAAATCTTTTCTTACTTTTTTTTTCTTCGTGCTTCTTTTGACCTGCTTTGGGTTGTGAACTGGGATTTTTACTTTCATGGCTGGAAAATGGCTCTGAAATAAAAAGAAAGAGGGCAAAAAAGGCACTTGGGGTTAGGGCTTTTGTTCTTAATTTGACATTTGTTAAAAAAAAAAAAACAAACTTGTCGGTTGTTTTTTGAACACAGGTTCCTGATGAATATTGTATTTGGGAGGTATTAATGGAGGCAGAAGCTGCTTGATCACCTGAAAACACCTTGGGCAGTTATTACTATTTCCTTTTTATTTTTATACACTAAACTTATCCCAGGTACAGCAATATTCCACCACCACACAACTGAGCATCAGTATAAAAAGGAACACGTAACATGGAACAGTCTCGCAAGAAGTAACAAACTGAGTGCTACTTTTGGAAACAGAAAAGAGTTTGTATCCTCAACCTAAATTTCCCATTTACAAATGACGTTATAATGTTTACCTGCTTTAATGACTTGCAGCCTGGCCTCTAGAGGCTGTTGAAAGATCTCAGTGAGATGCTCCTTAAGTGCAGCAGAAAAGGCCTGGTTGGCCAACACCTTCTTGGAGTCCAAGCTGATTCGAGGGGTGTAAGGGTCAAAATTTACAGCCTGTGGTAAGTTTACTGACACCTGTGAAGAGAGGAACACAATTTTATCATCTTTGATGGAAGTGGGATTTATAGTTGAAATGGTCTAAAATGAAACTATGAAACCATTACAGGGGTTTCTCGACTTAAGACACACGCAATCTACGTCATTTCAAGTTTATGTCATCAGTCATCCACAATTCTGGATTGTGCGTCCCTTGCTTTGGATTGTGCTACATTAGCCTCGGATTGTGATACATTCGCTTTCTTTCATTCCTGTTGTATTTTCGGACACTCCATGCCCTATGTTATGGCTCCCAAGCATCAGCCAGACTCCTGATGGCAATGCGTCAAACAAAAGGAAAGCCATCTCTATGGAGGTCAAATTTGACATAATAAAATCATCTGAATGTGACGAAACACCAACTACAGCTACAGCTTTTTTATGTCCTGCTTTGATGTTTTCCGACTTACGATGAATTCGGGTTAGGACGCAATCGTACAAATGGAACCCCATCATAAGTCGAGGAACTGGTCAAGTTCAGAGTTATAATTCTCCCACACATAATAAAAATGTCATAAACTGTCAGCATACTGTGCATCTATGAGGAGCCAAAATCCTGCCAAAACCTCACACGCAAGCAAACATGTTTTACAAGGACCATATAATTCATGTGCACAATGTGTGGTTTGCACGCACAAAACCTAACTGCCAAAAAAGAAATACACACAATACATTAAATAAATAGCTTGGCTACGTATGAAGCCAAAAAAAGCTTCAGAAGTATACAGCAAGAGTCAAAAGCATGAAACATATCACGTGACTATTGGCAGTAATTTTCCACCCCAGGGTGGTGCAAAAGAGATTTGCAAAAAATATGCAGGACAATTTCCACAACAGCAGGTGGCGCTGTCAATCCGTTTGCCAAGACAGAAAGTCACACAGTTTGGACAGAGTGGACAACAGTAATCATTAACGGCATCTACCAGCCATTCAGGTCAGCTGGGGAGGAAGCAGGAAGCAGGTTACAGGTGTTTACTGCTCATTCTCATACTTAGCAAATGAAATCCAAGCAGCAGGGTCTGATGTACAAATATGAACTACTATGGAGCCATGGAGGACAGTGGAGGTCTTTTTTAAATGGGCTTTCGTGTGAGTGTCTTTGCAGATACTGTATATCTGATGTTAAAAGGCAAAAAGGATCAATGTCAGCTTCATCTCAAAAGAAAAACTGGCAGATTATGACCAGACTTAACCCAAATAACCTGGTATCACAGGCCAGTCTCACATTAATGTCATATGTACACATACACATAGAAAAGTCTTTCTTTCATCATGTGGTACTGGAGCAGCATGGGTGCAAGAGTCACACTCGTCTCACCTGTAGGAAGGCCAGTGATTGGCTCTGACTAAGCAGACTGTGGATTTCCTCTTTAGCTGTGCTCATGTTGTCAATGTTCACAGTGAACTTCTTCATGAGATCCCTGAGTTTGCCCTGACCACTCTGCACCTCTCGATCCAGTGCATTCAGAGCAAGGCTCTCCTCCTGGTTCAACATGTCACGCATCTGCTGATACTCTGCTACCAGCACTTTCTTCCTGTTGTTCGCTGACTCCTGGGCGGAACCATGACATGACACATTAGAATCAGTAACGTGTAGAAACGTTTCACAATCTTATTATGTACCGACAGCCAAGCCCTGTTGTTACAATATCCCTTGGATAAGGCTGGATTGTTGTTTTAAACAGTTTCAAACTGATACCAAAAAAAACGCTGCAATTACTTTTTACAGTGGCTTCAACAAAATATAACTAACAAAATATTTAACTTGGCCAAAACCACATGTCTAACTGTTTAAGGAGTATACCGACATAACACACAGTATATCGTTAAATCTATCCTAGCCATTCCTTATGTGACTTTTTAAAGGAAACAGGAACATATTTGCTTACTTGTACTTTTGTGTAAAGCTAGCACTTATTGTAAGTCACTTTGGATAAAAGCGTCTGCTAAATGAATGTAATGCAATGTAATATACTTTATATAAAATATAATAGTTACCTCCAGCTTATCATGCACGTCCTTCATTTGACATATAACATTCTCATTAGTCAAAATCTTCCCATTCAGCAAATCCAACTTGTTTCTCAGGTCCGACTGCAAACAGAAGCACAAATGATTTAATTTAATGTACAACACACACACACACACACACGTTGGGGTTATACAGGAATCAGCTACAGATATGGTAAAATAATGCGATTTTTAAAAAAACAAAAGGAAAATAAACATTACTGTGAGTGTTTTGGAAAAGGTTCGTCAGCTGGGTGAGTGATCAGCTGATTAACAGAACTTTGGAGCCAGGTCAAACAGCCATGACACAGACATGACACAGACCTCTTTGAGCCTCCTCTGCTCCTCGGGGGAATGGAAGGCGCAGCCTTTGTGGGCCTGCTGGAGGCACAGGCTGCAGATGGAGCGCCCATGGTGGACGCAGTACAGCTCCATCAGCTTGTGGTGCTCGGAGCAGATGCGCTCGGACAAGTCCAGGGGCTCGCTCAGCTGGTGGGGCCGGAAGATGGGGTTTTCCCGGTGAGGACGCAGGTGCTCCTCACAGTAGGAGGCCATGCAGGTGAGGCAGGTCTGAGCCGCCTCGGCCTCCATACACGCATCACAGCGGAGGACGCGCTTCTCATCGACTCTCTTCTCTTCTAACTCGCCGCCATCGCCTCCGCTCGACCTCAGGCTCAAGGTCTCCACCACGGTGCTGAGGACCGTGTTCTTCTTCAGCTCTGGTCTGATGGGGAAGTAGGTCCGACACTGGGGACAGGTGGTGCTGCTCTCCCAAGTGGCCTCCAGGCAGCTGCGGCAGAAGTTGTGTCCGCAGGGGATGGTGACCGGACAGTCGAAGGTGCTGAGACAGATGCTGCAGGTCAGCTCTGCCTCCAGACCCAGGAGGGAATCAGCAGAGTTGTCGATAGCGGCCATGACGGAGCGCGAGACGGAGCTGCGAGGGAGAAACGAAACCTAATTTAACTTAACAGGAAGTAGCTGAAAAACGAAAGTAAACAGACTCGGCTCGTTTCCGTTTGGAAAAATAAGTCTTAACGTGCTGCTGTATTCATTTTCCCTGTTGTATTCCGTAGGTGAAACACTAACATTGTTGTAACTGGCACGTGTTCAAACCGCGATTCGGGAATCGACGCACAGGCGAACAGGAGGCGGAAGCTGTAAACAGCAGTCTAACGCGTAAACATGTAAACACAGCACAGTACCTGGACGTTTGGTCGTTCAGTCAGAGCAGAACAGACTTGGTGAGTGCGTCCACAGCAACTGAGTCCAAACACTTCCGGCAATGACACAACAACAGTGCGGATCAGATGCGTTACGCCCTTTTAATCTGAGCGTGTGCGCGCGCGCGGGGAGGGGAGGGTGATGTAAGGACACAGTCATCTGAGACGCCTTGTTTTGGTCAAAGAACAGTGTGTTGTGGCATTCTCATTTAAATCAAACCAATGAAAACTACTACAGTGGTTTACAGTCGCCGGTTCGAATCCCACACTGACATAATCCAGACCTAGAGCCGGCAGGAGATTGGAGGAAGTACCACCATCTGTCCACTACTGTCCACTCCACTTTGGGCCCTTGAGCAAGGCCCTTAACCCCTTAATGCGCCTTGACTGGCTGCCAGCCACTTGGTGTGTGTGTGCTGTGTGTGTGCTGTAACCATATTCTGTACTGTGAGATGGGTCAAATGAAGAGATGGAATTTCACTCGTGGGATAAATAAAGTATGATGATTAACAACAACAACAACAACCAGTCACACCCAAATGTACAGCCACAGTCCATCTACAGTCTTCATTTCAAAGCTGGTGTGTTCACTGAAAACCCACACAGACACATGGAGAACAAACATGTCATTCAACACAGAAAGACACCCAGTGCCATACACTCTTTCACTGTGGCAACATTTAAATTGTAAATATGTGTAACAGCCGGAATAAATGAGGTATTGTAAACTTTAGAGCTGTAATATATTTATTTAACAGTGTTGCTCTCAAACTGCACGATACAAAAAATGAGACAGTGCAGGTTGTGTTCTTTTTATTTAACAGAAAGGTTTTGAAGTCAAACTACGGAGCCCCTAAAGGGACATGGAAGGAAAATAAAAAAGGTTTATAGAAAAAAGACAGATGTACTTTTGGGAGATCTCGCACAACCTTTGTGAGATCTTGCAAAACCATTTGCAATATCTTGCACAATTAATACGAAATCTCACAAATCTCACAGAAGATTGTTTATCGGGTGTCGAGGGGCCTTTTACGTTAAGTAGTCGCTTCAGATGTCTCTCACAATATGAAAACCATGTTTACAGGCACTGATTTAATGTCTTTATATTTGAGGCCAATCTCAAAATAAAAGTCCCTAAAATAAAAACAGTCCTTAAGCTGACCCGGAAGTACATCAACTTAAATGAAACTTTTGCGAGATATTGCAAAAGTACTTTTTTTTACTTCGATTTTTTTTCTTTCCCTGTCCCTTAAGGGGTATCAAACACATATGTAGCCAAGTAACAGTAAATAAAGCCAACTGCAACTTCAGACACATAAAATCTATATACTGTCCACTAATCAGGGTTCAGTTGCTATTGAAGTGTTGCTTTTCAGGATGCTGCGTGTTGTTTGGGCCACTGTTGTAGGCCTCACTGAGCTGGTTAAGGTCCCGCAGCAGACCTGCAAACTGTTCTTCCTGTGAGCATATAGAAAACAGCCATCAATGTGATTGTTCATGTCATTCATACATTCATAAAGTATGCAATTAAACTTCTGTATACTGTCATTTAAGGGATGTTTGGTTCTGCTGTAAACTGTTAACTACAAACCACAACTTCTGCAGACTAACTGCATGGTCCCTATTTACAGCGATAGAGTAAGAGTCAGTAACATCCAAGCTGTTAGTAGTTAGAATTACAAACTCTTACTGGACATGACAGGACAGACTGATGCACACCTAGCAACCCACTACACATTGTAAGACGTGACAAATGTATTTTGATGTAATGTAATGTGATTTGGAGTTAATTCACCTAGTTGTTTATCAACTGCAATTAAATAACAGAAGAAAAGGGAAATCATTGTCTTGGACATGTGTATTTGTAAAAAAAAAAAAGAGTCCATATTTACAGGACATCCCAGTCTCCTAATAACAACTATATTTTTGGAAGCTCATATTGCACATTAATATTTATTTGCCTTTTTTCCCTGTCCAAACAATAACTGCATATACTGTATGTCTGTAGTATTGCCTGCTGTATAAGTATAAGTAACATATAATTATTTGCATTTAAAAATTGAAATGAAATCTCTTTCCCAAGAAGCTGCAAAGTGACCCCTTCAAGTGCAAATCTTTCAAGTTACAAGATGGTTTTACAAAGTTCTGCTTCGACTAATATGATGTTGAACAGTTCACTTCATTTTTTGTCTTACCAGTACGTTCATTCGCTCGGCTGCTGCAGTGGCAGCACTTAGCTTCCTTTCGTCTTCCTCTCTTTCTTCTTCAATCACACCCAGCCTGTGTCACACACACACACACACACACACACAAATGGAAGAGATGTGTTAAACACTTACAGGTAACAGTTGTATGTACGACATAATCAACAGGGTTTATTGGACTTACATTTATTTCATAAGCATCGTAATCAGTATTTAAATTTATTTACTGAAATACAACTGAATCTGCAGTAGACAGAATGAATACATATGTATAATACACAAATATATATGTACATACACAAATGAAGGGCAAATGATGCATGTTCTACACAATGTTTTACACAACTTATGTGTCTTTGGCTGACAAAGGAAGTCTGCACATTACTGTTTGCAAAACAATACCTGAAGGTGGCACTGGCGAGCTGCTCCTCGCGTACAGCGAGCAGGTTCCTCAGCTCATTCACTTCAGCTTGCAGCACTGCATTCTGGTCCTGGCTTTGGATGATGAAGTCCTCCAGGCGCTTTGCCATGTCCAGCTCACGCTCGGTCACCTGCTCAATCCCCAGCCGGAGCTCTGACAGCTCTTCAGTATGCTGGTGTATACATCACAAATTGGTATGTGTTATAATGCGAGATGATATGTGATAATGAAATCATCTATTAAACAACCGGAATAGGTCACTGCAGCAGGGCAGCAGGTTTAACATACCCTGTCCAATAAGCTGAACTCCTCGTTTTCAGTCTTCATCTCACTCGACTCTTTATTGTGGCTGTTTTTGATCCAGGGGACTGGTTCATGTGTACGTTTAATACTGGCACTCTGAAACAAGATGAACATTTAACAATGTGATTCAGTCCGAGAAACCAGACAAATCCAGACCGTCTATGCATTAACGTAAGCATATCCAAAACGCATATACCACCACCTAGAAAAAGTGTCTATTAACAGTGGCATGAGTATATGACCTGCTGAGCGCAAAAAATAGCTACGCTCGCAGTACCTTTTTGTACTCACAGTATTTGGTGATGAGATAAGAGGCTGGTTGGGCGCCACCTGCTGCTGGTGGTCAGATGTGGGCAGAGCTTCAGAACTTGTCTGCCTCTTCAGGGCATGTTTTGAATGAGCAGCAGGCCGGTGCGGAGCGCTCTGAGTTCTCTTGACTGGCTTTCTCTTGGAAGGCCTTCCATTCCTTTTCAATAAACGAAGAAAGGTAATAATTTAAGTGTCTGTGTGACAGCTGTCACGTAAACAACCAAATGGGAAAACTATGAATGGCTTCTGTAAGACTTGTCTTATTATGTGCCGTGTCCAAAATGCCAGCTTTGGACACTGCACTAAATGTAGATGGATGATTGTTACAAAAACATACAGGGCAGTCAGAACTTCCCTTCATGATTATTGACATCGAAACAGCAACACTAACCGATCCCAGCAACATGCATACAGCTATCATACCCGTCTCGCAGGCCTTTGGAGTCCAGAGGAAGCTGCTGGAGGGATGACTGGTGAGGGCTGTACTTGCCTAAGTCTTTAGGAGGAACATACACAGGCTTGTCTTGGCTGCAAGAATGAGTAACATGCACAAACACCATTGTGATACCATGGCACTACATCATGTGTTTCCATTAAGTCAGATCAGATATAGGCTCATGTACATGTACAGACTCATGTACAACATACCTATTGACTATGATCCGAGTTGCCTCAGGGCCGAGAGACTCTGTTATCTGGTTCAGAATTGATGGCAGTGGGTGTAGCTTGTCTATTGTATCCTGAGGAAGGAACAAGCCACACGTTAGACCCGGGTTAGTGAAGTGTGTCAGTAGCGCGATACCTAAAAATGGCACCACTAAATACAAACAGCATCGGAAACTCCATCCTTCGACATCTATTACAAACGTCTCAGTTGGCAGGATTTCTGAAACCAGTGTGTGATCACGTGTAAGTCATCATGTCCCGACTCCCTTTGCAGCAGACACCTTTTAAATTCACCTTCTAGTGTTGCCTGTTGGATGTGGGTGAACGACATATTGTACAAATCTGTTCTTTTCGAGCACAGCCAGAGCATAAAGGGATTGAGGTTGCTGGTTTTCCTACGTGTCAGTCTCTACATTACTTCTATAGCTGTAATTATGACTGAGCAGTTTGCTGTTACATGAGTTTTAGGTGCACACATGTTTATAGTGTAAGAGTCAGATGAACCTTTATAACTAATAACCAAACTGTACCCATATGTTTTCCACCCTACCTCGTTCCTCTGATAGATGATGTCCACCAGAAGGCCATGGAGCACGGCCAGACGCAGAGGCAGGTCCACGTAGCCATCAAAAGAGGTCATTGCTATGTCGGTGTCTAGACTCGACACTGTTTGTAGAAAAGCTCTCATTCCATCCCAGTGCTGCTCCAGGAATTCATTCATAAACAGCATGTACTCTTCCTTCTCTCCAAACCTGCGTCAGAATGAAAGATTTTATTTACTTTGAGGTCACTGCTCGGAAACTATGATGTCATCATTCTAATTCTTGTCTCGCTTGGACACAATGGCACAAAGTTGCTGTATTTGACTTTGTCTACCCAGATAAGAAGCAACTCACAAGGTAAAGTTGGCTAAGTTCTGGATGACTTTGGCAGTCAGGGTCAGTGTCCGCAGGGTGTTTGGCTCTGGATAAGGCTGAATCAGACCAAAGAGAGAAGGACTGAGAATAGCAGGGCATAAGAAGCGCAGAAAGAGAGAAGCAGAAATCAGACGCTGGCCGATCTCTGGTCTGCCCTGGTGTTCGCACAGCTCCGCCCAGTTGGAGAAGATCTTGTTTAACTCCTCAGGAAAGGGTCTGAGGGCAAAGGAAACATGTACATCAGCTCAGTGAATTCATATGAAAGATGATTGGTCCCAAACAGTCATCATTTTGAATTCTATGTCTTCTTCCACGATAAGCTCTCTTCTCTTACCCATGGATATCAAGAATCTTCTGCACCACCTCCTCACAGGCTTCCTTCAAGTGCTTCTGGTTGTTTGAGAGTTCAGAGGCAGAGCACCTACGAGGATCAACTTCACAGTTCTCCACAGAAGCATATAGACGATTGATAAATTCTCCTGCAGTGAAAAAAAAAGGAAATTATTGGGCTTGCCAAAATAAAAAACGAAAAAAAAACACATCAGCCAATATCAGTAAGCCAACCAAAAACAAGACGCCATTGAGCAACTCTACCAAGTGTGTCAATGAGGTACTTCTGGCCAACGAGCTTCATGTATTCATCAATGGCTTTAGTGGCCAGTGTGTTCTCTCTGAAGATCAGTGCCTCTTTCTCTCCAAGACGCTCGACCTCGACACCACCCAGGTCAATGAGGAACTCCTAAAGCACAAACGTTCATTTAACTCACTGTCATCCTTAATGCTTTTTGTTGAGTTGTGTCCGAATGTGGTTCAGGTGACATTTTCCCACAGTGGGATTTCTACGTTGTGATGCTGTGTTGGCTTATTACTCACCTTGGCTTTGCCGATACTCTGCAGCACGTGGACCAGAGCTCCGGCCAGCTCCTCCTTCTCCTTGACATTCAGAAGTGGCTCCAAACTTCTGCACATCTCAACATAATCCACAGTCACAAACTCAGCAAACTCTTTGTATTTCTCCATGGGCAACACCTTCAAATTCTGGAAACGGGCCTTAATACGAAGTGACGTTTGTGGTCCCAGCAGCTCTTTGTTCCCCACTGTGCCTGCAGGCTTATATGCAACGACTGGATACCATTTCTCCTGATAGGTCCTCCCACGGATATCAGCTAGAGGTATGGCCACACTGCCCAGTGGGTACAGGCTTGATTCGTCTCTGGAGTGACGCTTTTTCTTGGGGTCTTCCTCACGAAAGAGGTGCAAGGTGATTTGGGAGACACAGGGCAGGTTGTCCAGCTCAAAGAATTCACCCCAGAAAAGTTGACACCCTCCTGCCAAACCTCCTATGGCCCCCTGGCCCCCCGCAGATCCAGAGGAAGTGTCCCCTGCCAGGCTAGAGCGGTTCGATGGTTTGCCAACAGCTCGGCTGCTAGTGCGGGCGAACAGGGTCCCATCCAGGTGCAGCTCACAGTAATAACGCCGTTTGGGCGGTAGATCCTTAGCTTCATTTATCCATAGACTCAGGGAATTCTCTGTGCGCTCAATATTATCCTGTGAACACAGGTGTATTGAAATCTTTCTACTCGTGTTTTCATCTCGCACAACACATTTTGATGTGTTGCCAACATGGTTTACCTTATTGGGCTGAGCAGCCCGTCTCAGGTCCTCAATCCATCGGTCCCGTTCAGCTGCTGAGGAGCACCCAAAGCAATGGGTGCTCTCGGAGTTTATCACCTGCAAGTACATGGTAAACATACTTGGATTCTAATTCTTCTTATATTGACATAAATAATCTTCTCGAAGGAATCTGAAAACAAACAAACAAGCAAGTGAAAGTCTACCTCAAAGCAGTACTTCTCCCCCAGAATAGAGCTGTGGACTGGCCTGATGACAGTGCTGGTGTCGGCACTCAGGTCCAGACTTCCGATTGCGCTGAGTGGAATTGACACAGACTCCCGGGAACTATAATGACTTAAAATAGAATAGAAACTCAGTCTTGTTGAAAATGATAAGGTTTAAATTAGTGCATAATAACATGCTAAACTATGACTCTCACCATTTTAATCATTCTAATTTATCAGCGCCTGTAAGTTTGCCTTCACAGGGACTGTACACTATTACCATTAATTGCCCCACAGTAAATATCAAATCCAATATAGTGGCATACAGAGCATGTGTCAGTGCTTATATTCTATACCATCTTTTGCTTTACAATCTCAAACTACCACACACCTGCTTCCTTTGTTGAGTCCCATTGGGTTCAGCTGTGTGTTGCTATTCCTCTTGGCCCTGTTCTCCAGACGACGCTTGATCAGTCCCTGAAAATGAAGAGGGCAAATATGTATGACATCAACAGTAAATGGATGTTAGTTAGAAAGACTGTTATTTCGTATGTGTAATAAACTTACCCTCACGCCACCATCTTGATTTTTTGGTCGAGGGCCACCTGACAGGCCCACATGGTCGGGACTACATTCTAAATGTCACGACAAAACACAGTCTTATCACTGATCGTTGATTGGCTCACACACATCAGCTTGAGAAATGTAATTTCTTTCCGTCAGTCAGCGTTTCATGTCTTTCACTTTTGTTGAGTAATTTGTTTCTGTTTGATTGACGGCCCTTGACAATAAGCCCTTTCTCAGACCTCTTAACGACTTCATCTCTGCAATCAGATTTGAGCTGTACAGGATGTGGGTTCTGTTTAGCCGGAGCTACAGATAACGTGTGTTCACTAACGTACGCTTTGCCTGGAGATTTGACTAAAACTCGATGATAGCATTTAGAACAAATCATTTGTATCATCAGTGCCAGTATTGAACCCTTCATTTATAAGGTTAAATCTTTACGGCCAAAGAGCCAAATGTAAAGGTTTACAACACATGTCCTTTCAGAAAGATGATTTTTTTTTTTGCTTACCCAGAGACCCACCACAAACAAACCAGCGTCTAAATCCCATCATTTATCCTGCAGGGTTGATGGTCTTCAACCTCTGTCCATCTAACATGTCCCCTCTGCTCCCTTCATTAATGATGATGCCAGTGGAGACAGTGCGGCAGATACTGACTGTGTCGCTCCTCTAACTGAAGCAGTGGAACACACAGACACGATGGCTATCTGCCCCCAACAGCGTAAAGGAAGCAATTTGACTCGCACGCATAAACATTTAGCTGTTTCCTCTGAGACTCAGGTCACAAACTGCTGCTGCGTTGCTCCTGTTTCTTTCTCTTCCACTTTCTAGCTGGTGTTACTGGATCTGCATCGTGCTGACTATGCATACTGAATACACACGCATTTGTTCATTCCCTTGATTTTGATTTTGTGTGTGTGTGTGTGTGGTGTAATGAATGAACCTGTGTCAATTTCTGCAAGGTTCTGCATGCTGAGGTTGGACAGGCAACTGCTGACGCGGTTTCGGGTCCACATGGCTGGCTGAAATATGCACACACACACACACACACACACACACACACACACACACAGAGAGAGAGATTCTGAAGACTGTTTTGATTGTGATTTTAACCCATCTGTATGGATGAAGTATGCAGAGCTGGTGATGCACATGTGTGTTGGTACCTCCTCTGGAGAGATGAGAATCTGTCCATCTTCTAGCATGCAGTTGCTAATGTCCCATAACGGGACCTCCTGAGATGGGACCCATCGCAGACGCGTCAGTTCACTGGTTACAGCTGCCTCAACCTCTCCCACGCCTGCAACACAACATTTACACAAAAAAAACATGATACTACACAGCTAACAGGTACATGACACTGCTGTATGATGTTTATACACATAATGCAATTACATACCAAATGCATTCAACAAAATACATGGAAAAACCATATCTCTGATAACATATGAATATTGCAGGAGCATCACTGGGGCACACTGGCATGTTATCTCCCATAGCATTTAGTCACTCCCATTTATGGAGCTGCCAGGGCTGCAGATGCTATCGCTCTCTTTTCGTGACCCACCAGGATGAGCTGTACACATGCTTCACATTTGATCCTTTTAAACGGCACAATATTTTATATTTCTCCAAAGCATAATAATTTAGATAAGCCATTGCAAGTAGTACTGTATGGTAATAAACACATAGTAAAGTATTGTATATAGACCAAAGGAATGATGGCCAAATATGTTGCTTGTTTTTGATGTGTCCAGCAGTTTGTTCAGGTTTCTGATATCAGTAGATGGAAGGTCAGTCAACAACCTTTATGTTTTCAACCATGGTACAGTGGTATTATATAACCCGCTTATTTAGAATTTAAAGCCAGAGTCTCCTCAGTTATTTGTAATTATTTCTACAGATAGCATCTATTGTGTTCTTTTATTTTTTCATATCCTCGTTTTATGTTGTCCTCTGTTTTTTGTGTGTTGTTATCAGTGTGTTTGTCTAATAAGACACTGGATGCTGTAATCTGTTTGCATCGTCACTGTGAAGAACCTAACCCCACCCTCTTAACTCACTCATCCTACAAACATACCCACATGGGCCAGCCAGCAGGACAACGTGTTACTGAGCACGCCACATCATCTCAACCACAGTTTGATAAGTTCATCATATCAAACTGTTTCATTCCAATGATCCGATCAGTTTTTTAAATTATATTTTTGGATTATCCCACAGTCACAGTCGTTCTTCCACTAATCTCTAACATTTTGAAATACATGTCCAGCTGTGTGTCATTACCAGGCTGTGGTGTTGAGGTGCTGCTCCGACTCTGCAGCTTAGGCCTCTTGAGCTTCTGGGAAACGGTCCTGAAATACTTTTTGAGGAGCGCTCCTCCACCTCCTCTCTGTGATGGGTCTGTAGAGGAGCCTCCGGAGGCCTCTGCAGCCAGAGAGGATGACGCTGCGTTAGCTGAAGATGGAGACAGGGCTGCCAACAGTGACCCTGGAGGCTCCGACAAGGCCCTTCTGAAGGGATTCTTCCTGGTTCCACTCATTCCTTTATCTGGCTTGGCTCCTTCACCTTTCCCGCCAGACGAGCTTTTATCCGAGGGTTCCTCGCTCAGAGCCTTGCGCCAGTTCTGCATCTTGTTCCATTTGTTAGTGGAGGCCTTCTGGATCCTATCGATCGTCGATGAGGAGGACGCCGCTCCTCCCTCTGCTTCTTCTTTCGCCTCAGTGAGCGTTCCTTTGGAGCCAGTGTGCCAGCTGTATGTGTTTAGGGGGTCGACGGACTCAGGTGTTTGTTCTGGTGTCGGCTCTGAAGAAGATTCCTTTTCCATCTCTGGTGGTCCATGCTCCCTCGGTGCCAGTTGAGCTGCAGGCTCCGACTCTTTCTCCTCAGTGCCCATTTCAGATCGATGTTTAGGCCGCGTGGCTCAAACGTAGCCTCTTCTCTTTGAACGTTCTTCAAAAAACCAGGCGGCTGTTGCGCGGTTGCAGTTGTTGAGGATGACGAACCTCTCCGTCCTCTGTCTCTCTGCGTCTGCTTCCTGTCTTGCAAAACACTATTCGGCAGCAGCATGCGACCTGCTCTCTCTGTGGTTGCTCTGTGCAGCACATCACCTCAGCTCCTCTCCCCCATTCGCTTCCTCATGAAATGAGAGAGAGGTTCACCTGTTTACAAACCTCCTGCTGTTTTGCTTTTTGTCTGCTCTTTATGGTTTCACTAAATACTTCCCTTCTTCTCCACTTCCTGTTTTAGTGTGTACGGCTTTCTCCTCTCTGATCTATGTGTTAACCAAACACACAACCTGCAGGGTTTCTTCAAAGATCATCCCTGTATTTGTGCATTTAGTGAACTCACAAAGCTCCAGGTAGCAAGAAGCTCTCTCCACCATCACCACAGAGAAAACTGTTTGTCAACAGTTACTGCATCCGTTGCACTGAGTGTGAGAAATGCAGCTCATGTAAATTATGTCGTTTCAAGAACAGGGCGACAGTTTCCTCTATTGGTCATCAGGATACGTAACTGACTACACTGTATATATAACTCTTTCTCACATACAGGAAGTGGAACTTATGCTCCTACATTTAAATCAAGCTTCAGTAACAGGGAGGGAGGTCATTCATTTAAGGACAGCTCTTGCTTTCTGGGAAGAATCAGTCGCACTGCCCTGCAGGATGTAAGGCACAGTGACAGAAGCCATCAGTTTTCAGTTACCTGTGGGAGGAAAGAGTGTTGACTGTTGTTTCCTGTCACTGCAATGTGGCACTTCCTGTTCTGTTTGGTTTGTCAGATAGTGAAAAAACACTTCCTGCTCTCATGCAGATCTCTGCTCATCCACAGCTGCACTTTGGTGAGATAAACCCCAATGATGTCAGCTGTGGCCCGACATGGAAATAAAGGTGGACAGCACTTAATATGTGTGTGTGTGTGTGTGTCTACACACACACACACACACATATATATGCACATACATACATACAGTATACACACACACACACATATATACATGCATACGTACAGTATACACACACACACACACATATATATATAAATTTATTTAAATTAACCAGTTATAGAATGGTTACAGAAGCTATGTTGTTGTCTTGTTTTGCCGACTCCATCTGCTGGCTGATATATAATACTGGCAGTTTTAAATGACACACGTAACCACACACGACACTACACTCTTATCACCTGCTAAATGCATGGAAACCTACTCCATAACATCATGTCATATCACACTTGATTATAACCCATCACAATCTGTTTTCAGATTTTTCAGAACAAGACAAAAATAACCTCTAGGTCCAAACAAACAAGCCACAACATGATCTGACTTAAACTCAATCTCTGTCTGAGAAATCAATTCAACACAATCCATGGCCTGAAGAAGAGAAATACACGCATGTAGCAAATGGCATTGTTTTTGCAGTGGTGATACACAAGTCTCACACTCCCATGATGCATCATGCACATGTGGAGATAATCATGATAAGTGCACACATCCAATATTCAGCAGTGTTGATGTCAGTGTTTGAGACATTGGTTTGTAATTTGCATGTTCTTTTACAATGTGATGAGTTAAAAACTCAGACACATGTGACGTATATATATAAAAATATTTATGGGAATTATTATATATTCATGGGGATTACATCATCTGTTTTGGCCCCTGTAGGAGCAAAGTCACAGGACCATCGATGGCATTTAAGGAAAAAGCAATGATCGAAAAGAAGACTGTTGCTAAAACAAACCCTCTCATGTTCAACAGAGGCCAAATTAGGCTTTTTAAGCGTATACCTCCACATCACAGTATTATATGTGTACCAGTCCTTGGTTTGTCCACTCTGGGCTTCTGTAGAAATATAGCAGCCAAACACAACAAGTGTGGACGTGGACAATAACAAGTCTTAGTTTCAGGGGATTTTACATTGATAAAATACTTTTCAAATATTGTTTTATTTCTGATCCTCCTACATTTTACAAAATGGGCCATTACATATAACGAGCACTTTTTGATAAACACACCAATTTTGAGTTTAAAGTAAACCCAATAATTGACTCAATAATCAGTCAAGCATACGGTACGTGACAGGGTTACACTTATTCTTGCCAAATTGAGTCTATGAAAATATCATCTGGAAAAAAAGACTAAGCCGACAAATTATATCCCTCCATTTCATACAACAGGTTTAAGTTAGCTGTGCTAGCAACCCTTGATGTATCATCATTAGGGACCAGAGACAGAGACATAGAAAGGCCACATTGTTACGTAGATCTAGTGAATAACCCAAGGTTTTTCCTTTGGTCTTCGCTGACAACATTAGATTAAATACTTAATATAGCAAACAGTAAGCCCACACAGTATGGCTGACATCGGCACTCTGACAAATGTCCAGTTGTCTCTCTTAAAGCAGATTGATCTCCTTATCACCTGGATCTCCAGCCACATGTGCATACGCGACGTTCATTATGTTTCTCAGAACTTTTTTAATTTTAAAAAAAGGAAACAAGATTTTTGACAGCAGTCAGACCAAAACAAACCAAACATAGTCAAGTTGCAGGAAAAACACAGAAGCTCTTTGTAAATCTAAGGGGGTCAGAAAAGCTTTGTTAATGAGTAACCCATTTAACAGTCAATTAAAATATTTATACCTATTAAGCTTTAGTCTGACACTAAAGCTGACCAGGGGAAATTTGGTTCAGAGTTCTAACCACTACAGATATGAACTGTGTCATAAACTGTGCTTGATGAGCACAAAGAAAAGGCTCTAAATCAAGAAATACTGAGATGGATGACAACATCAGGATTCTTCTTTTCATGTCTGTGCTAAATTTCAAAACAATCAGTCCTGCTGTTGTTGAGATAACAGTGTTTGGAAATTAAGCTATGCTGCTAGTATGGCTAAAAACCTGCCAATGCACAGTTCATTTAAGGAAAGACAGTGTAACACAACACAAACAAGCCGAGTAAACGAGTCCTGTAAACACGGACGCTAAGGGCAAAGGTCAAAGAGTTGTCCTCGAGCAGTAGGACATTCAAACAAACACAGAGGAGGACTTGGTTACCAGCCAAAAAGGTGCATATTCCAAAAGACATCGCTTTCATGAAGCCTAAACCCTGCTGAGCCTCATGAGCAGGAAGGTGGCTGCAGATCATTAGAACGAACAGACTACTCTTACAGAGACATGTTTGTCCTATGGCTGTGGGAAACAGGGGTCCTGTAAAAACAAGACCACCTGCAGTGGCAACATGAATTCCCTCAGAGGGACGTCATACAAACAAAGACACTGATCACTCTCACAGTCTGTCATAAAACAAGAAAGATGCAAACACTTCACCTAATTTACACAGCTCTATCTTATATGAACACAACACAGAAAACTAATCATAAGGTAGTATAAGACCAACCCCACTCAACGTCACTATAGAAAATACTGTTCAGTCTGCCATCTTGTGGTGATTATTTGGTAAAACACAAACGATGACAAGCGAGTACATATCAAAAAACACGACAAAATAATATGACGTGGCATAATCTCATCAGCAGTTATCACCGTCAGCAGCAACATACAGTCAGCATCCTGCTTTCATGTATGTGAACTACTCGAAGCAGTGTTAGGTATAATCAGTGCCACAACACAGAAGCACAGGGTCAACACAGAGGAGAGAAGAAAACAAAAGCTCTTACACAGATCCTCTCAACACCAGTTACCTGGCAGCACTGATAAAATAAACACGAGTCAGCGGCTTCTACGGGACAGTGAAATGTAGTCTTACGACTGACGCTCAGTACAATCCATCAGTTAAATGAGCTACTTGAGACAGTGCATCATGAAGTAAACAAATCAGTGTCAATGGCCAGTGATTGACATTACATTAGAGGCTGAACAGGGCATTAGCTCTATTATGGCCTATTCGCACATTCATCATGTTAACAATAACAAATGTAGAATAAAATTAATCTGATAAACATTAACACAACAGTGGAATTACAGAGATTTGTGCAATTGAACTTTTTAACCACTGGAACCTTGATTGTTTTCATGCAGAAATGTTGTCGTCTTTCTGTTTCTTTGTGCTTTTTGTGGAGCAAATATCAGTGTGGAAACCAGCATCGAGACTCCTGCCGGGAAACCTCAACTTGACACTTGACATAACAGTACTGTTCACTGTTTGCTTCTGTGTCATGTCGCCACTCGCTGTTGATTTAGACATGGCTTTGAGGAGGAAAACTCCACCCGGGGCAGTTAGCTGAAAATGGTTCACTGATACCTGCAGGGCTGCACTGGGCTTTTACTGGCACATACACTATAATAAATAGAGTATGGTTTACAGTAGATATCTATGGCACAATCAATCAGTGCAAATTAATCATCTTTTGTCTGTAACATCTGTGGAGGTGAATTGTCTCAGTCACAACATATAGAGTGTTTGGATGTAAAAGATCTAAAAAAAAAAAAAAAAAAACCTGACTTACAACATCCCAATTTCATACTAAACTTTCTAAAGCCTGCAATCTGCCTGAAAATATCTTGCATGACTGCACAACAAATGTTTACCCTCGAGTCTCATCAAAATACAGTGTGTTCCGAGATCTCAGAGAAAAAGTAAGTGCTATTGCAAATGATTAACTGAAGTGGGATGAAGGGAGACGAGGGAGATGAGACTCGGATCAACCAGCGGTTGGGATAGGTCACGCACGAGCGGACGCGGGCCACGGCGGCCTGGGTGAGTCATGAGGTGTGGGGCTTTCTGTCTCTGAGGCGCTGGATTCATCGTCATCATCATCTGTCTGCTCTGCGCTGTGATACAGCATGATGGCCTGGGTCTTATGGGTGATGGTGATGGTGCAAGGGCCCTGGGCCCATGGCTCCCCGTCCACTTGCATGGGCATCTTGGCGTTCTTGAGAACCAACTGAGGAAGTGACACACATTTGCCCCAGTCATTATGCGTCTTGCCACTGACAACAATAACTATTTTGTAAGGAACTCCTATTCTGTCACATAAATCATGTTGCCCAGACCACAACTACATGCAACTAATGACACATCAGACTGCTGCTAGCCACCTTGACTTATGTCATCATGTCAATTTTGTTGTATAAAACAAGCACATAATTAACATGGGCAAACAAGAAAATGTGCTTTGAACAGTCTCTGTAAATGAAAATAAATAGGACAGGATTTTTGGAGGAGTTAACCATTAGTGATGCAGACACAGCACTGGCAATTCTTTTAACTCCTATAACTAGGAAAGGTTTTGAGACCAGTTTTGCTCATCTAACATCAATCACTTTGCGTAACCACACTTGGGACATCAATTCTTTCCCATACTTCCCATCTATGTTAAGTATTGATATAGTAGTAAAATCTGTTCCGTCATCTGTTCTGCTGCAGAGTCCAAGACTACAACAAAGAGGACAGAGGAGGGTGGAGTCAAGCAAAGTGAATAATAGGAGCCTGTGCAGGAAACAAACAGTGAACGCCCAATCAGATTAGTTCAAATTTGATTCTCAGGCGCTCTGACAAGGATAATGGCAGCGAAAACTAATTTGGCATCATCACTGTCTTTCTCCATATTCCTGCCTACAAAGTTAAACAGGCAGCACTGCAGCAGAACTCTGTGTGTGTGTGTGTGTGTGTGTGTCTGTCTGTCTGTCATTGCCTCACCCTGACAGTGTGGGCCTGTCCCAGCCGTACAGGGTTGGCCAGCTTGACCTGGATCTGTGCACAGTGGAAGGAGCCAAACACACCCACCACCTCAAGCAGGCCGTCATCAAGTCTGCAGGGTGAAACAAGAAACAACCGTGATGCCCATGCCTTGTTGCCATGGTAACCTTAGGAACTTAAGTAATACCAGTGCATAAGCAGTAACTGGGTATGAGTTTTTCCTTCCACAGGGACATTTGACATTTTTCTCTAATTGTACCGTGCTGGTGCAGGTCTTACCGTGTGGGGGGGCAGGGTTCATCCCCCATACCCTCCCAGAGTCTGCAGCCTCCACCCCAGTAGCCAATATTACAGACAATGATGCCCTCCAGACTGGGCAGCGGCACCCTCTCCCCATCCAACTCCAACTAGGGTAGGAACACACACAAACACCCATCTGTTTTATTTGATGACAGGCAGACAGGTGACATAACAAGGCCAAAAGCTGTCTTATGGTCAAACGCTACCCCCATAGTGGAACTGTTAGAAGTTAGTGACCCTCAGACAAACACAGACAGTGAAAACAGCTCATGACGTCTGATTCTCCTCAAACTGCAGAAGTGATCAGAGGGAGAACGTGAAGCCTCAGCACATGAACAAAGCTACTGTACCTCAATCCTCTTATCCAGATCCTTACATTCCTGCACTAAACAATCTTTGGTGCCGTACAGGAAATACACAGCCTGAGGAAAGAGAAGCATACGTAGGTCAAGGCAAGCACTTTGTTTCTCTGACATGTGAGACCAAATGGAAAAGGACAAGTGACGTCCTGAGAGGCCACGTGTTTGTGGCAATATTCAAATGCAGCGAAACACTTGCAAATGATTAACAAATTCAAACCAATGTGTCCGACCTTGTTGATGATGCGGCTGGAGAAGAAGGAGGGCGTTTTCTCGCGGTGAGTGTGGAAGTTTAGTGCCATCAGAGCGTCGGGCCCCACAGAGAAGTAATTGTTCATGGACAGAACCTGAGGGAGGTGTGGAGAATATGCATTGCTACATGTGATGGGTCAAACAGAGTGTTGCCAGAGATGATACTGACCTTTGGTTTACGAAAGTAGAGGCCTTTTGAAGCCACTTGCACTTTCCACCTGAAAATCATTGTATGTGATGAGCAGCATCAAAACAAGTACAGGGACATATGAACATACATACGCCCCAGATTTATTTCCTCTCAGTTCAGTTCCCTAGAGCCCACATGCTGATTTAAAGCTCTGTTCACATAACATGAACCCAGATGACTGAAGAGATTATGAGTTTGCTGTCACTTATCGAAGCAGTAACTCAATTTTTAATGACACAAATGTAATCACATAAAAAGTTAGTATAACAGAATCTTCTAAGACAACGCTTTATTTCAGACACTGCTGAAACACTGTGACACACCTGTCCCAGCAGCAAATACTGAGAGCAGCGTTTTAGACCCCACCTGTCCATTTTGACGACCCCAGCATCGAGGATGTTGCGAAGAACCTGTTCTACAGGAATCTCCCCAGCATACCCTGCACCCCAGCCCAGAGTGTTGGAAAGGTCATTTCCTGTCCCCAGGGGCAGGATGGTCACTCTTGGGATAAACTGGTCTTGGTCCTGACACAGGACAACAGAAGAGCAGCAGGTCTAGTATTCGTTCCACACAGAGAGAATGTGTATACTGAATGTATTTATCCCACACGCTGGCAGTGATGAACCTCCACATGCTTATACTCTGAGCAAATACTGAAATTACACCTCACACAATGAATTATCAGACAGTCTTGTTTCACCTTTAGCTTCATAGCATCAATGGCATCCAGCACCCAGCCCACTGTGCCATCACCCCCACAAACCAATACCCGAACACTGCCGGGGGGCAGAATGGTGCATAGCTGGAGGGCTTTGGAAGGAGACAGTTTTGACAGGTCAAACACCTGGAGCAGATGAGAGGGAACAATTAAAGACAAAGTTTCATTGTATTGTATATAATATACCGTTTCTGTACATTGGTGTATAGACAAACAGATATTTTATATTCATTTTATTTTATTCAAATTATATTTTTGCTTTTGCACAATCGGAGTCTGCTGCAGCTCCCATTCCACTGCCACCGTCTGCTGTCAATGTCATGTGACAAATAAAGATTATTGATTCTTGATTCATGCATCTGCAGATTTAAAAAAATTCACACAAGTTACAATCTGACCTGCACTGGGTTGAGCAGGGTGCGAAATTCTCCAAGCAGAGCCTCCCCCATGTTGTTGCCGCTACGCGTGTTAGCCAACACCAACACCGGAGCCCAGCCAGTGCCACAGGAGGACGCCAGCTACAGAAACACAACCACAAAACAACAATGTCTACAGCAGATCTGGGACACAACACAACACTCACAACATGTGCACACTGTGGCTCGGACCAGCTCCGGGACATGTGTCCAGCACCTTGCTGTACTCGTCGGGATGCCTGCGGCGGAGTTTGTTGACATTGTAGAGGTAGTGAGGAGGGATGATGAGGCTGTGGAACTCGCCCAGGTCACACAGGTCAGCATCCTCCAGGCTCTCCATGCAGTCATCGTGCACTGTGGTCTGACACCACACACACCTGAAGGAGGCACAGGGGCAGACACTGCAGGATTACATGTGTATCTGACAGGGCGTCATTACAGTAACAGTCCAACAGATACAGGTAAACGTGTTTGTTGTTTGGTGCCTGAACAAAAGTAGTCTTTCATGTAGAAGAGTGGATTATAGTTCCATGTGACAGTTGTGCAGGTGTGTAGTCAAACATCTGTTTGCCTACAGGGTGTGTAGAGTGTGTAGAGTGTGCACCAGTACCTGGAGTCGCAGAGCTTCGGCTGGGTCCCGCACTGCTGTTTGCACACCGCACAGTAACTGGCGAGGGGGACGTTTCCGCGGACCCAGCGGTGGCCCGCGGCTCCGTGGGGGCCGCAGGGGCCCATGATCTCCTTGCAGGGCAGAGTGCGGTCGGCCCGGCGCAGGCACTGCTCGTCGGCGCAAACGCCGCAGCAGTCGCAGAAAGCCCCGTGCATGATGTGCTGGGAGCACACGCAGCAGTAGGTGGGCTTGTTGAACAGGTCCGTGCAGTGCCAGCCGTGCTTGCTCTTGCGGAAGAACTCCTTCATGTGCGTCTGGCGCTTGGAGCGCTGCGCACTGCACCACAGCGTGATGACCACCGGCACCACGACGGCCAGGGAGGTCCAGAGCAGCAGCGTCCAGTCCTCCCGGGAGCCCAAGTCTCCACGCGCCTCGCCCCCTTCCTCAGCCATCATGCTAGTCGATGCTAACCAGCGGTGACCTGCGACAAGGAGGAGAGCTGTCTAACCAGTACCCACAGCACCACCGCGTCTCCCCCGTCACACTCATACCCGGACACACCAACAAGGCGCTGGCGCTGCTCTGAACTCACACACACACATGTTCGACTGTAACGAGCTGAGAGCGAGGAGGCGACGGCGGCCAGTTAGCTAACCCGCTAATTTAGCTACAGCAGAGAGTGTTTACATGTCGAGATGAGTCAGGAGGAAGGAAGTGTGGCGCCTGCGCACGAGTCAGTTTTTGCATCACTCTGTTCCGATTGGAGGGTCACGACCTGATGGATGTGACACACACACACAGACATCTCATGTTAGTTTTTACAGCGCACGTGAAACACATCTGAGACACAGTCTCCATCAAAGGACAAATACACTGTAGCACTGATACGTCACGTGCAGGCCAGATGTTTCGTGGAGAGCAGCAGCAGTACATGTGGAGGCAAAATGATTTCATATTAAATTGTGTCTGAAGAACAAGAAGCAGTTGGGTCGAACGGGGAGGCGAACACGGAAGTATATTTAGGATATTTCTCACTTTTTATCGTCTCTGTTCATTATCAGGCTATTGTACGCATGCGCCTGCATCTCGCGCTCTATAATCATCCGAAGAGGAACAACATTTTATATGCAAATATAATCTAATATAATAAGATAGACTGGATTCAGGAAACACGCGGCATGTTTTTGTTTGTTTTCGTTTGAAATCTTTAGACACGAGGCACAGTAAAAAAACGCAAACATACCGGATGACGCATAAGGACGTCTTCCCTCTGACGTCACTGACGCCACATAAATTCTATCATGAAAACCATCACCATTATTTACCGCTAATCCATTGGAGAGTTGGAGCCAACCTCTAAATCAAATCAGATTCATAGCAATCAACAGACTCTGGGATCAAACTAATGTCAGTTACTGACAGAGTTAAGGCATAGATCACACACAGTGCCAGACAATGTGTGTAATGACAAGTGTAGTCACGTGATGGCACCACGAGGGTCGCACAATGGAACGTCCCTGTGTACATTTAGTGGAATTATGACATCCACGTGATCACCACTAAGGCGGCTGGAGGCCCCCATGCCTTAAATGTCTGTGAGTGCATCGCCATCTAGTGGACATCATGGTTGACAGCAGTGGCTCTCTCAAAATGGAGGTGAAACAACAATTATGATGAAACAACATGATTTGTGTGCAGTTTGCGGATGCTGTCGCGCTGAAGTGTAATAAAATCAGTTATGATTCTTTATTAACTTTATCTATTTATTGTATATTTTTTAAACCTGTTTTCAGATTGTGAAGTGGGATTGCTCTACTGTTATTTTGCAACAATATAAGGAGCTTTAATGTGGATCTGAATAAATCGTTGTTACATGTAAGTAAAGTTATTGTCACTGATTGCCTTTTTTAAAAAAAAAAAACGTTGTTTGTAACGTGAGCAGTTGTGTGACAGTCAGTTAGTGGTTGACTGCAGGGGAAGAGGAGGAGAATATTCCCCTTCACCCCCACTGGACTCTGGTCAGAACCTCAGAGCAGAGAAAGCTCAGGCAGGAGACACACGAGCAGAAGATGAAGGAGCTGCTGGTGGTTTTGCTCTGTCTGGTCCTGTTGACCGTTCACACAGGTAGGAAACAGAGTGATTTGCAGGAAGACAACAGTTTGCTGTCACTGTGAAATTACAAAGAATTCTCCTTTGATTGTGTAACAGTGAATGAGTCAGTATAGTGTGGTCCATTGGGTCAGAGAAGGACAGAGTAGCGAATAATGAAAGTAATTGTTAGGATTGTTTAGAATGCATTTTGTGTATTTCTCTTATGATGCATAGCTATAAAGCTGCTGAAGTTAAATCTGGATCAATGCTTTTTGCACCAGCATTACACTATGTTGTACAGCCATTTACCTGTGTGTCACTCATTTGCATGCATTATTGCTTTACACTCAAAACAAGACTGCACAACTCTCACAGTGACTCATGGTCCTTAATGAAACAGCTGGAGATTGTGTTAGGTGTATTGCCACGTTGCTGTCAGAGCCCAGGCAACAGCAGCAGCAGCAGCAGCAGCAGCAGCAGCAGCAGCAGCAGCTGGCCCGACTGGGTTCATTCCCCCAGCAGTTCCTACTAGGAGGAGGAGAGGAGCGAGCCAGTCGAGCTGCCTGCTGGGGTCACGTGTTGTACAGGCCAGACTCCCCAGGGAGTGAGGAGGATGAATGGGCACTTTGTTACCTTCCACCAAATACCCTGCCTCCTAATAGATGCCTGGGTTTCAGAGAGGAGACGGAGACAGAGAGCCCTCGCTCTGCAGAGGCCACTGTGTGTGTGTGTGTGTGTGTGTGTGTGTGTGTGTGTGTGTGTGTGTGTGTGTGTGTGTGTGTGTGTGTGTGTGTGTGTGTGTGTATGAGAGAGAGAGAGAGAGAGAGCATGTGTTTGAGGATAAACAGTCTGACACATGAACTAACTAAACAGATTGTGTCAGCCACATCCGACCAGCAGCAGATACTGAAGAGAGGACTATTCACTGGTCTGAACGCAGCTTTCAGTCAGAGGAATGTTATCGTGCTCAGCCAATAACCTTCCACCAAGCAAACAGCTGTTACGTTTGAGGCAATCACAAAATACCTTAAGCAGAAGTCTAAGGTTTTCTAAGATTAGAAAAATATGAACATCTGCTTTACGCTCATTGAATTAGCTTTTAATGATTCTCCACCCAGCACCAGTGGATGTGTGCATCCCAAAACAAATGAGGAAACATATGATCTCTTTGGTGTCTAACTCTTGTCCGTCTCTCTGCCTCAGATGCCAATCCTATCATTAAGGAGAGCCTGGCTAAGCAGCTGCTCCGCAGCAAGAGGCAGGAGCAGCCAAGGAAGGCCGGCTACCCCGATGAGCCAATGAGGGTAAGGTTCATACAGAGCAAAGAGCACAGACACAGGACACAGAAGATAAAGATTAACCCATAGATGAACTACTGATCAGACTGAAGTCTTAGCTTCCAAAGGAACACTTGATTTCAGTCTGCTGTATTTAGCACTGTAAGCGCTGTCTGTGTAGGATCTTATCATAAGCACTATAAGACCATGTATCAAATAATAAATATGCTATTGTACATATGACAAATTGAATCATGTTTAAAATGTTCATCTTGATGTCAGAATATACATTCTAGTCGTGTCATGAATTAATTTCGTAGTTGCTTAGTAACAAACTCATACAACTAATTTAATGATATATTTGTGCTTACATAAACAAATATACATTTTTTTTACTATAGCATAGTTTTAAAAATCTACGATTATAAATGACTGTAAATATATAATTCATCTTATTCATTTATTCAACATGTTTCATATGAGTAGCAATTAAAATGACTTTATATCTGTTTACATCAGTGTAACTGGCCAAAGTGTGAATATGTAATAACTGTTACTATGGTGCTGGTACATACGGTGACAAGAAACATTTATCAGCACCATAAAAAGTCACTTATAATTCTAAAGTTGTAATTTTAAATAATACATTTGGAATGTAAAATTTAAAATCAACACCAGATTGGCACATTTTGTCTTACCACATGCTGGAGAAGCACATTTTACAATCACTAATACTTTTAGTGGTCTATTTGAAATATACGGTTTCAATAGAGGACGGACATATACAGACCAAAACAATGATATTAAATAGATTATTTTAAAATAATTTAATTGTATTTCTGGAGATGACCTCAATAATGATTGTTTTTTTTAGTATAATAGCTTGAATAATCAGATTGCAGCACTTTACTTCATTTTATACCTTCATATTTTCTTTTTCTCTTCTGCCCTGAACATATCACTGTGGTGCAGTCATTCATCTTTATTCAAGTCCAAGCATGTTTAGCTCCACTCATCTCTGTCACTAATATTCTGATTTTGCCTTGCTGGTGACAGCAGAGCAAAACATGGTTCTGAGTCAGTGGAGTTTTATTCTGACTCAGCGATTCCCCCTCTCAACATTCAGTTTCATTTATGCAAATGTGACAAGCAGAAGTTTCTATATTCCTCAGCTCTAAGTGTCTTTGCCCTTGTCCATATTGAAGCATGCACATTTCTCGTCAGGAGCATATGCTTCACATGCAGGCCCTGGATCAGAGGGCCCAGGAGACCAACCTGGAGAACTGGCTGAACCCTCACTGCTTCCCTCGCTGTGACAGGAACTATGGATACCCTGTTTGAGGATGATGCCAGAGGTCGCCGCAGGTCTCCGCAACCTCAGTGCACATGCATGCAAAAATGTTTGCCTAGCACCAAGTTACATTTTGCTAACACTTCTCTGCTCTGTGTTCTGAATGACTTGTTTCGTGACTGGAGAGTTCTAGCGGGTTGCTGTGTTATTTGTGTTCCTGTTTTTTGTGGTTTTACCACAACTGGTAGGAACATTCAGAGTCCTGTTCATATCAAGCTCATTTGGCCCTTTAGGGTCATTTCATTACACCGCCTCTTGTGACTCATCACTTTGTAAAATAAAACTTCAGCATTAGCTTAGGTTAGTTAATTGGGTTAATTTTGTTTTTCTGTTGTTTAAGCTGTTCTTTACTGCCATTGTCTCTTCACAGTAAAGGCCCAGACGTGACAACATGGAGTCAGCAATGGCAACAATGAAAACTCTTCTTCTCCTTGAACCTAATGAGCACCATAAAGAATGATGAAGAAATGGTCATCATAAACACACACACACACACACACACACACACACACACACACATATATATATATATATACATATATAACCTTACTGTATTACAGCTGTGTAGTTTGATGTCTTCAGTAGTTTCTATATTTATTCTCTAAGTCGTGTATCGAGTATCTAGGCAGCGTAAACCCGCGATTACCTGCGACCTGCGAATATAAATGAGTAACACCGGTGATATGATTGACTCGTTATGTTCTGTGATATTAAAACGCAGAGGGTGATGCCTGATGCCACCTTGACTTTTAGATACCTATTCCCTCACGCTGTAAAAGCCATAGAAATAGAAATAGCCTATAACCCCCCGTTAATCAGTCGAACCAATAAATAAATAAATAAATAAATGGATACATGAATAAAATGGTCACACTCGTGCCTGTACTTTATTTATAATATTTTTCAGACGAAACATGGATCGGAACTGTTCTTTTATTTTTTTAAAAAAAACAGTCCAGATGACAGGAAGCGTTATAGTTTGCTGTTGTTATTTCTGAGCACAGATGTGGAAATGCGCTGTGTCGCGGGCCCAGTCTACATAAAGCCTGTGGGGCCCATACAGTCGGTAACGCTGATGTGTCAGAGAGGAATAAATATATGTCAGTGTCTGGTTGCACCTACCAACCCCATATAAAACCAAAACACCACAAACATCCTGCTGCTGTGCTGCCTGCCTCTGGTTCCTGTGTTCCTCTGGAAACAGACATCAATCACTGCAAACTCCGACTGTTCTGAAATGAACAGTGTTCCGACAGGGCCACAGGCAGCAGGCGAATAACTCCCTGATACAAACAGACGGGGAGTAAAGCTCCGACACGATGCTGCGTTCAACTGCCACAGGCCTTTCACTCAGCAGAGACTGGATGAGCTGTGAGCAGCGAGGAACACAGCAAGGAACACAGGCCTGCTGCTCCACGACTGTATTAGTTATACGTTTTCACCGAAACACGAGGCCTGTCGCTGTTTCAACGATTCATTAAAAACAACGCATTTTTAAATATAATTCTCATTCTATTCTGACCAATAAAAGAAAACGAGACAATTGCAATTGTCTGAGAAATATTATGAACATTTTATATGTTGGCCTAAAAGCTGGGTAAAAATCCCGGTTTTCATCTGTGGGCTTAAAGGCCGACGTTAGAGACAGAACATTCAAAACAACGGTATGAGAAAATCCAAAGTATTTATTGAAAAGCGTCTAAAAAGCATTTTGACACCAACTTTGTAATTTTCTTATTACATCAATGCTCTATGAACGTCTCTATGAAATTGTTTACATTGTAATGTTGTTATATGCGCCTCGGGGAAAGTATTCAAAGTGTCCGTGTCGGATGAATTAATTTAGCTTTACAATTAGAAATGTTAGACATTACAAATGCAGAGACAAACTCTGTCTTAAAATACAACAACAGTGGAATATGTCTTAATACTTTTAAATTCAAAGTGCTTGAGTAGAAATTTAAATTAAAAACCTTATGAAATTGAACAGGGTATCTTCAGTCTAATCAGTTCAAATCAGTACAGAGTAATGTTCTATCCATGGACTGGATTTAATATCCAGGCCTCGTCTCTTTTCTCACAACTTAGCTCTACCAGCAAAAATTCGGGGTGAGAGATAAGTGAAAAAAATACATTCTAGTTAGTTATATTTGCAAAATAGTAAAATTCACAAGCTCTGTACAGAAAGTGGCCAGCTGCTGCAAAGGAAACATGCAACGCGTTCATGTTCAACGTATGCATGAAGTAAAATGGACTTCATTTGATTTGGTCAATACATTAAATAGATGTCCAACTTTAGAATATATACACATATGCACATGTCATTTGCTTTTATACATTACATACAAAAACTGCTTTGTTCAATAATCATTCTATGTTCTGGAAACATCTGAGTGATTCTGTCGCAAAAAACAAAACAAAAAACAAAGCATGTGGTACAAAAACTTGTCAAACGATCATCTTTTTTCTTTGAAGAAGCCTTTAGAGGTGCTGCTCTCCTTGATGGTAACAGTCAGGAAGTTGGTGGTCACATCCGTCACCAAGACCTTTTCCACGCTGCCGAGAGAGGGCCTCCAGGACACTTCATCCAAGTCGTCATCGAGCCGGGTTGGGGATGGCCTGTCCAAGAAGTAAGGCTTTTCCATCAGTGGAAGATCAGCGGGGCGGCTCAGACTCTGGCTCATTTTGGACTGGTGCTTGAAGTGTGCAGGTGCCAGGTAGCTGGATCCTTCTTTAGTCCTGTGAGTGTCCATGTCTAACCTGTGTGCATGCAGGCTGCGGTCTGGATACAGCTGTTTGTGGGAGCTTCCACTGGAGAGTTCCCTGTTGTGTTGGTGGTGATGATGGTGATGATGGTGGTGTTTATGGCTGTGACCGTGGCTCTCTGGATGTCTGTGTGCCACTTTAAACAGCTTCATCTCGTCAACCCCCTGGTACTTGGCCAGTTTGTGAGGCCCACGACTCACCTGCTCTACTGCCCTCCTCTTTTGGGGGTCAGGGGCCACAGGGCTGCAGCTGCTGTCCTTGAAGCGGAGCTTAGGCTTGGGGCCTCTTTTTTTGGGAACATGGATGAGTCCGTCTGCACCGGTTTGCTGAAGGGAGGCCTGCTGGTGTTCCCGAGTGTTAAATTCTGGCGGCCTGAGCCGTATGCTTTCTCCACGGTTGACGGTGCTAGGTGGGAAGATGGTGGGAACAACAGCTCTCAGGCCCTCTCTCGCTCTGGGGGTGACAACTGGTTCTGAGGCTGGGTAGGTGATATGCATCCCCCGGACTGCCTCACTCCTGAACTCATAAGACCTGGCTTTATCTTTTGCCTGAGCCTATTAGCAAACAAGAAAATTACAGAGAATGTTGTTTAAGATTATACGAGAGAAAACACCTCTTCCTTTACCACTTTGTTGTTTTTTAATGTCTTCATCACTAGACAGAATTCAGGAATTGTCACCTCTGCTTTTCTCACTGGTTTATAGAAACTCATGTAAAATACCTTTTGATTATTCCAGTTTTGGCCAAACCAGACAAACAACACTTACACTCAGTTGATGCAATGCTTTGTACAGGTGAAAGATGAGAGCAATGGAGCTGCAAACAAACACTAATCGATTTTTAAGACTGCATCCCCACAGTGCTCCTGTCAGACAACAGTATTTATTTTACACAGCCTCGATTTAAAGTCGAGGTCCTGTCAACGGAGACTCTGGTATTGAGCTCATGATAAACTGTCGGTCATTTAGCAATGATGACGCTTCATTGTCCGGAAAAGCTGAAGGCTCGTGCTGACTACACCAACCTATAATGACTGAGAAGATTTTATCATCTTCACTGTTTTATCATCTTCTAATGACGAATTTAGTTACAAAAAAAACGGCTTTTACAGAAACAGCACAGACACTGAAAAGGTCGCATGGAGGGCAGCGTCGTAACAACACTGTTTATCTTTTACACACACACACACACACACACACACACACACACGAAGTATGTCAACAGCGAAGTATGTCAATTAGCTGAATGCAGGCTGATTCAAATCTATGCATTACTGTGACAGAGACTGATATTAATAAAGTAAGGGGGGGGGGGGGGGTCGGATACGGCTAATTTTACCTTGAGCAGAAAAGTCTTAGGCTTTGGTCCTCTCTTTTTGGGGCCATACATTTCCCTCTCCCGCTCCCTGTGGAACACACAGCGCACACACACACACACATTTTCAGTGTGGCAGAGCAAAGTGCACAGACAGACACCGACACCACCGTGTATTTACTGTCTTTACTGTGTGCCCACAGAGGCCAGACATCTTACCTCTGTTCAAAAGCAGCAAACAGCCGAGAGTCCAGAATGTTCTCCTCTGGTTCCCAGGTGCTGTATCTGTCAATGCACACATACTAAGTTAAACTGCGTTGACACACACACAAACACACACACACACAAACACAAACACACAGACATACTATGTGTACGGCCGCAGCGTTAGCTTGCGAGCTAAAAATCCCCACCGCGCTGAAAACCTTGGGTTTTTTTTTTAACCCGTCTGTCTCGCTAGCTGTGGCGGGCTAACGTCAGCCACAGCCGAGACAGCGACACATCACAGCCGCGGGTACAGAACACACAGGAGACACAATGAAGCGCCACTTACTTGGGAGACCAGCCCTTCCATTTCACTAGGTATTCCAGCCGACCCTGCATGCCACCACAAACAAACAGAAAACACTTGGTTAGCTTGCAGGGCAACATTAGTGTTTGAGTGCGGTGGTGCTGGTGCAATAGATTCGCTGTTGGAGGTTCCACGTCCCGCTTACCTTCCTTATCCTGCGTTTGATAATCGACTCGGCGGCGAACACTCGCTCCCCGACGGCAGACAGCTCCATGTTTACTCCAGTGCTACCTACCGCTAGCTCAGTGGACGCTAACGTTAGCACGGCAGATATTTTTCTCCAGTCCCAGCCACTCTGAATTCCCGGCAGACCATAATACTCACGAACAGAATGGACGTCAGTGCAATTTTTTTACAGCGTTGCTAAGGAACCGCAGTCGGTGGAACCTTCAGAAGGGCGCCCATTGGTCGAGCCGTTGCTACGTGCTCGGGTTGCTAAGTGAGGGGAGGAGCGAGAGCCCGAGTGAATTCTTTCGGAGGCGGGGGGGGGGGTTGTGGGGGGGGCGGTGGTGGCGGCTT